>JASDFA010000027.1:750000-1302500 GCA_035772735.1 Datura wrightii
AAGACCAACACACATAAAAATCATCACACTCCCATATACACCATTATCTAAAGTCTATTCCTTTTAAATCATAACATACGGAATTTCATATCATGGGAATTTCACCACCTCTTTCCTATTTTCTTCGCCTCCCAGACACTTACTGATTATAATCTTTTCAATGGTAACTAACTCAAAATTTCTCTCTACTCATCAACGACACATTAAGAATACACACATATATGTTTTGTTAATCAAAGTCTAACACGAAGGTGAGTAAGCTATAGTCTACCTAGGCGTCAAGCTATCGTCGAGATATTCCCCGCTGCAAGCTTGCCTCAAGTTTCGAGTTCTCGTGGAAAATTGTCATGACGAAGGATGAAGTCTTGCCTTCTCTAACCTCCTTATTTCTCTCCTTGTTTCAAAATCCTACTTCCTATTTTCAGCGATTTTTTATTTGGCCCCTTATGAGAATAGATTTTTAAATCCTAACCGAAACATGATTGCGGAATTCTGGTTCGCGTCGCCTGCTGCAGTGGTGCCACTATAGCAGAGACTGTTTGCCGTAGTGGCCCTGCATCTGGCCACACCCAATTTTAACTTAGCCATTCAAAATCTTTAGTCTCATAATCTCTTAATTCCGGGGACTTCACCTTAGCTTGCAAAATTTTAAATTTACCTATGCGTAGGTCGTTAGGGTGCTAAAACGATCGACCGGATCGTTACAAATTGAAAGAACATCATTAATATCTTCTTAATAAGATAAAATACCACTTATTTTGAAATAAATATAAAAAAACTAAAACGCCATTTTTTTAAAATGGAGGGAGTAATGCTTAATCAAGTTGCGCACTTTAATGAGCATAAGTGTGAAAATGAAAGATGGACTATTTACCATATGTTGGTGGCGAGTTAGAAATCTTAATAACATAATTCAAAAAATGTAAAAGGAGATTTAATAACTTATATATATGAAAACAAAAAAGAAATAAAATCTGTTCTACCCTACTTTATTGTGTAATCTCTGAACTAAAGACATTCAATTGAACCCCACTTTCATATCTGTAGCTACGCCCCTTCCCCGGTACTGAACTCCAGCTAGGTACATAGAACTAATTACCTCTTTACCATATAACTTAATTCTTAATTGGAAAAAGAATCTGTAGAATGTAACAAAGTTCACATCCTAGCCTCCATAATTTAAGGTGGATTGCCTTTTTTTTTTTTTTTTTTTTTGCTGGGGTGTGTGTGGACTGTGGAGGGGTGTTAAACACTTTGAAGAAAGTATGAAGAAGCTTGAATGCCTGCTATCTAGCAGTATCAACTCCTTATCTGAACACCTAAAAAATATTCTTTCCTTTCTTTTTCTTATAATAAATTGCTGTGAGGGGTGGGGTATAAAGGAAGCATATTGAATCTTCACAAGTCACTACTAGTATATAAATAGCTTGAATGGGGGGTTTCAAATTCATCATCACTTCAACAACTGATCACCAATTGTATATTGAATGGAGTCAGTGAAGAAAATGGTAGCAGAAAAGCCAGTGGTGATGTTCAGCAAAAGCAAGTGTTGCATGTGTCACACCATAAAGACACTGATATCAAGTTTTGGTGCTAACTTAACTGTAGTTGAATTGGATGAAGTTCCCAATGGCCTACAACTGGAAAGAGCACTGCTCATGCTAGGCCGAAGGCCTAGCGTCCCAGCAGTGTTCATTGGACAAGAATTAATTGGCGGTGCCAACGAGATCATGAGCCTCCATTTAGAGGGAAATCTTGTTCCTCTGCTCAAGAAAGCTAAAGCTCTTTGGCTATAGCATATGTATCAAATGTACAAAGTGCATATTGTATTTTGGTCTTCTCAATGTTTGTGGACTTAGAATGTTAGTCAACTGAGCATCTTTTATGTAACATGCTCAATGAAGACTCTCTTTTCTAAACAAGAGTCCTTAATGTTTCTCAAGCATTGTAATAATGGATTATATACAATGCCATAGACTCTTCATTGTGACTTCAACATGAATCGTCATTCCTAATATCAGTCTCTATCTATACATTATTTTTCAACTTTCTTTTTTAGGGGGTGCTCTGACCCTCGCTCTATATAAAGTAAATAGACAAAAAATTACAAGACCTGCAGGTAAAAAGAGCATTATTGGTGCAAGGCCGGAGGCCTAACATGGCAGTAGTGTTCATTGGATAAGAATTAATTGGTGCGAATGAGATCATGAGTCTCCCCATCTAGAGGGAAATCTCGTATTCTGGTTCCTCTGCTCAAGAAAGCTAAAGCTCTTTGGCTATAGCGTGTCTATACACTATAAAACTTTTTTGTTTCTACTTTAGATATTTGGTATTTGAAAATTCATATTGAATGTGCCGTTAATTTGGCAATGTATCTATACAAGAGTAGAACAAAATCATCTTTACGAATTTGAGAGTTTCCAAGAAAAGTACATACATGAGTAGTTCAAGGAAAAAAACAAACAACGTAGAGAAAAGTCAAATCTTTCTTTTTTAAACGTCACTATTGGTGATGACTGATGATGATTAATTATGGTAAGTGATAATAACAATTGTTATAATTAAAAATTGATGATTATGAATAGCGACAGTAAATAGCAATAAAAGTAGATAAAGTGGTAATAAATATCATAAATCTTTGAATGTATAATATTCTAATGATATTAAAATTCATAATTTATTCGAGCACCTTAGATAGTTTGATTGGAAAAAAATGGAAATAAAGAAGTAGACAAAAGTCAAATATTCTTTTTTTGGTTAGCCATAAAGGCCTCTGGTGTCAGCAATTGGCATCTCAGGGTATTGATGCATCATGTCTTTTTGTCTCGCTGACAACATTCAAATTTTATGTGACCACAAACTCAATCAATATTGGAATTAAGGAATGTTTCATCTTTAATTTGATTCCCCTATTTCACTTTAAATCGAAAAACAAAATTTAATAATTGAAGTGTGTTTTAATAAATATTAAGTGACAGTTTAAATATAAAATTTGTGCATATAATAATTTAAGCTAAATATGATTATTAAAAAATTAGAATATTATTAATATGTTTTTAATATTTAAAAATTAAATATCACTTTGAAAATAAAAGTGATTGGAATAATTTTTTTAGTTGGTGGTTTACCCTGTTGAAGCGTAGCTTGATTCTGAACTTAAGATACTTGAATTTCGTCACGATGGATGGTAGCACTTTCCAACTTTATTGAGCCTCCTTTATGGGTATTTGGTTCACTTGAGTAATCTTACTAATGTCGATAAATTATTTTTATTTTTTTAAAAAATGGTGTTTTTAATTTAGATGTATTTTTAAAAAATTATTTATTTTTAAAAATTATGATATATTTTTATTTTTATTTATTTATTTATATCTCTATATTATATTAAAAGTGTTAAGTTCTTTAAAAATGTTGATTGAACTTTTTGCCCTTCATTTAAAGACATAACAATAGACAAAATAGTCATTTACTATTTTTAAGCAATTATTATTTAAAAATATTATTTTTAATTATTTTTATCACTTTATTTTATCATATTAGTTTTTCTATTTATGACATAGCTCTATTTATGGTATAAATATTAAAAAAAATAATAAAAGAATTCCATCAAGTTTTTTTCCTTTTTAATAGTCATAATTTTTATTGACTTTATTTTATTATATTAGGTCTTTGACTTATGACATAACTCTATTTACGACAGAAAAAAAAATAAAGAATCAGAAGAAGAACTCCCACAAATTTTTTTTACCCTTTTTGATCTTGGAAATTTCTTCTTTTTTCCCCCTTTTCAAAAGTAGGGAGTTTTACAAAAAAAAAATTCCTTTTTTATAGGCATAAATTATTATTATTATTATTATTATTATTATTTTTTAAAATTTTATTTTATTAAAAAAATTCTTTTTTAATAGTAATGTCTTAATATTCTTATACTTTTAAATTCTTTTTGATTTAAAAATTCTTCCACTTCTATGAAAGAATTTATCATTGCATAATTTAATTCATCAACTCTTCCACATCAACATCTTTGGTTCAATCTCCAACCTTGTATGTTTTTGGGTTAATCTAATCTTTTTTTTCTTTGTTATAAATTTTTTTTAATGTTGCAGATTTGAAAAACACAATAGTAATTGTTATATCAGCTTGTTTATATATAATTTAACTCAAATTGTCTCATTTAGTTGATTCTAATATTGATATTATATATATTATCTCTAATTAAGTCATATATTGATATTATGTAATTTAGATTTTATGTTATTTATAACTAATATTTTTCATGTATTCATATATTTACAAGTTTCATCTATTCGGGTAAAATAATCTCTTCATCTAAAATTATTTTTTTAATAAAATTATAAATTATTATAATTATAACTCTTATGCACAATTTATTTTAGATAATATTGCAACGAAATATGGAAAGAATTTCGTGAATAAAATTGTGTCAATTAACAACTTAAGGTGATATGATTCTCATTGAATAATAAAAGTCTTAGTAATTGGAGATAGATTAGTAAAAGAGTATAAAATGTGAACAAAGGAAGGCACATGAATGACTATAACATTAGTTGACGAAGAGGTAATAATTCTTTTTCGTATTATATTCTATATTTATATTTTTGTTATGAAATAATAAAGAAAGAACAAGAATATTGTAGAGAAAGAGAGAAGGAGAGAAGTTCTTATTTCTCTTGATGGGATAAAATACAATAAAGGAGAATCCATCTATCTATAGAGACAATTCCTCCTAACTTTTCTCCAAAAGATAGACTTTCACTACATTCACTATAATACAAATATGTTTATAACACTCCCTCTTGAATGTCTATTTGATAGATAATGTGTCTCGTTAAAACCTTACTAAAAAAAATTTAGTGAGAAAAAATCTAGTGAAGGAAAAAGAGCACACATATCTAATAATACGCAATTTGACCGCCTCATTAAAAACCTTACAAGGAAAACCCAATGGGACAAAATCTCGTAAGGGAAAAAGAGTACAACGCGTATTAACTTCCCCTAATTAGAATCCTTTAATCTTTGCATCCCGATCTTGTGCACCATCTTCTTGAAAGTTGCAGTTGGTAGAGATTTGGTGAATATCAGCCACATTATCAGTTGAACGAATTTGTTGCATGTTAATATCATCATTCATTTGGAACTCATGTGTGTAGAAGAACTTTGGCAAGATGTGCTTCTTCTATCTCCTTTATGAATCCTCCTTTTAATTATGCTATGCATGCTGCATTATCTTCATATAAAATTGTGGGTAATTTTTCATATTTCAAACCACATCTCTAATGAGATGTATCATGGACCTCAACCACACACATTCTCGGTTTGCTTCATGAATAGCTATTATCTCAACATGATTTGATGAAGTAGCTATGAGAGACTGCTTTATAGATCTCCAAGATATGGCAATACCTCTACATATGAACACGTATCCAGTTTGAGATCGAGCTTTGTGTGGGTCAGATAAATACCCAGCATCAGCATAACCAACAAGATCGGGACTGCAATTGTTAGAATAATATAAGATCATATCGGTAATCCCTTTTAGATACCGCATTATGCGTTTGATCCCATTCCAATGTCTCCTAGTAGGAGCAGACTATATCTTCAGGACCAAGAATTTCGTCGTTCTTTTAAATCCTTCAAGGATTTTCATATATCCTTCAGTCTCTCTAGACATGAAAATAATTTCATTATGCGCATATCAAGTTTTTCATATATTGCTAGACCTATGAGGAACCTCAAAATAATTGCATCCACTACAAGAGGACCTCTCCATATAATAATGTCAGAATTTACGAAAAATTTTTATGCCACAAGAATCCATTTATATCCACTGGCATTATACTTGAATTGTGTATTTTTAATTGACCAATCATTTATCTGTCCATACTTTTTGACATATTTGAATTCAAGATCCTTGTCAATATTTATAATATTGAGCGCTACATTATATCAAAGGTATCAGCGACGATCATTTTGATATCAGTTCCAATGCGACATAACTTATTGAGATCTATTCATTTTTCGTTATTTTCAGGTACCTGAACCTTTGCCAAGATTTTATGAAGTGTTATGTCATGGTGCTTTCTTAAAGCACTTGCCTCATCATTATGACCATCTTAATCATTTGCTCCTCTCCTTCTTCAAGGAGTTCTATATTTGGAACCATTTGGTCTATCACGCTTCAGGCGTCTCATAGACCTTGTCCTTCAAGGACCTTTAATTGGAGCATTTGCAACTACATTATAAAATAGAGCTAGCAAATATATCTGGCAATTGATTTGCAATATTTTGCAAGTGAATTATCTATTGAACTTTAAGTTCACTTTTTTTTTCCGAGGATCTAAATAATTTATCCCACACTCAATTTTCAGTTGCTAATCACTTCTCCCAACCATTTACCCTCCAAGCTCATTTGGGGACCCATCTTTGTGCGTTGTGGTGGAGCAATTGAATCATATATCGCACATTCAAATTTTTAGATGGAATTATTTGGTTCCTGACCCTGAACCAATTATAATAGGGAAACCTTGTTGGCTTGATGCATTCAAGTGTTACTATATGTTAAAAACATATCTCATACCAAATTTTATTTGAGAGTTTTATTCTTATAACCAATGATTTAGCTATAATTGGAGGCATATAATTTTTGCTAAACCAACATAGATATGAATCAACATTATCAACATGATTTTATAATTTAGAACTATGCTCTTAATTTAATAATTCGAGCAACAACCTTACAAAAATCAATTGCAAGTTGATATCAAAACACATGTAACCATACCATAGATGCATCTATTAGCAAACAGTTCACATGGTAGGTGAACGGGCCCATATTCACCCTTTTATAAGTTTCAAAATTTTTCAGAGAATATAATTCCAATCTTAACTGATCAAGATCATTTATCACGAGAACAAGCAACACAAGAGAATTCTTGAAGAATCTTTTATTTCTTCAGCATATAGCCACGTGAATTCTCAATTATTTTTGCATTACATTTGAACCGGGATGGCCAACCAGTTATGCCAACTTATTTCGGTAAACTTCTAGTTTACCTTCGTATGTGATTTCATCATCATACTCATATTTATGTGCTACAAATAAAAAAAACGGCGGGTAATCTTTTACATAAATATTTATAACCCGCTTCAATTGTAGTAGCATGAAAATATTAGATCTTCCCATAATTTATAGTCTCAATTTTTTTTTCAATGTCCTTGAAACTTATAAGCTTCCTTTTGAGACTTACTCCAATAATTTCATTCCTTTAGGTAGTAATACATTAGCTCTTCCGGAGCTCTCAATTAATTTTGTGTACTACCACATATTCAATCATATCAACATCATTAATAGTTTCTCCACATAGTTTCAACTTTGAAACAATTTTGAATGTTGATAAGTTATACTCATGAACAGACTTATAGTCTTGATGGATCCAATCATATCGTGCCTTTGTGTGGATGGTCATCTTCAGGTGGTCATACCTTTCTTTTAGGCTATTCCACAAAACAAGTGGATCTTTAATCGTGAGATATTCAATTTTAAGAATTTCGTCAAGATGATGACGTAAGAATATCATAGCCTTAGCACGATCTTGATTTGATGCTTTTTTTTCACTTTTAATAGTGTCTCCAAGATCCATTGTATCTATATAGATTTCAGCATCCAACATCCATGAAAGATAGTTCTTGCCCGAACTTTGAAGGGCAACGAAATCAAGTTTCGTAAGGTTAACCATATTAAAAGAAAGAGAAAAATAATACTTTGGTCTTCAAAATTTTGAGACAGTAGAGTCGTAGAGCAACATTATCACCAAAGGAATATCACTCCTGTGGTTAAGTAATACATCTTTGGAAAAAGAAATTTTAATTTTTCCTAACTCAAATATTTCAAAGTGAGTGTTCAAGGCAGAGACTCGTGCTGATACCGTGTTATGAAATAATAAAGAAAGAACAAGAATATTGTACAGAAAGAGAGAAAGAGAGAAGTTCTTATTTCTCTTGATGGGATGAAATACAATGAAGGAGAACCAATTTATTTATAGGGACAATTCCTCCTAACTTTTCTCCAAAAGATAGACTTTCACTATAATATAAACACATGTATCCACTACAGTAAAAATACTTTTATAGACATTCAATATAATACAAGTATGTTTATAACAATTTTATATTTTTACATGTTTTTGAGCTCTTGTCTATTTTTATGTATATGTTTTCTTTCTAAATTTTTATATTATTATACAGACACATCTTTTAAATATTATTTATACTATTTTTATAAATTTATTATTATTAATATGAGGAACACGTGCAAAACGTGTATGCTTAGACTAGTATATATTAAAAGTGTGAAGGCCATTAGAAATATTGATTGAACTTTTTGCCCTTCATTAGAAGACATCATAATAGATAAATTTGTCATTTACTATTTTATACAATTATTATTTAAAATTATTTTTGTCACTTTATTTTATCATATTAGATTTTCTATCTATGGCATAAATCTATTTGTGGTGTAAATCTAAAAGAATAAAAAATTTCCACCAATTTTTTTTTTTTGATAGGCATGAATTTATTTTTACTTTATTATTCTATTTGTGAAATAACTTTATTTTATATTGTAAATCTTAAAATTTAAAAAAATAAATAAAATAAATATTGAAATAAAATTAAAAAAGAAAAAGAAAAAAAGCACTTCCACGGATTATTATTTTCCCTTTTTGATTTGGAAACCTTTTTTTACCTTTTTTATAGTAGGAATTTTTGTAAAAGTTCTTTTTTCCCCCTTTTTTACGATCACAGATTTTTTTTCTTTTTGATTAAATTTTTTTTAATAGTAATGTCCTAATATTTTTATACTTTCAAATTCTTTTTGATTTATAATTCTTCCACTTTTATAAAAGGATTTATAGTTACATAATTTAATTCATCAATTCTCCTACATCAACACCTTTGGTTCAATCTCCAACCTGGTATGTTTTCGTGTTAATTTCTCTTCTTTTTTTTCATGTTATGAATTTTTTTAATATTGTGGATTTGAATTATGCCAGCTTGTTTGTATATCCTTTAGTTGAATACTTGAATCTAATATTGATATTATGTTATCTCATTTAATTGAGTCTTATATTGATTATGTGATTTAAAATTTTGTGTTATTTATAATTGGCGTACTTCATGTACTCATACATCCACAAGTATCATATATTTAGATAGAGCAATCTCTTCATCTCATAAACTATTTTATAAAAATAAAATTATAAATTATTATAATTATAACTCTTGTGCACAATTTATTTTAGATAATATTGCAATGGAATCTGAAAAGGATTTCGTGAATAAAATTATGCCAATTAATAACTTAATGCGATATGATTCTCAATGGATAATAAAAGTGTTAGTAATTGGAGTTGGATTAGTGAAAGCGTATAAAAAGTGAACAAAGGAAGACACATGAATGAGTAGAACATTAGTTGAAGAAGAGGTAAAAAATTTTTGTATCATATTCTATATTTATATTTTATATTTTAGATATATGTTTGAGTTCTTATTTATTTTTATTATATTTTATATAGTTATATTTTTATATATATGTTTATTGATCATTAAAATTTAATCTTTTACAGGGGACAAAAGTTTATGCTATACTTTTCAATAATTATATATTGGAAAGTAGAAAAAATAGTGCTCCTTATTACTGTATTGTTGTAGTAATTAACTGCTCTTTGTCATAATTTAATATGAATAATTCATATATTTTTAGTTTCAACAGACATCGAATTGAAGTGCAAAAAAATTAAATTTGTAAGAAGCCAAAAAAGAGAATATTAGACAAAGTTTATGGAGAAAATTTGGAAACAGAAAAAGCTATAGAAATAAAAACGGGATTATCAAAATCTCGTTATTTACTGGGGGAAAAAACAACAAAGCTGAAAATTGTTGGAGATTGAGACAAAGCTAGGACAAAGTTGGTGAAGAAGACCTTAGAATTGTAATATTTTTTACAGAAGCATTTTAAAATAGACAAAAACACAGGATTCATAAATCAAAAAAGATTTAATGTTGGACTCCTACACATTTTCTACTATTATTTTTTCAAATAATTTTATTTCGTTTGAAAATGCAATACAATCTTTCAGTAGTACAATCTTTGGTAATTTCTTTAGATTCATTAACTAATATAACATTCAATATATGCATAATATCTTATTTACTTAACAAAATATTATTTGTAGATATAAGCTATGTATTAAATTCTTTATTTTTTTAAATATATAAAAAATACTAATATTTATATATACATATAATGCATGTAAGTGTTCATGTAAAAACGAACAATTTTTTTTATCTTTCTATCAAAAGTTATTTCTATGACCTTTTTATTCATTGAAACAAGTATTAAAACAAATTGAGGAAAGAACTATTATATTGGATCACTCTTAAATATAATCATTTATCAATTTAAAATTCATAATTGCTCATATAATCTCACTAAAGAGGGGACCATTTTCATTGAGTTGTTAAAATTAGATCCACTTGTCTAGGGCTCGATCTTGGTACTAGTCCATAACGATCAAAGTTGAAGCGTGAGCCTATTACTGAAGCAAATTCAATGAAGCAACAACTGGTACCATAGAGAAGCGGCCATAAACTGGAGATTCTTGACCAATTTGACGGATCATTTAATGTAGTTGAAATAACTGAATTTGGGGTTGTTCGATCAAGTAAAGGAAACTGAATGGAATTCATAACTGTCTCAATCTTATTTTTTCCGTTTTTCTTTTTATTGTCTTAATATTCAGGAGCTAAGACTATTCCAATGCCCCCTTTCGCCATGCATAAACTAAACAAATGATTAAGATAAGCACGAAAATGAAAGCTTCTATAAATACAGATACACACAATACGTCGAAACTCATTGCCCATGGATAAAGAAAAACCGTTTCAACATCAAAAACAACAAAAACTAGAGCAAACATATAATAACGGATTCGAAATTGTAACCAAGCATCGCCCATTGCTTCTATACCTGACTCATAAGTAGAAAGTTTCTCCGGCCCTATGCTAATCGGGGCTAACACTCCGGAAATGAAAAATGCCAAAATAGGAACAAGGATGGATATTATTAGAAATGCCCAAAAAAATCATATTCGTAAAGCAGAAACATAAACGCACTCCTATGAATGTGAAAAATATACCGGATTCGATTGGTCGATTCAAATTGGAATTGTCAAGTCATCCTTAACTATTTAGTAAAAACAAGAATTCATTTTGATTGAACCGCCTAGTTTGATTTGTTTATTGGTTTATTGTAGGGCATATCTCATTTCAAGATTCATCGAGTGGATTCCGTACTTATTTTTATTTTATTTAGTTAGTAGAACCTTCTAACTATATACTACTCTTATACAAATTTTCCTCTTTCTCTTGTTTTTTTCTCTAAAGATGGGGAATTCTAAATTAATTACTTATCTTATTTCTTCTTTAATTAGAAATTCTTTAAAGATTTCCATTTTTTTCTATAAATAGAATCAGGAGGTCTTTATTTTTATTTTTTTTCTTTTTTCTTAGTGATTTAGAATCGAACAAGTAATCAAATAGAAGAGAATGTATAGGAATTTCCATCTCAAGATTTAGAAGATCTTGTGTTGGTATATTCCTTTTATTATTTAATAATATTAGGATTCGAATCCAGGTGGAGGGGTTTTTCTTGGTTGAATACAACAAAAGAAGACTTCCTTTTTTGTGTTGTGCTTCGCTAGGTCGAGGTAAGTAAGGTATATGAAGGAAAAGCCTATTTGACAATGAAAGTGACCAAAGATATTTGTTTTTCAAAAAACTTTAACTTGTACACAAATACAACAGGCCTTTCCTAAATCCATGTGAATTCCTCTTCGTAGTTTTTCAGTTCACCAGGCCCGTGAAATGATTTGACTTCCAAAATTCAATAAGATTGGGGATATCAAAAGAATGAGAGTCTCACTAATTATTTTATTGAGGATATGAATATGTAATTCGCCTCTGACGATAAATGACGAAAGGTTGGTTTGTTTATCTGTAATTGAAAAAATCAATATTGATTGGATCCATTGATATGCGTTTTTTCTTTCATCTGCTTAAATGATTGTCGTGAGTAAACGTATAGGAATAATTGGATTTCACTTAGTTACAAACAAGAAATGAAAATTACACAATTTTTGTTTTTTTAATTTTTATGTTATAGGGTTATACGGATTCGAACCGTAGACCTTCTCGGTAAAACAGATCAAACTTATTATTATTAAAATGATCTGAACTGTTTCAAAGATTTGACATGCATTTTTTTTGCATTGGGCTCTTTCATTAACTGATATAAATATCAGTTAATCTGCCCTTTTTTTTCTTGACAGAGAAAAAGATAAGGAAATGGCTCCATGTGCTCTGATTCATTATTTGGGAGCATTACCAAAGTGTTTCAAAGGTGGGATTATCTTGACGTATGTCTGTCTTTGGCCTAGATCAACCTAAGTTAAATGAAGTCTCTATCGTTCTGCTTAAAAATCAAATATGAAACTTCATACACCTTAAAGTTCATATGACGAAAAGAGATTTTTTTTTAGGTCCTTATATTCATTATGCCTAGCATTGAATAGACTGGGTATTCACCTTATCAAGATCTCAAATCACTGATGGGGTCTGTTTGGCACCTCCTAAATGGGCGTCCAAATTGGACCGAACCCTTTGTCAGGCTATGGTTCCCTCAAAGTTATTGAGTAAGACATCGATTTCTCAACAAGTTCAATTTTTCTGATTGTATGATGAACTCCCTTGAAAAACATTGGCGCGCGTGTAAACGAGTTGCTCTACCAACTTAGCTATAGCCCTTAGTGCTTGTGATACATATTTTATCATGTAGATAAATTCTTGTCAAGATAAATATTCCATGATCCAACATCAACAATCTTTGATCTCTTTGAATGGTATTCCTTAGATTAGTATTGCTTATAAGTAATATGATATTTATAATCCGTCGACAGGATGGGTTTTATTTGGTTCTCTTTGGGATGATAAATGACCTACTTAACTCAGTGGTTAGAGTACTGTTTTCATATGGCGGGAGTCATTGGTTCAAATCCAATAGTAGGTAAAACTTATTAGATACCAGAGTCAATGGTATCTAATAAGGTTTATGACCCACCTTTAGTGATATTTATTTTTTGATTTTGTATCTTTTCTATTTCATTTTTTAATTGAAAGCTTTACATCAGAATTGGATTCTGTTTGATTGTAGTTGATTGTATTCACCCGATAAAATCTAAATAAGATTAGAAAGAGAACTTCTTTTTATTATTCGAACGTACCAACTAGTTATGAAATCGGATTGATAGCCTCCACCAGTGTTCTAGCTCGTCGGAGAGCTAGATTTGCCTCAATTTTTTATCTCCTTCCTTCAGCCTTTTTCACATTAGCTTCCGCTATTTCAAGAGTTTACTGATCTTCTTGTGGATCAATGTCACTGTCCTTCTCCGCATCATTTACTAAAACAGTGATCTCATTATTGTCTAATCTAGAAAAACCACCCATCAGAGCCATCGTTAACCATTGAGCATTAAGGCATATTCTCAAACTCCCTATATCTACAGCTGTGGCAATAGGGGCGTGATTTGGTAATATGCCAATTTGACCATTATTAGTAGATAAAACGATTTCTTCCACTTCTGAATCCCAAATAATTCGATTAGGGGTCAGTACACTAAGATTTAAGGTCATTTCTTCAAATTGCTCTCCATTTCTAAGTTCATAGCCTTCGCGGTAGCTTCATCGATATTACCTACCAAATAAAAGGACTGTTCAGGAAGACCATCAAATTCTCCGGAAAGGATCAATTGAAATCCTCGAATTGTTTTCGCTAGACCAATATATTTTTCTGGAGAACCGGTAAATACTTTTGCTACGAAAAAGGGTTGTGATAAGAAACGCTAAATTTTTCGCACTCTTGCTACGAGTAAACGATCCTCTTCATATAATTCGTCTAATCCAAGGATAGATATAATGTTCTAGAGTTCTTTGTAACGTTGTAAAGTTTTCTTAACTCTTTGGGCGGTTTCGTAATGTTCCTCACCAACGATCCGAGGTTTAAGCATGGTTGACGTTGAATCTAAAGGATCTACTGCTGGATAAATACCTTCGGCATCCAATCCTCTTGATAGTACGGTAGTAGCATCTAAATGTGCAAATGCGTAGCAAGAGCAGGGTCGGTCAAATCTTCTGTGGGTACATAAACTGCTTGAATAGAGGTTATGGACCCTTCTTTGGTAGAAGTAATTCTTTCTTGTAAAGAACCCATTTTGGTACTCAGCGTCGGTTGATAACTCACAGCAAAAGGCATTCTACCCAATAAGGCCGATACTTCGGATCCTGCTTGGACGAAACGAAAGATATTGTCAATAAATAGAAGTACGTCTTGCTCATTAACATCTCGGAAATATTCTACCATAGTTAGGGCAGTCAAACCAACTCTCATACGAGCTCCCGGTGGTTCATTCATCTGACTGTAAACTAGGGCCACTTTTGATTCTGCAATACTTTCTTCATTAATCATTCTAGATTCTTTCATTTCCAAGTAAAGATCATTTCTTTCCCGAGTACGTTCACCCACTCCACCAAATGCGGATATGCCCTCGTGAGCTTTAGCAATATTGTTAATTAATTCCATAATGAGTACTATTTTACCCACTCTAGCTCCCCCGAATAGTCCGACTTTTCCTCCACGGCGATAAGGGGCTAAAAGATCTACTACTTTAATTCCTATTTCAAAAATAGATAATTTGTATCCAACTATATAAAGGCGGATCTATGAATAGGAGACGTTGTACTAGTATCTACAGGCCCTAAATTATCAACAGGCTCTCCGAGCACGTTAAAAATTCGTCCCAGAGTCGCTCCCCCGACCGGAACACTTATAAGAGCTCCTGTGTCAATCACTTCCATTCCTCCCGTTAGACCGTCTGTAGCACTCATAGCTACAACCCTAACTCGATTATTTCCTAGTAGTTGTTGTACCTCACAAGCCACATTAATTGGTTGACCAACACTATCTCGACCTTGAACTACCAGAGCGTTATAAATATTCGGCATCTTGCCCGGGGAAAAGGCTACATCTAGTACCGGACCGATGATTTGGACGACACGCCCCGGGTTTTTTTTTCAAGCGTGGAAACCCCAGAACCAGAAGTAGTAGAATTGATTTTCATAATAATAAAATAAATAAATATGTCAAAATATTTTTTCAAAAATTATCGAATTCAAAATAAATGTCCGCTAGCACGTCGATCGGTTAATTCAATAAAAAGGGGATTAGTACTCGATTTCGTTGACACTATGCAATTGAACCAATTCAATTGTTTACTTATTCAATTAGACTGAGTTAATTTTCAAGATCACCCAACCTATTTTAATCAAAAACTATCAAGTGGATGAATCAGACTCTTAAGAAAGTCTTTCATTTGTCTATCATTATAGACAATCCCATCCATATTATTTATTCTATAGTCTATGAAATTCTAACCTGAACTTTATTTTCTATTTCTATTACGATTCATTATTTGTATCTAATGGGCTCCTCTTCTTATTTCTTTTTTATTTAAATTTTAGCATATCGATTTATGCCTAGCCTATTCTTTTCTTTGTGTTTTTATTTCTTTTTTATACCTTTCATAGATTCATAGAGGAATTCCATATATTTTCACATCTAGGATTTACATATACAACATATACCGCTGTCAAGGGGGAAGTTCTTATTATTTAGGTTAGTTAGGTATTTTCATTTTAAAAAAAAAAGGTAAAAAATAAAAATTGGGTTGCGTTATATATATGAAAGAGTATACAATAATGATGTATTTGGCAAATCAAATACCATGGTCTAATAATCAACCATTCTGATTAGTTGATAATATTAGTATTAGTTGGAAATTTTGTGAAAGATTCCTATGAAAAGTTTCATTAACGCAGAATTCGTGTCGAGTAGACCTTGTTGTTGTGATAATTCTTAATTCATGAATTGTAGGGAGGGATTTATGTTACCACAAACAGAGACTAAAGAAAGTGTTGGATTCAAAGCTGGTGTTAAAGAGTACAAATTGACTTATTATACTCTTTAGTACCAAAACCAAGGATACTGATATATTGACAGCATTCCGAGTAACTCCTCAACCTGGAGTTCCACCTAAAGAAGCAAGGGCCGCGGTAGCTGCCGAATCTTCTACTGGTACATGGACAACTGTATGGACCGATGGACTTACAAGTCTTGATCGTTAAAAAGGGCAATGCTACCGCATCGAGCGTGTTGTTGGAGAAAAAGATCAATATATTGCTTAAGTAGTTTACCCTTTAAACCTTTTTGAAGAAGGTTCCGTTACCAACATGTTTACTTCCATTGTAGGTAATGTATTTGGGTTCAAAGCCCTGCGCGCTCTACGTCTGGAAGATCTGCGAATCCCTCCTGCTTATATTAAAACTTTCCAGGGTACGCCTCATGGGATCCAAGTTGAAAGAGATAAATTTAACAAGTATGGTCGCCCCCTGTTGGGATGTACTATTAAACCTAAATTGGGGTTATCTGGTAAAAACTACGTTAGAGCTTTTTATGAATGTCTTCGGAGTGGACTTAATTTTACCAAAGATGATGAGAACGTGAACTCACAACCATTTATGCATTCAAGAGATCGTTTCTTATTTTGTGCCGAAGCACTTTTTAAAGCACAGGCTGAAACAGGTGAAATCAAAGGGCATTACTTGAATGCTACTGCAGGTACATGCGAAGAAATGATCAAAAAAGCTGTATTTGCTAGAGAATTAGGCGTTTGACTAATTAATGGGGGGATTCACCACAAATACTAACTTGGCTCATTATTGCCAAGATAATGGTCTACTTCTTCACATCCACCGTGCAATGCATGCGGTTATTGATAGACAGAAGAATCATGGTATCCACTTCCGGGTATTAGCAAAAGTGTTACGTATTTCTGGTGGAGATCATATTCACTCTGGTACCGTAGTAGGTAAACTTGAAGGTGAAAGAGACATAACTTTGGGCTTTGTTGATTTACTGCGTGATGATTTTGTTGAACAAGATTGAAGTCGCGGTATTTATTTCACTCAAGATTGTGTCTCTTTACCAAGTGTTCTACCGGTGGCTTCAGGAGGTATTCACGTTTGGCATATGCCTACTCTGGCCGAGATCTTTGGGGATGATTCCGTACTACAGTTCGGTGGAGGAACTTTAGGACATCCTTGGGGTAATGCGCTAGGTGTCATAGCTAATCAAGTAGCTCTAGAAGCATGTGTAAAAGCTAGTAATGAAGGACATGATCTTGCTCGGGAAGGTAATGAGATTATTCGCGAGGCTTCCAAATGGAGCCCGAAACTAGTTGCTGCTTGTGAGGAATGGAAAGAGATCGTATTTAATTTTGCAGCAGTGGACATTTTGGATAAGTAAAGACAGTAGACATTAGCAGATAAATTAGCAGGAAATAAAAAGGATAAGGAGAAAGAACTCAAGTAATTATCCTTCGTTCTTTTAATTGAATTGCAATTAAACTCGACCCAATCTTTTACTAAAAGGATTGAGACGAATACAAAAAAGATTCTATTGCATATATTTTGACTAAGTATATACTTACCTAGATATACAAGATTTGAAATACAAAAAAGATCTAGAAAACTAAATCAAAATTGAAGACTCAAATCTTTCTATTGTTGTCTTGGATCCATAATTAATCCTACGGATCCTTACGATTGGTATATTCTTTTCTATCCTGTAGCTTGTAGTTTCCCTGAATCAAGCCAAGTATCACAACTCTTTCTACCCATCCTGTATATTGTCCCCTTTGTTCCGTGTTGAAATAGAACCTTAATTTATTACTTATTATTAGATTTTAGATTGTTAGATTAGTTAGTGATTAGATATTAGTATTAGAAGAGATTTTACGAAAAAATTATTTTTTTATTTTTTTATATGAGAGGAGAAATCTCTGTTTTTCGACGCGAATATTACACGACTTAGGAGAAGCCGCCCTTTATCAAAATTATATTATTTTGGATAATAAAAAGGGGTTCCAACATATTAATATATAATGAAGTGTTCCCCCAGATTCAAAACTTTTTTACAATACTCACAATCCTTATTAGTTAAGAATCTTAGTGATTGGATTTCTATGCTTAGTCTGATAGGAAATAAGATATTCAAATAAATAATTTTATAGAGAATGACTATTCATCTATTGTATTTTCATGCAAATAGGGGGCAAGAAAACTCTATGGAAAGATGGTGGTTTAATTTGATGTTGCTTAAGAAGGAGTTCGAACGCAGGTGTGGACTAAATAAATCAATGGGCAGTCTTGGTCCTATTGAAAATACCAGTGAAGATCCAAATCGAAAATTGAAAAACATTCATTGTTGGAGGAATTCGGACAATTCTAGTTGCAGTAATGTTGATTATTTATTCAGCGTTAAAGACATTCGTAATTTCATCTCTGATGACACTTTTTTAGTTAGTGATAGGAATGGAGACAGTTATTCCATCTATTTTGATATTGAAAATCAGATTTTTGAGATTGACAACGATCATTCTTTTCTGAGTGAACTAGAAAGTTCTTTTTCTAGTTATCGAAACTCGAGTTATCTGAATAATGGATTTAGGGGCGAAGATCCCTATTATAATTCTTACATGTATGATACTCAATATAGTTGGAATAATCACATTAATAGTTGCATTGAGAATTATCTTCAGTCTCAAATCTGTATAGATACTTCCATTATAAGTGGTAGTGAGAATTCCCGTGACAGTTACATTTATAGGGCCTTTTGGGGGGATGAAAGTCAAAATAGTAGTGAAAACGAGGATTCCAGTGGACGAACTCGCACAAAGGGCAGTGATTTAACTATAAGCGAAAGTTCTAATGAAAGCGAAAGTTCTAATGAAAGCGAGGGAACTCAAAAATACAGGCATTTGTGGGTTCAATTGGAAAATTGTTATGGATTAAATTATAAGAAATTTTTGAAATCAAAACTGAGTATTTGTGAACAATGTGGATATCATTTGAAGATGAGTAGTTTGGATAGAATTGAACTTTTGATCGATCCGGGTACTTGAAATCCTATGGATGAAGACATGGTCTCTCTGGATCCCATTGAATTTGATTCGGAGGAGGAGCCTTATAAAGATCGTATTGATTCTTATCAAAAAAAGACATGATTAACCGAGGCTGTTCAAACAGGCATAGGCCAACCAAATGGCATTCCCGTAGCAATTGGGGTTATAGATTTTCAGTTTATGGGGGGTAGTATGGGATCTGTAGTCGGAGAGAAAATCACCTGTTTAATTGAACATGCTGCCAATCAAATTTTACCTCTTATTATAGTGTGTGCTTCTGGGGGTGCACGCATGCAGGAAGGAAGTTTGAGCTTGATGCAAATGGTTAAAATATCATCTGCTTTATATGATTATCAATTAAATAAAAAATTATTTTATGTATCAATCGTTACATCTCCGACAGCTGGTGGAGTGACAGCTAGTTTTGGTGTGTTGGGGGATATCATTATTGCCGAACCCAATGCCTACATTGCATTTGCAGGTAAAAGAGTAATTGAACAAACATTGAATAAAACAGTACTTGAAGGTTCACAAGCAGCTGAATACTTATTCGAGAAGGGTTTATTCGACCTAATTGTACCACGTAATCTTTTAAAAAGCGTTCTGAGTAAGTTATTTAAGCTCCACGCCTTTTGGATCAAAAGTCAAGCAAAATCAAGTAGAGCACTAAGTTCAATTATTTTATTTGTATTTGTAGCAAAAAAGTAGTTACTTTATTGGAATCAAAGTAAATAAGATAATAATGATGTTTTCTTTGGTGATAGAAGATCTAATTGTAGAAAGAATCAAAACTAAAGTTGAGGATAACTCTTTTTTTGACCTATATTCCTGATTACGAATCAAGAAGCCTTTATCACCGAGCGTGAGTTCTTGCTTTCGTGAAATTAGGAAAATAAAATGAATTTCTTCTTGTCTTAGGTATATAATTTGAAATTGAAATATAGAAAATAGAGTTTTGTATCTTTCTCTATCTCCCGAAAAACCATTTTAGCTAAAAATTCATGTTGGGTCGAATTCGAATGAATCTTTCGATAATCTGTAAAAAATCCTTTTTCTTATTATACGTACTCAGTTAGATTTTAGATATATAGATACTTAGATCTATACTAAGAATTTCAAATTCTTCAAATTCTATTAATAATAAATATTATCTAATTAGAATTCAAATTCTTAATTTAATTATAATTATTACAAGATATCTTTATTTATATAACAACATAATAACAAATACAAATAGTAAATCGAGGTACCCCTTCTATGAACAATTTGAACCTTCCATCTATTTTTGTGACGTTAGTAGGCCTAGTCTTTCCGGCAATTGCAATGGTTTCTTTATTTCTTCATGTTCAAAAAAACAAGATTGTTTAGATCCGCTGGGCCCCAATCTCATCCATTTTTTTTGAAAACGTGGACTTGTATCAGAACACGGATATCTATTTATTGGAATATAGTATAACATGTGATTTCCACTGAACATAAAGGAAAAACCTCTTATGCCTGCAGAAACATGATATATGGATATATCAATTCTATCAATTTTCAAATAGATCAGGATCGCTGGATGACTGAAGTGTAGTCGGTGAATCTCTATGTATATCGATATGTATAGTGGGATCGTATTAAATAAAGAGTATGCTATTATTTTAGATTTAACCAATTTGATGAATTACTCCTAAAGGTTGACATCAAACTAGTGCTAGTTCACCTCAAACTAGTGTCAGTTGATGAGAGTTACTTCGGAAACAAAAAAGTAAAATCAAATTTCTCTGGGGTATTATCTCAATTCCAATAAAATGCAATCGGGTAAAGTATGACTTGGTGATCAGAACATATATGGATAGAAACTTATAACGGGGTCTCGAAAAATAAGTAATTTATGC
Organism: Datura wrightii; assembly: GCA_035772735.1. Lineage (NCBI taxonomy): Eukaryota > Viridiplantae > Streptophyta > Magnoliopsida > Solanales > Solanaceae > Datura > Datura wrightii. Next base: position 771,032 of record JASDFA010000027.1, read on the forward strand.
TGGGCCTTTATCCTTTTTTTAGGTTCATTAGGCTTCTTATTAGTTGGAACTTCCAGTTATCTTGGTAGAAATTTGATATCTTTTTTTCCGCCTCAGCAAATCATTTTTTTTCCACAAGAAATCGTGATGTCTTTCTACGGAATTGCGGGTCTCTTTATTAGCTCTTATTTGTGGTGCACAATTTCCTGGAATGTAGGTAGTGGTTATGACGATTCGATAGAAAGGAAGGAATAGTCTGTATTTTTCGTTGGGGATTTTCGGGCAAAAATCATCGCATATTCCTCCGATTCCTTATAAAAGATATTCAGTCCCTCAGAATAGAAATTAAAGAGGGTATTTATGATTGTCGTGTTCTTTAATTTTTTTTCTAAATTCTTTTATTGTTACACAAAGACATCTTTTAAATATAATTTATGCTATTTTTATATATTTATTCTTATTAATATAAGGGACACGCGCGAGGCGTATATGCATAAACTAATATATATATATATATATATATATATATATATATATATATGTGTGTGTGTGTGTGTGTGTGTGTGTGTGTGTGTGTGTGTGTGTGTGTGTGTGTGTGTGTGTGTGTTAAAGAAAACAGGAGGTTCGTCAAAAAAGTAACGAATAATTTCGTTTGGTGCATCTTTTATTTTCGACAATTTTTCTTGATGTGTTGGATTTAAAAATGTGTCTTTTTGACATCAAATTTACAGTAATTATAATGATGAATAGTAATACATATACATATTAATTATAATATTTCATAATAAAATTAATTTATTTTTGATATTTTCGGTAGAGCAAGGCATTCGAAAAGATCAAGCTATCAAATAGTATATTTCAAAAGATCACCCTGAAATTAAAATTTCTTTAATTATTTCAGGATATTGTTAATTTACTGTACATAAATCAGAAACTACAGTGTAGTCCTCATAGTCTTCAACTTCATATCGACATTTGACTTTTTGAGGGTATAAATTCATAAATAATTATTTTTCAACTCTTTTAATTGAAAAATAAATATTATAATAAAATTATAAATTACACATGTATAATTTTAGAAGATTATCCTAGAATTTCACCTATAAAATTTAAATTTTCATAATATTAATAATAAAAATATTTTTTTAAATACAACACGAGAAATAGTCAATAAAACATTGTTTCTATAATCTTAGATACTAAACTGGGAAAAAAACAATAACTTTTTGAAAAACCCAAAAAGATAAACAAAAATTTTATAAGAAAAATCAAATGGAAATAAGGAAATCAAAACCCCGTCGATTTACTTTCTCAATAATTTGTTAATAGTTGACTTAACATTTTTAATTCGACATCTATATACGAATTTCAAATTAATTATTTAAACATTGATTTTATTATTTTTTTAATGACAAAAGGTCAGGCTGCTTTTGGCATTTATTGAATTAGCTCAACATCGATGACGATATATTAAACAAAAAATAATTTAACGTACAATATCAAGATCTGTAAATATTAACATGAAAAGAAAAGGAGAAAAAAAAAAAACTTTGAAGTTATGTTACTTTGGACTTTATTATTCATAATGTCAAACTTCCTCGATCTTCTAATAATATAATGTGCTCAGATTTTGGTACATATTGAACCAATATTCAATAAAATCTAGATTAATATTTAATTATCATTAATAGATCTAGATGTCACCTGCACCAATAATTTTAAATTAATTCAACCATGAAGTCTAACAAGCGATATAGTGATTTGATCCTAATAATTTGATCAGCTAGATATTCAGTTGCATCCGTACATACATATAATAGCCAAAATTAAATGGTGTCTACATTACCCTCATGAATAGCCAAAATTGTGTCCGCTGCTCCATCACGAGTAGTGTTTAATTAGGATATATATTGCTACTAATTTAGAGGTATCATTAAGTCGAGGGTTCCTCGAAAATTTATCTTATATTATTATGAGGTAGAAATATGGTGTATATAAAGTCTACTTTTTTTAAATTTCACTTATAAAATTACACTGATATGATAATAATTTTTGAAAGTATCATGATGTGTCTTCTTTAGATCTATTTGAATTTTCTCTATCCCATTTAAATTAAAAATATCAAATTAACTTTGGCTTATAGCCACTCCCATGTGCGTGTGTGTGAAGATTTATGAAGGTTCTTCAATTACTTATTCAAGATTTATGAGATTACCAGAGATTACTTGAGAGTAGAATAGAGGAAAGGAGATACTTGAATAAGTAGTAAAATCTTATCATTCTTTCTTACTTCTTGCTATACAATAGTTGTCTCTATAAAAATAGAAGTTATAGGCTAACTAACTCCCTGATTAGCTAACTATCAGCTTAACTAACTTTAAGAGTTAGTTACTACTTTGACTACCACATTAATAACTATTAAGCAGTCTTTAATTATTGTTAATCTCAACACCCCTCCTCAAACTTGGTAATGTGAGAATGTTGAACACACTAAGTTGGAGACGAGATACTCATGTTATCTCTGGTCAGGCGCTTAGTGAGTACATCAGCAGGTTGATCATAAGTGGGAATGTATTGAATTTGGATTTGTCCTTGTTGAATCTTCTCTCTTATAAAGTGACAGTCTATCTCAATATGCTTGGTTGTCATGATACACAGAATTAGCAGCTATTTGTAAGGCTGTTTTACTATCACTGTGAATGCTAACAGGCAACTGAAACTTGAATGTCAACGTCTTTGAGTAATCCAGTTACCCAAGCTAGCTCAGCTATTATGGAAGCAAGACTTCTATACTCAACCTTTGCTGAGCTTCTAGATGCTGTGGACTGTTTCTTTTATTCTCAAGAGATCAAGGACTCTTCCAGTTTTATTGTAAATCCTGTGACTGGCTTCCTTGAAACGGCACATAAAGCCCAATCTGCATCACAATAAGCAGTTAGCACATCATGCCTATTGCTAGATAACAATATCCTTTTACCTGATCTGTTTTTGATATATTTGATGATCCTTAGAGAAGTACTTATATGAGATTTCTTATATTGTTGCATAAATTGACTCAAAGCCAGTGCATTGTAAGATATGTCTGGTCTAGTTATATTAAAAGTCTGAAGGCCTTTTGAAATATTGATTGAACTTTTTGCCCTTCGTTAAAAGACTTCACAATAGACAAAATTGTCATTTACTATTTGTACACACTTATGTTTAAAATTATTATTTTTTAATTATTTTCATCACCTTAATTTATCATATTAGATTTTTTATTTGTGGCATAATTCTATTTATGGTATAAATCTAAAAAATAAAAAAATTTCATCTTTTTTTTCTTTTTGAGTCACGAATTTTTTCTACCTTATTTTATTATATTTGATTTTCTATTTGTAGCATAGCTTTGTTTATAGTGTAAACCTTAAAAAATATAATAGTAAATAAATAAATAAAATGAATAAATAAAGTTAACAACTTCCATGAAAGGTTTTTTCCTTTTTAATTCGAAAACGTTTTTCTCCACCTTTTTTGATGGTAAGAAGTTTTGTTCCTTTTTGTTTTTCCTTTTTTTATAGTTACGATTTTGTTTTTTGTTTTTGATATTTTTTTAAAATAATAATTTCTTAATAGTTTATACTTTTAAATTCTTTTTTATTTATAAATTCTTTCATTTTTTTCTATAAAAAGATTTATAATTGCATGATTTAATTCATAAATTCTTCTACGTCAGCATTTTTGATTCAATCTCTAACCTTGTATGTTCGTGTTAATCTATCTTCTTCTTTTTTTCTTGTTATGAATTTTTTTATGTTGTAGATTTGAAAAAGACAATAATAATTATTATGTCAACTCAAGTTGTTTATATTTAAAATAATTCAACTTAGATTTTCTCCTTTAGTTGAGTCTAATGTTGATACTATGTTATCTCCTTTAGTTGAGTCTTATATTGATATGACGTGATCTAAATTTTGTGTTATTGTAACTGACATTTTTCATCTACCTATACATTCACAAGTTTCATCTATTTAGGCAAAGCAATCTCTTCATCTCATAAAATAATTTTTTTTATAAAATTATAAATTATTATAATTATAACTCTTTTGCATAATTTATTTTAGATAATCTTGCAATGGAATCTGAAAAGGATTTCGTGAACGAACTCTGCCAATTAACAATTGACAGGTAAAAATTCTTTTTCGTATTATATTATGTAATTATATTTTATATTTTACATATATGTTTGAGTTCTTATATATTTTTATTATATTTTAAATGTATACTTTTTTTTACTATTAAAGTTTAATTTTTTGCAAGGCACAAAAGTTCATGCTATATTTTTTAATAATTGTATTGAAAAGCAAAATATGTTTTTACAAAAAGAAAAGATCTATTACATCATAAACGAACACGTTAATAGTGTTAATCCTAATTTTGTATCAGCAAACAAGCATATTGAAGTTAAATTCAATGACAACACTATAGTTCAGGAATGCAACAGTCACTTTTCTACTGTTACTTTTTCAAATAATTTTATTTTATTTAAAGATGCAATATAATCTTTCGATGAAATAATATTTGCTAATTAATAAATTAAAAAGTGTAATTTTATTATGTATTAATACGTGAATTCCTCTTTCTCCTTCTTCTTCTTTTAAAACAATTGTATAATTGAAAAAATATATAGAGAGAGACACAACATACTTTAAGTTGTTTCAATTAATCGAGTGCTCTTGTTATTCACTCTTTTTAATTAAGTCTACACTATTTTTTATGTTTCAATTTATCTGAAGTGTTTAATTAAAAGCATAAATTAATAGAGAGAGAGAAAAAAATAAGTTGAAATCAACTCATAAAGGGTAAAATTAGAAGTTTAAAAATTAAGTTATTACTAAATATTTCAAGTACGAAGCCTCTTAATAAAATATCATTCACTTTTTTACCCTTTTAAAAATAAAGTTCTCATTAGACGAAATAATTATTTTTAATTTTTCTAGCATTTATGATTTTAGGATTAACTAAATTTTATGTGCTAAATTCTTCTTTATTTGAAATTTATCAAAAATATTAATATTTAATATACATATGATGCACGCATTTAAGTGCTTATGTAAAAGCGAACAAATTTTTTACTTTTAAAATCAAATGTTATTTCATTTGATCAAACTCTTAAACATAATCATTTATTAATTTAAAATTCATAATTTTCTTTCTAAATTCTTATATTATTACACAAACACATCTTTTAAATATTATTTATGTTATTTCTATAATTGTTTTTAATTAATATTAGGTATACGCGCGAGGCGCGTACGCTTAGACTAATAGTATAATAAAAGTGTGAAAACCCTTAGAAATGTTGATTGAACTTTTTGCCCTTCATTAAAAGACATCGGAATAGACAAAATTGTCTTTTGCTATTTTTACATAATTATTATTTAAAATTATTTCATTACCTTATTTTATCATATTAGTTTTTCTATTTGTAGCATAACTCTATTTACGGTGTAAACCTAAAAAATAAAAACAATTCCACCAAATTCTTGTTTCCCTTTTTTCTAGTCACTAATTCTTTTCAGCCTTATTTTATTATATTAAATTTTTTACTTGTACCATAACTCTATTTATAGTGTAAACCTTTAAAAAAAAAATCTTCTACGAAAGTTTTGTCCTTTTGATTTGAAAACATTTTTTTTCCAGTTTTCTAATGGCGGGCAATTCTTACAAAACTTCCATTTTTTTCCTTTTTTTCATTTTCATGAATTTTTCTTTTTCCTTTTCAATTAAAAATAATAATTTATAATTGTATAATTTAATTCATTAATTCTTCTATATCTACATCTTTGATTCATTCTCTAACCTTATATATTCTCGTGTTAATCTATCTTCTTCTTTTTTTCATCTTATGAAATTTTTTTATGTTGTGAATTTGAAAAAGACAATAGTAATTGTTATGCTAGCTCAAGTTGTTTATATTCAAAATAATTTAACTTAAATTATCTATTTTAGTTGAGTCTAATATTAATATTATGTCATCTCCTTTAATTGCGTCTTGTATTGATGTTATATGATTTTAATTTTGTGTTATTTGTAACTGACATTCTTCATTTATTCATACATTCACAAATTTTAGTTATTTAGGTAAAGTAATTTCTTCATATCATAAAATTATAAAATTATTATAATTAGGGAAAAAGTTCAAATATGTCATCGAACTTTAGGAAAAGGCTCATCTATGTCATCCATTAAAAATTGGGCTTATTGATGCCACTGCCGTTACTCAAATGGGTCATCTATGCCATTATTTTTAATAGACCCAATATATTATTTTTAAATACCAGATTAGAAACGTGGCATATTTTTATTGGCCATGTCAATTAAGAAACTACCTAATAAACTACCCATCCAACCTATCCATGACCCATTCCCATTAACCCGACCCACGACCCATTTTCTAATATCAATTAAAACCCAATCCCCACCTCACTGCCCGTATATACTCCAAAGACCTAAAGCCCCGTCATCTTCTTCTTCTTTTCCTTTCAAACGCCTTCTTCTTCATAGCTTCTAAGAGCTTATAAATAAGTTTCATACGTCGATTTTGAAGAGGCGTCAACAAAAAAGCCAAGAGAAATCACTCCTTATTTTAAAACTACTACATCCGAGCAAACCTCAGTAAGTCAATAATTTCAATTATATTTTCAAATCATAATTACTTACGAGAAATCGCTGCTTGTTTCACGTAAGAATCAACAATCTTGCAAGTACGAGGGTCAAATTACTTAGTTTTTTTTAAGTTAATCGAGTTCATGTTCACCAGATGTTCAATACATAAGGGAACTTTGCTCAAGGAAACCAATATTTACTCCTTGATTACTAGATATTATTTGCTCAAGGAATGTGAGTTGATGATTGTTTCACTTCTTTGGTTCTACAAGTGTCCACCGCGGTTCTACAAGCGTGGACCGCGAACTGAGTCACTAACTATGTAGTGACTATTTTTTGCGCAAAAAAGATGTGGGACACGTATTTTGAAACGTGGGACACAGATTGGGACAGTAATGACGTAGTTACTGCTTCCTTTAAGTAATGTATTTAATTTTAATTTGCGCACTGAGAAAATTTAATTTTTGCAGGATAACTTTTCGAAGACCCTCTCGTTCTCGCGCATCAAAACAGAGGCCCTAAGGATAAGGGTAAGGAAAAAGAAAAGAGACCCACAGAGGCAAAATCTGATTCCGATCTAAAGTTTAAGGAAGCACCAAAAATCAACTGGGGCTTTAGGTCTTTGGAGTGATCCAGAGTGAGGAAACTTAGAAGCAATGAAAAAGAAGGCGTCTGAAAGGAAAGGAAGAAGAAGATGACGGGGCTTTAGGTCTTTGGAGTATATACGACAGTGAGGTGGGGATTGGGTTTTAATTGATATTAGGGAGTGGGTTGTGAGTCGGGTTAATGGGGAATAGGTCATGGGTAAGTTGAATGGGTCGTTTATTAGGTCATCTTTTTAATTGACGTGGCCCAATAAATATATGACACATGTCCAATATGATATTAAAAATAAGATATTGGGTCTGTTAAAAAATAATGGCATGGATGACCCACTTGAGTAACGGCAGTGGCATAAATGAGCCCATCTCGGATGGCATGGATGAACCTTTTTCTAAAGTACAATGACATATTTGAGTTTTCTCCCTTATAATTATAACTCTTGCGCACATTTTGTCTTAGATAATCTTGCAATGGAATCCGAAAAATATTTTGTGAACGAAATTGTTGCCAATTAACAAATTAAGGCAATATGATTCTCATTGGATAATTAGTAAAAGAGTATAAAAAAGAAACAAAGGAAGCACACGAATGACTATAATATCATTCGACGAAGAGGTAATAATTTTTTTTCGTATTATATTCTATACTTATATTTATATTTTTACATATATGTCTGAGTTTCTATATATCTATTTTTATTATATATTATATGTGTGTGTGTGTGTGTGTTTTACCATTAAAGTGTAATTTTTTGCAGGATACAAAAGTTCAATATTTTTCAATAATTATATCAAAAAGTGAAAAAAAATATTTACAATAAAATAAAATCTGTTACAGATGGTGCGCATTACTAGAGTTAATCCTAATTTTGTGTCACTAAACAAGGAGAATGAGGTTGGATTTAGTGACAACACTATAGTTCAGGAATGCAACACACTTTTCTATTCTTACTTTTTCAAACAATTTTGTTTCGTTTGAAGATGCAATACAATCTTTCGATGAAACAATCTTTGATAATTTCTTTAGATTTCATCAACTAATCTAACATTCAATATATGCATAATATTTTACTTCTATTTACTTAACAAAAAATTCTACGTAGATATAAACACGAAAGTCTAGAAATGTTGATTGAACTTTTTGCCCTTCATTAAAAAATTCTACAATAGACAAAATTGGCATTTACTATTTTTCATAATTAGTTGTTGTTTAAATATTATAGATCTTTACTAATTTGTCAAAGGTAAAATTCGTAATATTTAGTACTTTAAAATTAACTAAAATTTTGCTTTTAAAAGTACTAACATTTAAGACTTTAAACTTATCAATCCATTATTTATTAAACTAATTAATTATCCATCACAATATTTTAATATGAAAAAAATAAATTAAAAAATATAATTTTATCATGTATTAATACGTGAATTTCTTCTTCTTTAAGTTGTTTCAATAACCGAGTGCTCTTGGTATTCTGTTATATCCCGTAGAATTCCCGGCACTTAGATGACCTATTTGCACGTTGGTTAAACATATTTGAAAGCCATACGTGCTAGGGAAAGGCCCGGGAAAAGATCGGACGAGAAACCCGTCGAACCATCGCGGGAGAAGCCGAGGCAGAGCCCCTCCGCGATGGCAGCGTGTCACGGAGGTGAGGCCTCTGTGATGGCTCCGTGACACGTTGCCCAGGTTCAGGCCCAAGTATATAAGCCCCCACTTCAGTTTAAAATCATTTCATCACTTAATAATTTCCAGAAAACGCAGTGAACAGAGGGAAAACGAAGGAAAATTATAAATTATCGTCCTATTACGCTACCAAACGCTGCCCAAACTCAAATTAATCCTAGATACCAAGGTATTTAGCAGCAGAGAGCATTTCTACGGAATTAGTTTCACGAAATACGGCCGACGAATCGGCGAGCCACCGAACTAAAGTAAGTAGAATTGCTCTAAATTAATGTCTATGTGTTCCTAGCTGAGAAGTGAATACTTCTCCCTTCTGGGCCGCTGAAAAATAGCGAGTTTTTGACCGTCTTTTGATAAGCCTAAGTTTAGGCTATAAATTAAATCGAAAGTAACATCGCTCTTTACAATAAAGTTGTATTTAGTATTGATTGACGTATTTATGAATGCAGTTGGGAGAAAATAGTTGTAGTACCGGCCGAGCCTCGTCCAACGGACGAATATTCAAAGATAAGGTATGTAAAGTTAGTTTCCTCGGCAAGTTAAGTAATATTGAGACAACATGGTAATTTACAGACCAGTAGAATGTTCAGAAGTCGATTATTATGTTATTATGAATATTGGTGCAATATGAGAAGTTTTGGGTTGTAACGTGTACGAGACCTAACCGTATGATATAGATTCTGACGTAAGTGATTAAGATTGCGTAGTATATTCAGTATGTGATGTAATATGCCATGTTAAGATATTTGTTTAGCTAAAGCCTCGCGAAGTAGTACAGTATCCGTAAAGCATGTTAGAAATAGGAAATCATGTTAATACAGAAACTCAGTAAACAACATAGCTTTCAGTAGAAATACCCTCTTATATAGCCTTTGCTCCAGTACAGTTTGACAGGAGACTATATTCATATTTGTACTTACCTGTCTCAGCATGTATCAGACACTTACAGATTACTATTATTAGCTCAACACGTGATTTATATGATACCTTACCCCTGTTAGCCTTATCTTGTGAGATACACAGACAGCATGACTAGTTGAGACCGTTGTATTGATTGGGGTTGGATTACCTAGCATCCTTGACCGCCTAGGGTTAATAGCTGTATCGACTCGTTCGCCAGAGGACGAGGATACGTCGCTCTACGGAGTGATATGCCGTCCCGCAAGGGGACGAAGATGGGATGCCAGTTTCCCCATATTGTGCCTTGGTCGGCCCTTATACACCCCCGTCGAGCGGGTACGCTCGGGGTGTTCATTTGGAGTCCTTCGGACTCAGATACAGTTATAGTCAGGGGCTCAGCGAGCCCAAGTGCATACCCAGGGACCGGCAGGATGCTTACAGCCACTGTAGGAGATGGGATGACCAGGGTAGGGGCATAGATTCTGTGTTGATTGTACCTCCCAGCTTATGGGGGCCGGGTAAGGTTTGTGTGTGCTATGTTATGATATGTATGTTATGCTATGTTATATTAGACATGAGTAGGTTAGTAGTAGAATGATACGTCTCCAGATATGACACCTACTCCTCCCGGTATGATTGAGAACAGGTACGACTTACATCATCAGACAGATAATCTAGTTCTTCCTATTTCAGTTTTGACAGTTATATTATTGATTTCAGATATCTTTTTCAGTCATTGCTTTACATACTCAGTACCAGCGGTACTGACGCCCGGTGGGGCGCTGTATTACTTGCCTGCAGGTACTCTTAGACGAGCAGACGATTCTACGTGACTCCCTGTCAGTGGTTGAGTATTCAGCTCCAGTCATCCGGAGGCTGAATTTCAGAGGTGTAGTTTAGTTTCTTTTGTTGTATATAGTACGGGTAGGTCAGGGCCCTGTCCCGACCAGTTCTATTACTATTCCTAGAGGCTTGCAGTCTGTATGTATTCCTTGTGGTTAGATGAGCCGGTCGTGTGGGGCTGTGCAGTTGTATAGTTGCCTTTACTCTTTCTTTCTTAAGTTGGCCGTGTGGGGCCATAGTTTATCAGTAGTAGTGACCTTGCCAGTCACGTAGCTTTTCAGTATGTCATGTTTGAGTTGCAGATAACTATACAGCATGGTGGCCTTGTCGGCCCGCATAGGTTCCCCTGAATTACTATGTTTCTGGTCAGCTGTTAGTACAGGTACAGGAGGCTATAGGCCAATGGGCCGAGGCTGTATTTACAGCCGTTATATAGCCCTTTGTTTCCAGAAATGTGAGTTAGAGCCAGCTAGGCGCCAGATGTGCCCAGGCTTAACAGTTCAGCAGGTCAGGTCCTAGTAGGGCACCAGGTGCCAGTCATACCCTCCAAGGTGGGGTGTGACAAACTTGGTATCAGAGCAGGTCGTATCCCAGGGAGTCTGCAAGCCGTGCTAAGCATAGTCTTGTCCATGGATGTGTTGTGCACCACATACTATGGATAGGAGGCTGCGAGGCATGATAGGATGGTTATCTTTTATTTCTATTCAGTCGTGCTGTAGAGCGGTACAGTATAGGGTTGAGTCCCTAAAATCTTACCACATTCTTTGGTTACAGATAATGTTAGACCAGCGTCATCCTACCACAGGTCGGAGCTTAGACATTGCAGCAGGGGAGGGCACCAGCAGGATGCCTCCCCCTCATTTGGAGATAGCCTGATCAGAGGGCCCTATAGAGGCTTCATCCCAGCCTCCTCAGCAGTCTCCACCACGTCGGGAGCCATTTGGAGCGACAGTATCTTCAGCAGTCCCTATACCGACACCTTCCGACCAGGAGGTTAGGAGTGCTGTAGTTATGATAGCATAGATAATGGCTGCTCAGCATCAGTAAGTGCCATCCACAGTTGTAGAAGCATCAGGAGGGCCGGTAGTTCGAGGGTCCGAGAGTTTTTAGCCCTGAATCCCCCACAGTTCACAGGCACGGACCGAACAGAGGACCCCCAGGATTTTCTGGATCAGATGCAGAGAATCTTCACGGTTATGCATGCTACGCCTACTGAATCAGTTGAATTGGCAGCATTCCGGTTACGAGATATTGCGGTATTATGGAATGAAAGCTGGGAGAGGTCCCGAGGGAGAGATGTTTCCCCTCCCACCTGGTCCAGCTTTTTAGGAGCCTTTCTAGATCACTATTTGTCGCGGGAGATCTGACAGGCCCGGGTAGACCAGTTCCTACATCTAGAACAGGGGGCCATGAGTGTTCGGGAATATTCGTTGCGGTTTGACTCTTTGGCTCGATATGCACCGGCCTTCATGGATACCATGGTATCCAGAGTGCACTGTTTTATTATGGGATTGAACCTAGAATATGTCGAGACTTGTATCACGGCCACACTGTGAGAGGACATGGATATTTCCCGAATCCAGGCATTTGCAAAGAATATTGAGGGCATCAGATAGCGACATTGGGAGATCAGAAGGGTCAACCAGGAGAAGCGTCGCCGGGATAGGCCAGCTGAGTTACAGAGAGAGGCCCGGGGAGGACCCAGGCCACGATTGTCAGACAGGCCGCCCAGGCCCCCGCCTCCGCCATGGTCATAGGGAGGTAGATTCAGTCATAGAGGGCAGTCAGAGGCTGGTAGAGGCTCGCAGACAGCAGACTCACCATTACAGAGGGGGGCGGAGCAGAGTAGGTATACCCTACCACTTTGCCCTATATGCAGTCGACGCCATTCTGGAGCATGTAGGTATGGTTCCACCGCATGCTATATTTGTGGCCAAGAATGCCAATTGATGAGAGATTGCCCAAACAGAGGTCGTGAGGATCGGGATAGACAGGATAGGGCATCAACAGGATCACGAGCTACAACATCCTCGACTAGGTGCAGGCCCTCAGTTTCAGCAGGCAGGGGTCGAGGTAGATCAGGGGCCTCCAGTATAGGTGCGGGTCCAAGCCGCACATATGCCCTACTAGGGAGGCAAGATTCAGAGGCATCGCCTAATGTTGTGACAGGTATGCTAACTATCTGCTCACGCTCTGCTTATGTGCTAATTGATCCAGGGTCTACTTTGTCCTATATTACTCCATTTGTGGCACGGAAGTTTATTATTGTACCAGAATCATTACAGAAGCCCTTCCTAGTATCTACGCCCATTGGTGACTCTATCACAACTAGCCGAATTTACCGCGGGTGTACAGTAGAGGTTGCTGATCGTCAGACCACAGTAGATCTGGTCGAGTTAGAAATGATAGACTTCGATGCCATAATGGGTATGGATTGGTTAGTACCATGTTTTACTAATGTTGAATGTTGGACCAAAACGGTCCGATTCCACTTCCCGGGGGAGGCAGTACGGGAGTGGAAGGGCAGCACCGCGACGCCAAAAGGTAGGTTTATTTCCTACCTTCAGGCGAGAAAGTTGATATCTAAGGGGTGTATTTATCATCTGGTCAGAGTTCAGGATGTCCAAGCAGAATCTCTGACACTCCAGTCTGTTCCAGTGGTAAATGAATTCCCAGATGTATTTCCTAATGAGTTACCTGGTATTCCCCCAGAAAGGGAAATAGATTTCGCTATCGACTTGCTACCAGGCACTCAGTCAATATCAATACCTCCTTACCGTATGGCTCCTGCAGAACTCAGAGAATTAAAGGAGCAGTTGAAAGACTTGTTAGATAAAGGTTTTATCAGGCCGAGTACTTCCCCGTGGGGTGCGCCAGTCTTGTTTGTGAGAAAGAAAGATGGCTCACTCTGAATGTGTATAGATTATCGGCAGCTAAACAAAGTTACAGTAAAGAACAAGTATCCGCTTCCCAGAATTAATGACTTATTTGATCAGCTACAGGGAGCCAGGTACTTCTCTAAGATTGACTTGCGGTCCGGATATCACCAGGTCCGAGTACGTGAGAGGGATATTCCTAAGACAGCATTCAGGACCCGATATGGGCATTTTGAATTTTTGGTTATGTCCTTCGGACTAACGAACGCCCCAGCAGTCTTTATGGACCTGATGAACAGTATTTTCAGACCTTTCCTGGACTTGTTCGTGATAGTATTTATTGATGATATTCTGGTGTATTCTCGCTCTGAGGCAGATCACCGGACTCATTTGCGGACAGTGCTCCAGATTCTCAGGGACCGCCAGTTATACGCTAAATTTTCGAAGTGTGAATTCTGGCTTAACTCAGTGGCCTTTTTAGGGCATATTGTCTCAGACGCCGGTATACAGGTAGATAAGCAGAAGATAGAAGCGGTTAAGTCATGGCCTAGGCCTACCACCCCGACTGAAGTTCGTAGCTTTCTGGGGTTGGCAGGATACTATCGGAGGTTTGTTGAGGGATTCTCAACCATTGCAGCACCTTTAACCAAATTGACACAGAAGGCATCAAAGTTCTAGTAGACGGAGGCATGCGAGCAGAGTTTCCAGGAATTGAAAGACAGATTAACCTCCGCCCCAGTACTAGCACTGCCGGAAGGCACAGAAGGGTATTCAGTTTATTGTGACGCGTCAGGTATCGGGTTGGGTTGTGTGTTGATGCAGCATGGTAGAGTAATTGCATATGCTTACAGACAGCTGAAGAAGCACGAAAAGAATTACCCCACCCATGATCTAGAATTGGCCGCAGTAATTCATGCCTTGAAGATGTGGAGGCATTACCTGTACGGCGTCCATGTTGATATATATACAGATCATAAGAGCTTGCAGTACATTTTTACTCAGAGGGAGTTGAATCTGTGGCAACGTCGCTGGTTAGAATTATTGAAGGATTATGATGTGAACATCCTGTACCATCCGGGAAAAGCCAATGTTGTGGCAGACGCCCTGAGCCGTAAGTCAATGGGGAGTTTGGCGTATTTGCGACCCGAGAAACAAAAATTAGCTAAAGAAATGCTGGACTAGCTGTTCGAGTAATGGAAACAGAAAATAATGGGGCCGTAATTCAGAATTCTGCAGTGTCGTCATTAGTTGCAGAGGTAAAAGAACGACAGTATGAGGATCCCGATTTAGTCCAGCTCATAGATAGAGTTCAGAAGGGTAAGGAGCCAGATTTTTAGATAATCGAGGATGGTGTGCTACGCTGTAAGGGCCGCCTTTGTATCCCGAACGTCTCAGGCCTTCGTGGGTAGATTATGCACGAGGTACATTACGTTCGCTATTCCCTTCATCCAGGGGCGACGAAAATGTACCACGACATCAGAAACATCTACTGGTGGCCAGGTATGAAAACTGAGATAGCTGAATTTGTATCTAGGTGTGCTAATTGTCAGCAGGTGAAAGCAGAGCACCAGAAACCGGGTGGTTTGACGCAAGAGATAATGATACCTACGTGGAAATGAGAAGCAATAAATATGGATTTTGTAACAGGGTTACCCCGTACTAGACGCAGAAATGATTCCATTTGGGTAATAGTTGATAGGCTGATAAAATCAGCTCATTTCCTGTCAGTAAAAGCTACTTTCTCAGCTGAGGATTATGCCGAACTGTATATCAGAGAAATAGTTAGATTGCATGGGGTACCGGTATCTATCATTTCAGACAGGGGGGCACAGTTTACAGCTAGGTTTTGGCAGTCATTTCAGAAAGGTCTGGGGACGCAGATTAATTTGAGCACAGCATTCCATCCTCAGACAGACGGGCGGGCTGAACGTACAATTCAGACGCTCGAAGATATGCTACGAGCGTGTGTGTTAGATTTTGGGGGTAACTGGGATGAACATCTCTCGTTAATTGAATTCGCTTATAATAATAGCTACCATTCAGCTATTCAGATGGGGCCTTTCGAGGCATTCTACGGGCGAAAATGTAGATCGCCGGTGGGCTGGTTTGAAACAGGAGAATCAACATTAGTTGGCCCAGACATTGTTCGGCAGTTCGAAGAAAAGATAAAGCTTATCCGAGAACATTTACTGACCGCTCAGAGCCGCCAGAAGTCATACATAGATAGGCGACGCAGAAATCTAGAATTTTCGGTAAACGACTGGGTATATTTGAAAGTGTCCCCGATGAAAGGGGTAATGAGGTTTGGCAAGAAAGGCAAGCTTAGCCCAAGGTTCATTGGGTCGTATCAGATTCGGCGAAGAATAGGCCGCGTGGCATACGAGCTGAACTTGCCCCCAGAGTTAGCGTCGGTTCACCCAGTATTCCATGTTTCTATGTTAAGAAAGTTCGTAGGAGACCCTTCTATAGTAGTTCCAGTCCAGGATGTTCAGGTCACAGAAGAGTTAGCCTATGAAGAAGTTCCCGTAGCTATCTTAGACAGACAGATTCGCAGGCCGAGAACTAAAGATGTTGCATTTGTCAAAGTATTGTGGCATAACAGAAAGCGGGAAGAAATGACGTGGGAGGCTGAAGAAGATATGAAAATCAGATACCCTCACCTATTTCAGGCCTAGTCAGACGACAGGCATGTCTGTATCATTAGTTATACAGTACTTTATGGTTGTATGTTGTAAATGATAAAGAAAGGAGTGATATTTAGTTATCCAGTGAATCTTAGAATATTGCGTGCAGTGCTTGTGTTGGACTTTTCTGCATTTCAGGATTTTGCGATAGTCCATATTACAGGGGAAACTCTGCCGAAATTTTTCTAGAAAGTAAAGTAAAGCAGTCCTCTAGATAACAGTGTACATTCGAGGATGAATGTTCCTAAGGGGGGGAGAATGTTATACCCCGTAGAATTTCCGACACTTAGATGACCTATTCGCACGTTGGTTAAGCATATTTGAAAGCCATACGTGCTAGGAAAAGGCCCGGGAAAAGATCAGACGAGAAACCCGTCGAACCATCGCAGGAGAAGCCGAGGCAGAGCCCCTCCGCGATGGCAGCGTGTCACGGAGGTGAGGCCTCCGCGATGGCTCCGTGACACGTTGCCCAGGTTCAGGCCCAAATATATAATCCCCTACTTCTGTTTAAAATCATTTCATCACTTAATAATTTCCAGAAAACGCAGTGAACAGAGGGAAAACGAAGGAAAATTATAAATTATCGTCTGATTACGCTGCCAAACGCTGCCCAAACTCAAATTAATCCTAGATACAAAGGTATTTAGCAGCAGAAAGCATTTCTACGGAATTAGTTTCGCGAAATACGGCCGACGAATTGGCGAGCCACCGAACTAAAGTAAGTATAATTTCTCTAAAGTAATGTCTATGTGTTCCTTGCTGAGAAGTGAATACTTCTCCCTTCTGGGCCGCTGAAAAATAGCGAGTTTTTGACCGTCTTTCGATAAGCCTAAGTTTAGGCTATAAATTAAATCGAAAGTAACGTCGCTCTTTACAATAAAGTTGTATTTAGTATTGATTGACGTATTTATGAATGCAGTTGGGAGAAAATAGTTGTAGTACCAGCCGAGCCTCGTCCGACGGACGAATATTCAAAGATAAGGTATGTAAAGTTAGTTTCCTCGGCAAGTTAAGTAATATTGAGACAACATGGTAATTTACAGACCAGTAGAATGTTCAGAAGTCGATTATTGTGTTATTATGAATATTGGTGCAATATGAGAAGTTTTGGGTTGTAACGTGTACGAGACCTAACCGTATGATATAGATTCTGACGTAAGTGATTAAGATTGCCTAGTATATTCAGTATGTGATGTAATATGCCATGTTAAGATATTTGTTTAGCTGAAGCCTCGCGAAGTAGTACAGTATCCGTAAAGCATGTTAGAAATAGGAAATCATGTTAATACAGAAACTCAGTAAACAGCATAGCTTTCAGTAGAAATACCCTCTTATATAGCCTTTGCTCCAGTACAGTTTGATTGGAGACTATATTCATATTTGTACTTACCTATCTCAGCATGTATCAGACACTTACAGATTACTATTATTAGCTCAGCATGTGATTTATATGATACCTTACCCCTGTTAGCCTTATCTTGTGAGATACACAGACAGCATGACTAGTTGAGACCGTTGTATTGATTGGGGTTGGACTACCTAGCATCCTTGACCGCCTAGGGTTAATAGCTGTATCGACTCGTTCGCCAGAGGACGAGGATAAGTCACTCTACGGAGTGATATGCCGTCCCGCAAGGGGACGAAGATGGGATGCCAGTTTCCCCATATTGTTCCTTGGTCGGCCCTTATACACCCCCGTTGAGCGGGTACACCCGGGGTGTTGATTTAGAGTCCTTCGGACTCAGATACAGTTATAGTCAAGGGCTCAGCGAGCCCAAGTGCATACCCAGGGACCGGCAGGATGCTTACAGCCACTGTAGGAGATGGGATGACCGGGGTAGGGGCATAGATTCTGTGTTGATTGTACCTCCCGGCTTATGGGGGCCGGGTAAGGTTTGTGTGTGCTATGTTATGATATGTATGTTATGCTATGTTATATTAGACATGAGTAGGTTAGTAGTAGAATGATACGTCTCCAGATATGACACCTACTCCTCCCGGTATGATTGAGAACAGGTACGACTTACATCATCAGACAGATAATCTAGTTCTTCCTATTTCAGTTTTGACAGTTATATTATTGATTTCAGATATCTTTTTCAGTCATTGCTTTACATACTCAGTACCAGCGGTACTGACGCCCGGTGGGGCGCTGTATTACTTGCCTGCAAGTACTCTTAGACGAGTAGGCGATTCTACGTGACTCCCTGTCAGCGGTTGAGTATTCAGCTCGAGTCATCCGGAGGCTGAATTTCAGAGGTGTAGTTCAGTTTCTTTTGTTGTATATAGTACGGGTAGGTCGGGGCCCTATCCCGACCAGTTCTATTACTATTCCTAGAGGCTTGCAGTCTATATGTATTCCCTGTGGTCAGATGAGTCGGTCGTGTGGGGCCGTGCAGTTGTATAGTTGCCTTTACTCTTTCTTTCTTATGTTGGCCGTGTGGGGCCATAATTTATCAGTAGTGGTGACCTTGCCGGTCACGTAGCTTTTCAGTATGTCATGTTTGAGTTACAGATAACTAGACAGCATGGTGGCCTTGTCGGCCCGCATAGGTTCCCCTAAATTACTATGTTTCTGGTCAGCTGTTAGTACAGGTACAGGAGGCTATAGGCCAATGGGTCGGGGGCTGTATTTACAGCCGTTATATAGCCCTTTGTTTCCAGAAATGTGAGTTAGAGCCAGCCAGGCGCCAGATGCGCCCAGGCTTAACAGTTCAGCAGGTCAGGTCCTAGTAGGGCACCAGGTGCCAGTCATACCCCCCAAGGTGGGGTGTGACATATTCACTCTCTTTAGTTCAACCTACACTATTTTTTTTTGTTTCAAATTCATGTGAAGTTCAATTTATGTGAAGCGTTTGACTAAACACATAGATTAAGAGAAAGGAAAAAAAGTTAAGCTGAATCATCTCATAAAGGGTAAAATAAAAAGTTTAAAAATTAAGTTATTACTAAATATTTAAAGTACGAAGCCTTGTAGTAAAATATTATTTACCTTTTTACTCTTTTAAAAATAAAATTCACACTGGACTAAACAGTTATTTAATTATTAATCTAATATTTAGAAATTTTAAAATTAACCAAATTTTATGTATTAAATTCTTCCTTATTTGAAATATATAGAAAATATTAATATTTATATATACGTATAATGCATGCATTTAAGTACTAATGTAAAAGCAAAAGATTTTTTTTTACCTTTCAATCAAACGCTATTCTTATGACTTTTTTATTCATTGAAACAAGTGTTAGAACAAATAGAAGAAAAAATTACTAGATTGGATCAAACTCTTAAACATAATCATTTATCAATTTGAAATTCATAATTTTCTTTCTAAATTCTTATATTATTACACAAATATATTTTTTAAATATTATTTATGCTATTTTATAAATTTATTCGTATTAATATGAGGGACACGTGCGAGGCGCATACGCATGGACTATTACTATATTAAAAGTGTGAAGACCTTTAGAAATGTTGATTGAATTTTTTGTCCTTCATTAAAAGACATAATAATATATAAAATTATCATTTATTATTTTCATAAAATTATTATTTTAAATTATTTTCAACACCTTATTTTATTATATTAAGTTTTCTGTTTATGGCATAATTCTATTTGTTGTGTAAATCTAAAAGAAATAAAAAATTTCCATCTTTTCCCCCTTTTTGATAGCCACAAATTTTTTTAACTCATTTTATTATATTAAAATTTTTATGGCATAACTCTATTTATAACGTAAAGTTTAAAATAAAAAATAAAAATAAAAACCAACTTCCATGAAAGTTTTCTTCCTTTTTGATTTGAATTTTTTTTAAAAAAAATTTAAAACCTTTTTGATAGTACTAAATTTTGTAAAAATTTCCCATTTTAATTTTCACAGTCACGAACTTTTTTTATTTTTGCTAAAATTATTTCCCCTTTTAAATAATAATGTCTTAATATTTTTATACTTTCAAATTCTTTTTAATTTACAAATCAATCCACTTCTATAAAAGAATTTATAATTGCATGATTTAATTCATCAACTATTCTACATCAACACCTTTGATTCAATCTCTAACCTTGTATGTTTTCGTGTTAATTTATCTTTTTTTTTATGTTATGAATTTTTTTATGTTGCGAATTTGAAAAAGACAATAACAATTGTTATGTCAGTTCAAATTGTTTATATTCAAAATAATTTAACTTAGATTATCTTCATTAGTTAGGTCTAATATTGATACTATGTTATCTTGTTTAATTGAGTCTTATATTGATATTATGTGATTTAAATGTTGAGTAATTGTAACTGGCATTCTTCATCTGCTCATACATTCACGAGTTTGCATCTATTTTGGTAAAATAATCTCTTCATCTTATAAAATAAATTTTTTTATAAAATTATAAATTATTATAGTTATAAATCTTGTGAACAATTTATTTTAAATAATCTTGCAATGGAATCTGAAAATGATTTCGTGAATGAAATTATGTCAATTACTAACTTAAGGTAATATGATTATCACTGGATAATAAAAGTTTTAATAATTGGAGTTGGATTAGTAAAATAATATATAAAAAAAAGAGCACAAAGGAAAACACACGAATGACTATAACATTAGTTGATGAAGAGGTAATAATTTTTTTTCCATATTATATCTATACTTATATTAATATTTTTACATATATGTTTGAGCTCTTATCTCTCCCCCCCCCCCCCCCCCCCACTCTCTCTCTCTCTCTCTCTCTATATATATATATATATATGTGTGTGTGTGTGTGTGTGTGTGTGTGTGTGTGTCTTTTTGTCCATTAAAGTTTAATTTTTTGCAGGGCATAAAAGTTCATGCTATACGTTTCAATAATTACATCAAAAAATGAAATAAATATTTACAACAAGACAAAATCTGTTACATCATGTACGGGCGCATTAATTGTACTAATCCTAATTTTGTATCAGTAAACAAGGAGACTGAGGTTGGATTCAGTGACAACACAATAGTTCAGGAATGCAACAGTCACTTTTCTATTGTTACTTTTCAAATAATTTTGTTTCGTTTGAAGATGCAAACAATATTCCGATGGAACAATCTTTGATAATTTTTTTAGATTTCATCAGCTAATCGAACATTCACTATATGTATAATATCTTACTCCTATTTACTTAATAAAATATTCTATGTAGATATAAGCATGAAGGTCTTTAGAAATTTTTATTAAAAATTTTGTACTTCATTAAAAGACTCTACAATAAACAAAATTGTCATCAACTATTTTTCATAATTAGTTGTTACTCCCTTCATTTCAAAATAAGTGGCGTTTTTAGCTTGTGCATACCTTTTAAGAAGCTACTCATTTCTAGAAAGTAAAATGCATTTTTACTAACTTACGCTTAATAAATACCTTGAAAAAGATATAGTTCTTTAGTAGTTTAGAAATCTCTCCTCATTTAACTAAAGGTAAAATTGAAAGAACATCATTAATGTCTTCTTAATAATATGAAACACCACTTATTTTAAAACAAAACGAAAAAGCTAAAACACCACTTATTTCGAAATGAAGGGAGTATTTAATTATTATAGATTTTTACAAATTTATAAAAGGTAAAACTCCTACTATTTAATATTTTAAAATTGACTATAATTTTGCTTTTTAACTCTTATCTTATTTGAAATATATTAAAAGTCATAATATTTAAGCCTTTAAAATTAATTACAATTTTGTTAACTTATATATCAGCTCATTATTTATTAAACTAACCAATATCCATCACAATATTTCAATATGTAAAAAGTAAATTAAAGAGTGTAATTTAATTATGTATTCGATTGGAATCCGATTTTATTATCATTATTCTTATTTCCATTTTATTTAGTTAGAGTGTTAATTTTATTATGTATTAATACGTGAATTCCTTCTACTTTTTTTTTTCTTAAAAAAATTGTATGATTGAAAATATATATATATATATATATATATATATATATATATATATATATATATGCAACATACTTTAAGTTGCTTCGATTAATTGAGTGCTCTTGTTATGCATTCTCTTTAGTTAAACCTACACTATTTTTTTGTTTCAAATTCATGTGAAGTTCAACTTATGTGAAGTGTTTGAATGAACAAATAAATTAAGAGAAAGAGAGAAAAAAATTAAGCTAAAATCATCTCATAAAGGGTAAAATAAAACATTTAAAATTAAGTTATTATTTATATTTAAAGTACGAAGCCTCGTAGCAAATATCATTCACATTTTTACCTTTTTAGAAATAGAGTCCACTCTTGAGAAAATACTTATTTAATTATTTTTTTAATATTTAGAATTTTATAATTAACCAAATTTTATGTATTAACTTCTTTCTTATTTGAAATATATAGAAAATATTAATATTTATGTATACATATAATGCATGCATTTAAGTGCTCATGTAAAAGTGAATGATTTTTTTACCTTTCAATCAAATGTTATTTCTATGACTTTTTTGTTCATTGAAACAAGTATTAGAACAAATTAAAGAAAGAACTAGTAAATTAGATCAAACTCTTAAACATAATTATTTATCAATTTGACATTCATAATTTTTTTTCTAAATTCTTATATTGTTATATAAACATATCTTTTAAATATTATTTATATTATTTTAAGAAATTTGTTCTTATTTATATGAGGGACACGGGCGCGTACACATAGACTAGTACTATGTTACAAGTGTGAAGGTTAGAAATGATGATTGAACTTTTTGCCCTTTATTAAACGATATGAGAATAAACAAAATTGTCATTTGCTATTTTCACACATTTATTATTAAAAATTATTATTTTTAATTAATTTTATCACCTTATTTTATCATATTAAATTTTCGATCTGTGGCATAACTCTATTTTTAGCATAATTATTTTTCCTTTTTTTTGATATATTTTTTTCTTTTTTCATAGTAATGATTTTTTTCTCTTTTGATTTTTTTCCGTTTGTAACAGTAATGTCTTATATTCTTATATTTTCAAATCCTTTTTAATTTATAATCTCTCTACTTTTATAAAAAAGTTTATAATTGCATAATTTAATTCATCAACTTTTCTATATCAACATCTTTGATTCAATCTCCAACCCTGTATGTTTTGGTGTTAATCTATCTCTTTTTTAATGAATTTTTTTATATTGTAGATTTGAAAAAGACAATAATAATTGCAGTGCAACTCAAATTATTTATGTTCGAAGAAATTTAATTTAGATTGTCTCTTTTACATGAGTATAATACTGATACTATATTATCTCCTTTAATTAAGTCTTATATTGATATTATGTGATTTAAAATTTATGCATTTGTTACTGGCATTCTTATCTACTTGTACATTCACAAGTTTCATCTATTCAGGTAAAGTAATCTCTTCATCTCACAAATAATTTTTTTTTATAAAATTATAAATTATAATTCTTGTGCATAATATTTTTAGATCTTGCAATGGAATTCATAAAGAATTTCGTGAATGAAATTATGTCAATTAACAGCTTTAGGCAATATGAAATTCTCATTGTACAATAAAAAGTCTTAGTAATTGAAATTGGATTAGTAAAAAAATATAAAAAGGGAGAAAGGAAAGGCACTCGAATGACTATAACATTAGTTGACGAAGAGATAATAATTCTTTTTCGTCTTATATTCTCTATATATATTTTATATTTTTACATATATGTTTTAGTTTTTATCTTTTTTATTATATTTTATATATTTTATAGATATGTTTTATTGACCATTAAGGTTTAAACTTTTGTAGGGTATAAAAGTTCATGCTATATTTTTCACTAATTAATTTTTTTAAAAAAATATTTCCAACAAGACAAGATCTGTTACATCATAAACGGACGCATTAATAATTGTTTATCCTAATTTTGTATCAACAAACAAGAAGATTGAGGCTGGATTCAATGACAACTAATTGTTTAAATGAATAACTTATACTATTTGTTCTATTCTACTATACAACTTGGTATTACAATGCGTCTTGGTAATGCTAATATCTTTATTAAATGTTAATATGTTAATAGTGTAGTAATACAATTTTTTGCAATAATTAACATGAAATATACATATAATGCATGCATTTAAGTGTTCATAAAAAAATGAATGATTTTTCATCTTTTAATCAAATGTTATTTTTACGATGTTTTGTTCATTGAAATAAGTATTAGAACAAAATGAGGAAAGAACAATTGGATTGGATCAAACTTTTAAACATAATTATTTATTAACTTAAAATTTATAATTTTCTTTGTAAATTCATATATTATTGTACAAACATATCTTTTAGATATTAGTTATACTATTTTAAAATTTTGTTCTTATTAATATGAGAGACATGCGTGAGGCGTATATAATAAAACTAGTATCTTGAAAAATACGTAGTTTTTTAATAGTTTCTTGATTATGTAATTTTTTTTATTTAAATAAGGATAAAATTGAAAGAATATAATTAATATCTTCTTGATTATGCTGAAACACCATTTACTTTGAAATAAAATAAGAAAATAAAAATGCCTCTTATTTTGAAATAAAGAGAATAATTAGGATTTAAATCATCTAACTGTGCCACTTGAACATTTAAAATTTATGATTTTAGTTGGCCGTGAATTTGACTATTATTCCACGTCATTACTTACATTATTTTAATTTCTTTATCTAACTTGATGTGCCACGTTACCTAACACGTAACGTAAAACTGGAACTTGAGTTAGGATTAGTTAAGTTTTAATGAAAGATGAGAAGGACAAAATATTGGTGGAAGATGCACATATTAGACAACAATGATAGATATATTTTTATTAACTTTTAAATAGAGGCGAATTCAGAATTTTAAATTTATGGGTTTCCAATAAAATAAATTAATATTCAATTTTGGTTGATTCTTTTAGTTGACCTTGTTATGTTTTTTTAAGGAAAGAAAGTCAAAACAAGTTGAAAACATGAGTTTAAAAGGTGGAAGCTCCAGTGGGATTCGATCCCACCCACTCAATGCGGAGCAAACTTTTCAACGTCCTTCATTACTATTGCACCAACAACTCATTTAGTTATAGATTTTCGTCTAAAAATGCTTCAAATATTTTTAATATATTTATAGAATTTACAGTAGTGGGTGTGGGTTTCAGGGAACCCACACCCGGTACTGTAGATCCGCCCCTACTTTTAAATGAAGTAGAGGATAAAATTATTGTGCTGGAGGATTTAAAACACTTTGAGAGTCTTTGTGATTTTGAGTATCGTACAGATAAAATTTGAGGAGATTAAGAAGGTCGGAGAATTGTATTTTTATTTGTAATAAAAAAAATAATTAATTGGTTAATACATTATCATTATACTTAGTTAGAAAATTTCATAAGATGAGAAGGGACATAATGACGGGGCCATATGAGATAGTGGTGGAATTTTGGAAAAATGCAAACAAAGCAGGTATGGAGTGGGTAACTAGATTATTTAACATCATTTTTAAAATGTTAAAAAAGTCCTAAGAATGAAGGTAGAGTACAATGATCTTGTTGTATAAGAACTGGGGTGCTATTCACAATTGCAACAATTATAGGGGTATCAAGTTGTTAAGCCACATTATGAAAGTTTAACAGAGGGTAGTGGAGATGAGGGTGAAGAGAGTTGTATCTATCACCGAGAACCAATTGATTCATGTTGGGGCATTCTACTATAAAAGCCATTGATATCGTAAGGAGATTAATGGAGTAGTTTAAGGAGAGGAAGAAAGACTTATATATGGTGTTCAATGATCTACAAAAAGCATATGGCAAAGTCTCAAGGTGGGGTTCTATGGAGATGCTTGGAGGCTAGAGGCATACATGTAGCTTACATTAGGGTGACTAAAGACATGAACGATGGAGTCAAGACCCGAGTGAGGAGGAGACTTTGAGCACTTTTTAGTCGTGACAGGATTACACCAGGAATAAACTCTTAGCCTGTCTTTATTTGCCTTAATGATGGATGAACTGAAGTGGCATATATATCCACGAGAGGTTCCTTGCATAGTGTATATTATTTGTATATGACATAATATTAATTGACAAGATAGATTTAATGATAGGCTAGAGGTTTAGAGAAAAATCGTGGAGTCTAATAGTATAAAAAATTGAAAAAAAAGAGGGCTAAGACCGACAGGCAGCGTCGCTTTTTTGGTCAAAACCGATGACTAATCGACGCACAAAGGTTCCTCAGAATTTGGCTTGTCTGAATAAAAAAATCAACAGACAGCATCGGTTATTACCGAGGGACGTCCATCAATTCGATAAAATTTAATTTGGTGGATTCTTTAAATTATACCCGATGAGGAAAACAATAATTTACCGACGGACACGCTCAATTTTTTATTAAAAATTAAAAAATAATGATGGTGTTAGTCAGTATGTTCTTCATATCTAAGAAGATGCAGAAACCTGTAATTTCTATATTTTTCACCAGTCAAATTAAAATACAATTCAATAACAACTATTATCCATCGGTAATTGTTGCCAAAATAATTTTAAATTAACAACAACATCAATAACATAATAATTATCGAATTAAAACATAAAAAATAATAGTAAATATCCACCAAAATTATCTGCAAAGTCAACAAAGTTTAAAAACATAAATATGTATATACAAAGTTTATTTTCAATGTTCAATAATCCTAACAACTACGGTATCGCTTTGATATTTTCATCATCGGTCGAACCCTCATCTTCATCTGAGATAGGAGGAGAACGGGCATATCTTCTATGCACTCCATTAGCAAGGAGGCTATTCACTTGTGCTTTGAGAGTCACGACGGTATGACACATTGTCTAATTCTCTGCAATACGTCTTGCCTCAGCATCTGCCAAGGCATATGTAAGGTGTTCAATCTTCTGCGACATAGCAGCGATCTAAATACCATCAACCGCCTCTACCTACCTAGAATAACCGATACTTTCTAGTCCGAATTTAATCTGTCAAACTGGGTTCCTAGATCTTAGATCGTAGACTCTCCCCTTTTGTCTCCCTTCAGCCACTTTTTCAGTCCAAATCTGGGTAGCGACATTCATCGGAGACTAGGTCGGTCCATCTTGGGCTTTCTGAGTCTGGATGTACTCAGACAACAGCCGTTGATAATCTATCTACATAATTAAAAAGACAAGTGAGTATAATAGGCTTGTTTAGCTCTTTACTTGACCATGTGTCTAAATCCGACTCGTTCTTCTTCTTCTGTATGTGGGTAGCCCAAAATAGCTCCTCTTAAGTTGTGTCGCGATTCAAATTTTTGGCCTGCAAATAAAATATAATCAAATTTAGCCAATATATAAAATTTAATCAAATTTATATAGTATTGAATAAAATAATTACTTATTTTATTTGATAAGTTTCTCTAATATCAAATTTGCTCTAATATTTCATAAGCTCCTCGTAAAGATGAGGTAGCATCCAATCAGACTTCTATTTCTTTAATCTGGCATCTCTAAACCAATCAGACATCCTGAAACTGTCCTTCCTCTTGAAGCTCATGGCTATTGTCTTATCGTGCTGAGGAAGCCAAGTATATAATATCTGCAATCAAATGATCAATAGTGTTAGATGGTATATAATAATCATTAGTCAAAGAAGAATTTTACCAAATAATAATTAATTTGTATATCTTAAACTGATTAAACATGGCCTATTGTATTCAATGTGGTATTTCACTCCAGCTCGAATAAGGTCGATCATAAGACCTCCGAATACTCTCCCTTAGAGAATATTCGCTCTCTTTTTCCGGATGGAGCCTGTAAAAATGACAATAAAAATATCAAGTAATAAATATAATATTAAGATAAAATATTATAAATCTGAATCAAAAACAAAACAAACTTACCCGGTTCTATCAGGCATAATCACCACTCTACAGAAACTGTGTATCTCCTGACTGTGGCTCTTCATCTACTGGTGCCGGTGCCGGTGTCGGTGCCGGTGCCGGTACTGGTGATAGTCCCAATACTCTATACAACTGGGTCAAGGGTGGAGTACTATAAGTACCCTCTGAGTCTAACTCAGAGCTACTATCTCTGAGTCGCAAGCTGAACAAGTGAGGAATGATCCATTCTGGGAAGGAGTACTGGATAATGAATATGTCGAGTGTTCTCATGGTGGAAGAATGTAAGGTGTAGACATGAAAGTGTAAGAAGTAGTAGGAAATAGAGGCACAAAAGAATGTGTCGGATTCCCAGTGCCATAGGACATAGGATAAAGGTAGAGAAGAATGTGTATGTGGAGTAGCTGAAAGACCACCAAAGCAGCGCTAGAATCTAATGATCTCCTATGTGTTCTCCTATTACTCTTACTCGATTTACTACCCCTACTACTATAACCTCGATCAGCATTACCTGACGACATCTGCAAACAAGTTTATATTAGAATATATAATTAAAAAAATAATACAAGTATTAAATATAATAATTACTTAAAAGAAATAAATCAACTTGCTAATCGCCATTCTCCTATTCTTCCTCCTCGCTTGTTTCAATTTCATTATTCTCTCATTATTCCTCCTCACTTGTTTCATAATCATCATTTGGTTCTTCTCCCTCGCTTAGCTCATTTTCATTATTTGATTGTCCTCAACATTTGCAATTTCAATTACCTCATCATCATAAATTTCTTCTAATATGTGTTCAGGATGTTCTAAACTTTGTTATAACTCAACATCCACAGTTTGATGAACAACCGCCAAATCATTTTGGTATGCTACATCCAACACATTATCAATCTCAATCCTACCCACGAGTTTAGTCTTTATAACCATCCACCAATCAGTCTTGTCTCTACGCAGAGAATATGGAGCATAATACACCTGCTTAGCATTTTGTGCAATGATGAAAGGATCATAATGATCACACTGCCTGGTGTGCTTAACTTCAATTATATTATGCTGGTGATTCACCCTAGTATCTCTATGCGGTGGATCAAACCACTTACACCGGAATAGTACGATCTTTTTTCTTGTTCATCCAGTATACCTAACGTCCATTATCTCTTGTATCACACCATAATAATCAACAGTTTGTCCATTACCGTCTATATCACCTTTAACACACACTTTTCTATTATCGGTTTTCTTATACTTAGAAGTTTCTTCTGTTTGAAACTTGAAACCAATGACACAATATTTATTCATCGACTGAATTTGACTATCAGGCCCGTGTGCAACATCACTCACAATTTATTAATATTCAATAGTGTTATTTTCATCATGATCCTACATAGTGTTTAAAAAAATTCTTTAAGTAAATGATTATATTGTACTTATATAGTTAACATGATATTGAACACTTACATAGTCTTTCAGCTAATCGAAGAACCTCGTATATATGACATTATTATCCCACTAGCCTATAAACTAACTATTCAATAAATTGAGATTTTTCGTCAGTTCAACCCTTAGTATTTAAATGATATTATTCAATAACATCATTTAGAACTTACTTAAGATATGATTGTATCTCGGGGCAATTAAGAAAAATATGTGTCATAACATATTGCATTTTCATACTACTCAGACCTCGCCTGGTTCATTTTTTAGAACCTCGATCTGGTTGATTAAAAATTAAAATCGATGGGTGGCTGGGATTAATATCACCATCATCAATGTGGGTTGACCTATTTCTCAAACTTGGCACTTGCTGCTCGAAATAATAAGAACAAAAATGAGTAGTTTCCCTTGCAAGATAATCTTCACACATTGATCCTTCAATCTTAGACCTCTGTTTGACAACTCTTTTGCACTTGCCAATAGTTCTGTATAAAATTTGATGTTTGTAAGAAATCAACTTAAAAAAAAAAGAGGGGAATCATGGTATACAAAGTCACATTTTTAGTATCTTTGGAATGGATACGTCCATTTGTATTGAACTGGGCCTCCAAGGTACGCCTCATGTACAAGATGAATCGATAATGTTTCATCACATCAAAGAAGCTGCACGGGAAGATCTTTCCAACTTAATAGTAATCACAAAAATATTCTGATCCATCCTTTCTAAGTTATCCTCCCACAAAGAGTTACTACACAAATCTTTGAAGGACAAACTTACCTCTGTGATTTATTTTCATATCCTATCAAGTAGACCGTTAAATGAAATAGGAATCAAAGTTTTCATGCAAAAATGACAATCATAGCTTTTCATGCCACACAACTTCCCTTCATTCATATCTACACGCTTTCCACATTTGAAGCATAACACTCAAGCATTCTCAAATTCTTAAC
This sequence comes from Datura wrightii, assembly GCA_035772735.1. Taxonomy (NCBI): domain Eukaryota; kingdom Viridiplantae; phylum Streptophyta; class Magnoliopsida; order Solanales; family Solanaceae; genus Datura; species Datura wrightii. The sequence goes on from JASDFA010000027.1 coordinate 801,488, forward strand.
ACATTCACAAATCTCACGTTTTCCATCCAATATGAATGAAAAGCTCGCCTTGGGCTTTAACAGTTTATTATTGTGTGTTTTCTATAGCCGTAGTTTCTTTCTTTTACAGTATTCTTTTAAGTTCATTCTGGCCTTTGAATTATCTTTTGTCTTACCTTTAACATCCATCACTGTGCTGAATAAATTATCAAAATAATTTTTTTAATGTACATCACATCAATATTGTGTTCTAGAAGGTCGTCCTTCCAATACGACAACTCCTAAAATATGCTCTGTTTTGTCCAATTATGTCCAACACCATATCCAGGAAGTCTAGAAGGTGTAGCTTATGTAACCTTTGGTAAGTGACAAACTCTCTCCCAAATTTCATTTCCTGACAATGATGGGGGTGGCGAGTCATTTTCAATCTTATTCTTTCGAAAAACATGTTTCATTCTTCTAAACTCGTGATCCATTGGCAAGAACCGACTATGACAATCGAATCATGAATTTTTACAATCATGTTTTAATGTGAATGCTTTACTATTTTCCATGCAATATGGGTAAGTTAATTTTCTAGCAGTCATCCAACCAGACAACATCCCATATGCAAAAAAATTATTTATAGTCCATATTTAACAAACACGCAAAAGGAAATTCTGCTTAGTTGATATGTCATAAGTCACTACACCTTCAAACTGCAATTGTTTTAACTCATCTATCAAAGGTTGCAGATAAACATCAATTAAATTTGTTGGATTACGGGGACCCGGAACAATAAAACTTAGAAATATGTAGGGACTTGTCATACACATTTTAGGTGAAAGATTATACGGAGTAAGTATTACAGGCTAGCAAGAGTAGGGTGCAGTAGAAATAGAGAATGGTGTGAAACCATCTGCACACAAGTCTAATATAAGATTCCTTGGTTTACTACCAAAATCAGGATAAATTGTATGAAAATATTTCTGAACTTCTCCATTTGATGGATGAGACATAACACCATGAGCCCTTCTATTCTCACGGTGCCATCTCATATGAGGAGCAAAACTCATCGACACGTACAACCTCTATAATTGATGTATAAGAGGTAAATAATGCATCCTTAATTGGAGTCATCTTCTCGCTAGGACTCTGCTTAAAAAAAGAATGCCCACAAAACTTACAATTTTCTAGATCATCATCATTCTTATAAAACAACATGCAATCATTTTCACAATAATAAATTCTATCATATGACAATCATAACTTAGAAATCAATTTCTTTACCTGATAGAAATTTTTAGGTATATTCAACTCAGGGTTAACTAGTTCCCCTAAAAGACCAACCATAGAGTCCATAGCAGCTTGAGGAGTACTCTAATCTGATTTAATATTGATTAGTGTAACTGCGGCGAACAATTTAGAATGTGGACTCCTTACACATAGTGGACGACTAGCCTTTTCTAGTTGTTGGTAGAAGGCTTTGCTTCTTCATTGGGAGTTTCTTTGAAATACTGTTCGGATTTCATCCCATATTGTATCCCAAATGCATCATTGACCATTTCATGCACTCTATGATGTTGAACACTACTTTGGTCATGTGCAAACCTACTATATTCATCCACTGTCAAATTATAAAATATATATTCTCTCCGTCAGTCTCACCATGATTAGTCCTAATAATATATATAGGCTTAAACCCATAACGGTAATATGAACTATAATTTTATCAGGTTTAAATAACTTCATGCAATTGCATCACTTATAAGGACATCCAATCAACCCATCAATTTGAAAAGGGTATAGTGATATTGTGTGGTTGATAAATCCTAACACCTTCAACAAATTCACCTATCATGCTCCCATGATTTGCATTAATTCTATCATACATCTACAAATGATGATTCATCTACAAAATATAGATATTTTAGATTGCATATAAAAATTTAGATTAATTAATTTGTATTAATAATTAAATTTTATTATTATTTAATGGTTACTAATTATCCGACAAACATCCTCCAAAAGTAAGTCAAATTTTGATGTAATTATTGAATTAGTATTTAATAATTAATTATTAAAATTATATGTCATTAAGAAATTTGAGTATGTAATGATAAATTTTTGTAATTATTGAATTATGAATATAAAATTTTAATAATTATTAATTTTTAATTATTAATTTACATCACAATATCAAGAACCTGAATTAAACTAAATTTTTAAATTTCAAATTAACTAACACATCCATATTGGTTAATTATTAAAATTAAATAAAAAATTAAATTAGTGGGCAAATTCATTTTATTTTAATTAATATTTTTGGTAAATTTCTAACTTAACTTGTAACAAAGTTTCAAACACAATGAAATCTAACAATTGTTAAGTGAAATTTAACAATCTAACAAAATTTCAACTAAACCTAACAATCCTAACAATAACAATGAATTCTAACAATTTTAATAATTTAACAATGAAATCTAACAATCTAACAAAGTTTCAACTAAATCTAATTAACAATCCTAAATATAACATTAACAATAAAATCTAACAATTCTAATAATAACATGCACATGAACATAATAATCTAACAATTACAATAGCAATGAAATCTAACAATTTAACCTAAAATCTAACAATAAAATCTAACAACTCTAACAATTTAGCAATGAAATCTAACAATTCTAACAATAACATTAACTATATAATAATTTAGCAATAATAATAATAATAATAAAATCTAACAATTTAACCTAAAATCTTATAATAAAAATTTAATTGAAAAAATAAAAAAATCCTAACCTTGATAATGGTAGTGGGTCGGGTACTAGGGCGGGAGAATTGGTTCGCCGGTGGGGTGGGTGAGCCGGGGAGGGAGGACGGGGGGGTTTGGATGGTAAGTGTCGGTTTTTTTAGAGAGAATGAGAGAGAAGAGAGAAATGGAGAAGAAAGGGGGTCTAGTCCAATTATAATAAAAAAACCGACGGATAGTGTCGATTAGTTCGTCGGTTTTTTGGTCAGGGTCACTTCGTTTAATTGAAAAACTGATGGATAAATCGACACTATCCATTGGTTTTTTAAATTAAATTAAAAAATAATTTCAAAAATATTACATTTATATAAATGATTAATATATAGAAAAAAATTCTGTCCGCCGGTCACATAAAATATTTTTTAATATACACGACCGTGTCCATCAGTTATCTATTTTGCAAAAAGATTTGCAAAAAATAACGAGGGATAAACAAACGGATAGTGTGGGTATAAAAATAAAATAATTAGAAAAGAATTAAAAATGGCATAAACCGAAGGACAGAGTCGGTATTTCTCCGATTTTTTGTGACTGAAGTTGTCCGTCGGTACCTTCTATCGATTTTTGACCTATTTTTGTAGTGTGAAGAGTTTCAAGTTGAGCAGGAGTAAGCTAGTGTACTTGGAGTGTAAGTTCAGTGGCATAACTCACGAGACAAATATGAAAATTAGGATTGATACTCAAGTCATCCTTAAGAGAGGAAATTTCAAGTATCTTGGGTCAATAATTCAAGAAAATGGTGAGATTGACGATGATGTTACACATCGTATTGGAGCATGATGGATGAAATAGAGCTCACATTTGGTGTATTATGTGATAAGAATGTCCAACCAAGACTTGAAGGTAAGTTCTTTAAAGTGGTTATAAGTTAGACCAACTATATTATATGGGGTAGAGTGTGGGCCAATTAAGAACTCTTATATCCAGAAGATGAATGCATAGAGGAAATGAAGATGTTGAGATGGATGTGTGAGTATACTAGGAGCAATAAAATTAGAAATGAAGATATTCAAGAAAAGGTGGGAGTGTACTTCGTAGTGAAAAAAATGATGAAAGTGAAACTGAAACGGTTTGATCATGTTAAGAAGGGATGCTAAGATGCTCTACCGAGGAGGTGTGAGAGATTGGTATGGTGGTACTGAGGTGAGGTCAAAATTAGAATTTTCTTTTGAAATGAAATAAAATAGTAACATTAGCAACAAGAACAAGTTATATTTCTACAATTTTAAAGAAATAGAGCTAGGTGAAAGAACTATTGCGCAGATGTGATTAGACATGACATGAACACCTGTAGCTTATCGAAAATATGATCCTAAGTAGGATGTTATAGAAATTGAAGATTAAGATATAAGATTAGTAGTCGAGCGTGATCTAGTTTCCCTTCTTTGTAATATTGTTATTACTAATCTCCTTTATCTTATTCTTCGATTTTAGTATTACCGTTTTTTTTTTGCTTCGATTACCGTATTATTTGTTGTTGCTACTGTCCTTTTCTTTCATTATTTTCAACATGACTTCTTCTCTACTATATTTCCTTTCTATACTTGATTTGATATATATATATATATATATATATATGCCTTACTTGAGTCGAGGGTTTATCGAAAATAACCTCTCTATCTACATAAAATAGAGACAAAATGCATATACTGGACCCTTCCTAAATTCTACTTATGATATTACACTGAATATATTGTTGTTGATTAATCAAATCTTCTCATTTCATGTCTCATCAAGGTTAGTGATACCCTCAAGTAGACCTTTAAGAATTTCAAATATCCAAAACTAGAAGAAAAAAAAAAGTAGGACTAATACATTTTTAAGAAGTGAAGAATAAATCAACCAGGATAGGGTAAAAGTCAACTTCTCCATGTCAGGAATACGCATCTTGGGGTATTGATGCATCCTCTTTCTCTGGTGATAATTTCAATTGGAAAAAAGGGAATGCTTCATGTTTAAATTGGATCCTCTATCATACTTTATGTCACCAATCAAAAGTTGGGTTTTCTCTATACTGCTAGATGTTCAATATTTTTAGAGTTCATGCATACATGCATTGATCTAATAAAGAACCTGTTCCAGGGTCACATGTATTAACCTTATAGTACAATCTAACTTTTAAATTTATCACCTCTTATTTTTTTTAAAATGGTATATGGGAAAAACTAAATAAACTGCTTAACATTTTTTATAAGCTACATGACTTAAGTTTATCAAGAGAATAGATTTTATTTCTTTCAGCGTATTTCCAAATTAATAAATTTTCTTCATATTTGTGGTCACAAAGTTGTATAGGATAAAATTGAGCTAGACATATGGACGAATAAAATAAAGACATGTGTGTCACGCCCTTAATCTAAGGAGGTGAAATAGACACCCGGTGCCTCACTCAATTGAGCAAACCACATGAAAACTCATATAACCTGTATAGCAGTTTGGCCAACAAGGTCTCCATGATAATACTGCAACAAAATAAGTTAAATAAGACCGAAAAAGTCTCAGCACATACGCTCCACGACATGCAACTAAAAAGATAAATAAACGCAATCTGATGTCAACAGACAAGCAACAAGCTGACAAGGCTATAATCTGTACAATAGCTCAATCGAAGGACGACAAGGCTATAAAAGACATACTGACAACTCATATAATTTGTATCGGACTACGAGCCTCTAAGAGTAACCTGACTATCACTAAGGTTGGGCATTGGGCCAGAATGGGACTAACGGGACAGGACGGGGTGGGACTGGGATGGCTAGTCGAGCCGGGACGTAAGTAGTTGTTAATGGAGTTGAGGTTACCAAATTCTGAGGTGTCGGTATCAATTTATGCCGAATTGCTCCACATATAGTCCCCCGAACCATATTTTCTAAACGAACCAGAGCCAATCCGAATTGATCTTGTAAAAGATCTGCTACAGAGTGAATACACTTATTTTTCAAATGATTCATATTGTCAAGTGCACCCATTCCAAATTTCAGCCCAATCAAATGATCGGCGGCGGACGGGCCGGGATGGACCGATAGTCCCGTTCTGTCCCACTATATTAACGGGACGGGACGGGACAAAACGGGATAACTGGGACAAACGGGACGAAAAATAATTCTTTTAAATTTTTTTAATATTATAATTTAAATGTCTTTTAATTTTTTTATAGTCTTATACTTTAAAGTCTTATAGTTAGACATAAGAATTTAAATTTAAAGTCTCATATAGAATTTATAAATAAGAACTTCAAAGTTTGAATTTGAAATTTAAATTTGAAATATCCATTTAAGGCTAAAAATTCAAATAAAGTCTAAACTCTAAAGTTTGTTAAAATTTTAAAGTCTAAAGACTTAAAGTTTGAAATTTGAAATTTGAAATTTGAAATATGAAGTAATTATTTATTTAAAATTTGAAAATTAAATCTAAGAATTTAATACTAAAATAATTTCTAAAGTTTGTTAAAGACTTAAAGTTTGAAACTTGAAATTTGAAAATTTGAGGCTAAAATAATTTCTAAAGTTTGTTAAACACTTAAAGTTTGAAATTTTAATTTTTGAAATTTGAAATTTGAAATATGAAGTAATTATCGAATATTTATTTGTATCTATAAGTTTATTTAAATTTTTGTAAATAATTAAGATATAATATAACAGATAATGAAATTGAAAATTAAGGCTAAAAGTCTTTTCATTTATTTAGATAAAAAATTAAAAATTAAAATAATATCATAAAAATTTGTATTACAATTTACAAATATTAGTAGAGCACTTAATCTACGCAGCCACCTTCTAGGAAGGGTTCTGTTTGAATTAAGCGTTGAATATAATACTAATATCTGCATATTCTCATGAAATCTCTTTCTAAATCTTCTATTTGTTGAGCCGAAATATTTTCTGGCACTGACATAGATTATTGTCGGTCTTGTGCTTCCATGTCATCATCACTATTCATTGTTGACTCCAAAAAAGCTTCTTGCTGGGAAGTTAACTTCGGTAGCCTGTGATTTCTCCGCTCCGTGTTGATCCAATCTCTGAAAGTTATCGATACCTCCAAGTTGTCTTCTGCTAGTGAATATCAATGATCTCCAAGTTAAAATCTTGCCGCGCTGAAAGCGATTTTTGAAGCAACAAACAATGCTTGAGTAGCTATTATGTCCCGAACCATCTTGCTAAGGATTGAAAATACGCTGCCACGAGCTCTCCACCAACTCAGAATGTTCGACATGCCGTTAGCGGCAATTGTAACATTTTCCCTAGCTGAAGAAAGATAGTAATCAAAATCTGTCAAAAAAATCAAGACCAATAGAACTTTGCACATACCCATGGGTAGTATTTACTCGAACCCTAGAAGTTTCAGAAACATTAACGGAATTACTACTATGCAACTGACAATAAGTCTAATACATTAATTTAGCCTGCATTCTAATACTATTTTTACAAGTTTCTAGACTTGGAATTTCATGATCTTCTATTTCTAAATTTTCATAAATTTTTGAATGACTCCTCTTGTATCTCGTTCTTTATATTCTGGGTTAAAAAGTATAGCAGTTAAATAAATTTGAGGGATAAGGAAAAAAATACTTTTTAAACTTTTGAATCACGGCCTCAATAGGCGGTGCGTACTTTTCATTGTTTTTATATTCAACAAATTTAGTAGTGACAACACATACATTTATTAAAACTTCACAAATAGTTGAAAAATACACATCAAAAAATATTTTTGTTGCTTGATAAAATAATTTCAAAAATTGATTAAGTTCATTTATTTCCTCCTAGTCATTATTATAAAGTTTCAAATCATGTTCAGAATTATGAGCATTATACTATATAGTGGTAGGCCTTCTATAAATATATGCAACTTTTAACATTTCATATAATGAATTCCACCTAGTTTTTATATGTTTTGAAATTTTTCTATATGAAAGTTTACATATTGTACAAAGTTCTTTAAATTCATGAATTATAGCACTTTTATTCATTCGAAAAAATAAAAAGCATGCTAATTCAACTTTAGAACACCTAGTATCAAATAATTTAATGTCATTCTGTACAGCCAAATTAAATATATAAGCAACACATCTAGCATGAAAAGCATTATTATTAATTGGACATAATAGAGCTCTTAGCATATTAACAACACTAGTATTAGAAGAAGCATTATCTAATATAACACTCAATATTTTATCACAAATACCAAAAGATTGTAAAACTTTAAGTATAGTAGTAGCTATATATGTAGAAGTTTTTCTCCGCTCACAAATTTTATAATCTATTATTCTTTTTTGTAAATTCAAGTGATGATCAATCCAATATGTAGTAACAGTTAAATAATCAACGACATTGATACTACGACCCATATCAGATGTAATAGAAAATCTACCATTAAAATAACTAAATAAACAGTGAAGATAATGACAATGTTTTGTTTGAAATTCAAAAATGTCACGTTTAACCATGCTTTTCTGAAAAACCTTAAAAATAAGGATTATAAGTTTGTTGAATATACATAATAAATCCGGGATGGAGGGAAAACTAAAAGGCAAACTACAGACCGCAACCATTTTAGCGATGTTTTCACAGTCTCTATCCCTACCATATTTTCTTTGTGTAATAGGACCACTTGAATTTGAAGGGTTTAACTGACACTGAATCATATTGGAATCCCCTTCAGATCCAATAGGGACAGAATCACAACCGACGCCTTTAGAGGCTTCTTTAGCCGACATATATTTAAGTTTATAATATTGTAATAAATGTCTATGTAACCCCCCCCCCTCCTGTTCCACCTTTGCTTCCGCCGCATTCATCCTTAAATATCTTTTTACACTTATTACAAATAGCTTTCTTCGTTCCTCATTCTGATGCATAAATTGCCAAACAGCTGAAGTTTTAGCCCGTTGAACCCTAGTCTTACCCCCTAGTAGGATGCAAAGGTGGAAGTTGAGCTTCAGATTGAGGAGTATCCTGAGTTGGAGATTGATAGCGGGACTAGTAGGTGTATCATTTAATTCTTCTTCTACTTCTTCATCTAATTCTTCGTCTAATAAATTACCATAACGCCTTTCCAAAATTTCATTATCCCATGGAGTATCCAAAGTAATATTAATAGGAGTACTACCAAATTGTGTAAAATCTTCGTTATTAATTCTAACTTTAGGCACTGAAGAAGAACCACCAATTTTTTTAGCAGTAGAACTAGAACTTGTACTTTTTTTACTAGTACTAATACCGAACACACCTTCAACCTTGGATAGAACACCCTTTCCTTTTTCAGAAGTTTTTTTCCAGAATTCATATTATAATTTATAAATAAAATAAATATAACACAACTAAAATTATGACTAAATAAATATAACACAAGTATGTTTAAATAAATAAGATAGAAAAATTAAATACGTAAAGCCGTAAAATAAATAATTAATAGAAGTATGGAATGAATGTACCATACGTCTGCGTAAAAACACTAACCAATTGTCAAAATTCAAAAATTGATGTAGCAACTAGCAAGTAGCAGCTTGAGACTTGAAAGTTGAAACTAAAATAACTAAGACAATTTGAATTTGAAAATTATAAATTTTTGAATTTGGAGAATTAGATAATGTAGATTGTTGAGAGATTTGAGAGAAATTGAGAATTGATAATTGAGATAGTATGTAGTAGAGAAGAGAAGAGATAAATTGTGAAAACGTGGAAGTATTTATAGTTTTTAAAAAAAATTCAAAAGTGTAATTTCTAAAATAAAGGGGTGTAAAAAACTAAAAATAATTAAAGGAGGTGGGGTAAGCGCTGTTGGCTGAATTTAAGGAAATAAAGCTGTTGGGTGGCCCCATCCCAACGGCTGTAAATGGCTATATTTTTTTAAAAAAAAAATTTTTAAAAGTTTTGGTCTGAACCAGGCCGGTACCGGAATGAATTGGGTCGGTACAGGGATGAACCGGACCGGAATAATCAGTATAAAAACTCATCTCGTCCTGTCCAATGTCCCGTCCCCCTATATCTCGTTAGAAAGCCGAGTCAGCGGGATCCGAACCCGGGTCGGTACCGAGTCGGATTGGGATGTCCCGTCCCGTCGGCCAGCCCTAATTGTCATATTGTCGGGATAGGGCCCCGACCTACCCATCATCTGTATATCTACTCAAAACATAAGTTGAACCTCTAACTCGATTCTCCAGGAAGAAAAACGCTTACCAAAACTGTCGAACTCAGCAACTCTTACTGGAGAGGTCTATCTGGGACTCGATTAGTACCTACAGGCATGAATGTAGCATCTCCAAGCAACGGAGATGTCATTATGAGAAAAATGTACTGATATGTAAGGTAGAAGTAATATCTGAGTAAGCTGCAATCAATAAATAAAAACAGGATATAATATGAAACCTAAACGCCAAATCGGCTAACTCAAGAAACTCATGGATCATCTACAAGTGTATTTCTTTATGCAACACTATAAATAGAGGCATAATAACTCATATTATACACACTTAAACATATTTTATACAAGACTTAGAAGAAATAATAAATTTCCTACATTTTCTTTTCTGTCTCTCTTTATTTACTTTGTTTGTATTTTTTATTTGTTTTCTAATTTTATGACACAAATAATATTAAATATATATTTCAAAACTCATGAATCTTTTAACTCGGAATCGACATCCACATCATCTAAATTATGTATCTACCATTAGGTATTGGAATACCTTTTTTTATATATTATTTTTTCTTATCAACTTGCAAAGGATTTTTCAATGCATGTTATAATCTCTAACGAAGTTGTGGCGAACTAAAAAAGAGAAACAAAAACACATTTTATTCTTTCTCCAAGTTTTCAAAGGAAAGGACAGTTAAAGAATGAAAAAGTCTCACATAGGTGGTTAATAAGATGGGTGGTCTCTTTATATGAACTTGGCAATCCTCACCTCACAACCTAGCTTTTGGAGTTGAGTTAGGCCCAAGATCCATTTCTTAACATGTTACCAGAGCAAGACCTATATCACCCGATGCTGGGCTCCAAAATTAAATTGCGCACGCATCAGATATCTAACCCTAGGCGTGAGGTGGGGTGTTAAAGAATGAAAAAGTCCCACATCGGTGATTAATGTGATGAGTGGTCTCTTTATATATGAACTTGGACAATCCTCTCCTCACAAGCTAGCTTTTGGGGTTGAGTTAGACTCAATCTTTAATCAAGTGCACCATTAGCATGGGTACTAGCAAATAATATTAAACAAATTTTTTTAAGATATATATATATATATATATATATATAATGTTTAATTTAATAGATACGACGAATTCATGTAACTTATAATTTATATATAAATTCGACCGCGAGAACACATGCAAAACTTGAAGGCCATTCATGTTTTATTTCTCAAAGCTTTCTCTCTCATTCATTGAGTGTATATATACGAGCCTGTTTGATCATAATTATTATTCATTTTTTGTTGAAATATTCTTTTTCTTCCTTTAAAAATCAATGCTTAATTATAAAAATTTCAAAATCAACTTAAAGTTATATATCAAATTTAAAAAATAACTTATAACTTATTTTTTAATTATCTTTTATTTTTAAAGTTGTATTTTAGTACATCTAAGTGTGAATATTCTTTCAATTTTTTTTGTTATAAAAAATATAATCAAACACAATTTTATTTTTAACTCGATTTTATAAATTTTAAATAAAATAAAAAATATTTGAAATCTCTGCTAAAGTTAGTCATCAACCAAAAGGTCAATTCTCTTTGCAAATTCATGATCAAGTGAAGACTATGCATCTGCCATCAACTAATAACTATTCTATTTTGTTAGTGACCAAAGTTTTAATAGTTAAATAATAGTGGGAGTGTGCTATTTCTTTATCTCGCTAAATTTCTATTCTTAGTTTGAGTTGCATAGTATTCGTTAAGAAATTTTTTACGTCTAGTATAATGATTCTTATATTTTACGAGTTGATTAATGATCGATTTAAAAAATCATCTCGTAATAAAATTTGTGCAATAAAAACATGTTTGTTTCTTGTAATATAATTACCGTGTTATGAACATAATATTTAATTGTATAATTGTAATTATACAGTGTTAGATTTTTTAAATTTAATAAATAAAAATTAATAATCAAAAGCTAAATGTTAGTGTCTTACAAATGTGACTATATAAGAAGTATTACAAAATTTTATCTATTATTAGGTATTCAAAATACATATTATTTTTAAAAAAAGATATAGTATTAAATAATTATAAAATTGAAAACTAATATTGTTTCAAAAATTGATATATAGTTTACAAATAACTAATGTTTTAGTTGAATTAATTAATAAAAATTTTAACTAAACACACACTTTGCAAGAAGAACATAAAATGTATGTTTGACAAAAAAATATTTACAATTATAACTTTATAACATTGCTCAACTATTTAACAAAAAGTAATACATGAGTTCTAATGTCTCTCAGCATGAGCCAAAGTTTATTTATACCTTCATTCAATACTAAAATTCAAATCAAATAACATCACATATTATAAGCCATATTATAGATGACTCATTCTTTATAATATTAGAAAGTACAGTTTCAAAAAATTTAAATAATAACATAACTAATTAGAAAAATTAAGAAATAAGGAAAACTAATTAAGAAATAAAGAAACTATGAAAAATTACATGAAACACTTGCATGAAGTAAAAGTTGGAAAATAAGAAATAGGAAAATAAAAGATAAACAATGCAAAATAATTATATATTTGAAAAAATTAAAAATAATTTTAAAATAAAATAAAAATAAATTAAAAAGGATTTTTTTTTTAATTGAGGGCTGATTTACGCAAAAGTTTTTTGAAAAAATTAAATAATTAAGCAAATTTTATTATATTATTTACAATATAGAACTACATTTTAAAAAAATTACAAAAAATAGCAAAATAATTACGTAAATATCTTTTACCATATAGTTACCATGTATTAACCTTTTTATCTTCTCTCTCCAATCCCAATACCCGTATGTTGCTTCATTTTCTTATTTCTACTAATGATTCTAACAAAAATCCATTTTTGAGGTGCAACAAGAGTTTGTATTCTCAAATGATATCAGAGGGATTTCCATTTATTGTGGAAATGTCGTTTTCTCTACGATTAATATTCTTCGGATTGAGCCGACATCCGTTACGGTCGTCATTCAATTGAAAGAATCTCCGTTCCAGAACCGTACGTGAGATTTTCACCTCATACGGCTCCTCAATATTTTCTTCGATTTTCTCTCTCACGATTTTCATCCATTTTTCTCTCTCAAGATCCTCCGTCATTCCGTGATTCTTGTGTAAGCTTTTACCTTTTTTGTTGTGTTTTTTACTTATCTTACTTCATACATCTTTGTAAGTTTTTACTGTTTTTGTTGTGTATTTCACTTATCTTACTTCATATATCTTTTCTAACATCTTAAAATGTTAGGGTTTTTATCAAGGTATAATTTTGCTTAAAAATGACAGATGAATCATCTTTTAGAAGATTAACCCAAGGGTGGAGTAGAGTTCTGCCGGAAACGTTGTAACGATGAAGATAAACCTAGATATCCGGCGAAGGTCACCATTGCCAAGGAAATCAAAGCAAAATTTTAAAATACTTCTTTCCCATTTTGACTTTTTGAGAAAATTGAAAACTCAAAAAAGTCAAAACCGCTGAATTAAACTGTTGACCTGCTACTTTTCCTTCGATTTCACTGCACACCCTAAAAAAAATTGCAAAAATTCTCCAAAAACAAAACCGAGAAATTAATGAGGTTTCTTCTTTCTGTTCTTAGAATCAATTTGTGAAAGAAGAACAGAAGATAAACAACGGAGGAGAAAGAAAGAGTTTTTTTTTTCAAGAAGAGGGCTTTTGGATATATGTATCAGTATCAGATTTTTTCAATTTTTCAGTGAAACACATAACTTTTATTTAGGTGGTGAGTTTTTGATACATGTATCAGTATTAGATTTTTGATAATTCTAGAATTGTAATGCACCAATGTATGACTTTGTGGGTATCAATACATTTGTACCAATTATGTATCAATTTAGGAAATCTTTGCCCATTATTGCTTTGTTGCCCATGTATTAGTATCTTGAATAAATTATAAATTGAAAGATTACCCTTATGTTTATCAATGTATGACAACCATATCAATTTTTATAAAACATATAGTGTTATAGAATTTTACAGATTTTAGACTCTTTGATTTTTATTTTTAGTATGTATCAATATTTCCAGTGAAACACATAACTTTCTTTTGGATAAATGAGTTTTTGATACATGTATCAGTATTGATACATGTATCAATTTCTGAATGTAGGTAGTTAAGTTTAGATATATGTATCAGTATCAAGATTTTTCAAAAGTGATTCCCCATGAAATCTGCGATTTTTTGAAGTTTTTGCAGATATGAATTAATTGTTTTAACTTTTCTAAATATGGTAAAAAAACAACTGAGATCAAAATGGAGATAGATTTTCTCCTATTAAATATGCAAGTTTAGTTAATTAGATATTAAATAGAGTCATTATTGGAGGAAATTAAGAGTTTGAATTTAATGACATTGATTACGCATAGTTTGTTTTGGTGTAATAGATGACATACATTAAGGAGGGTTTTAAGGATTACTCTGATATAAGTCTAATCCTTATAGGAAACGGTATCAAAAAAGTAAAAAATTGTTATTTTGTGTAATTTTAGTAAATATCACTATTTTCTGTAATTAATTTCAAGAATAGTGTTATTTAAGAAAATTTCTTATGTTGTTTTTAGACTATTATTTAAATTGTCCTTTTTTAAAAAAAAAATAGTGCAAATATAATTCTAGAAACGATAAAATATTAGACTATCGTACAACATTTATAAAATTTTGAATGATTTACAATAATAGCGTTGACAATAAATGGTTTTGAAATTTTAACCCTGTTAGCTTAACAAATTTTCCCCACCGGCAACACTTTGACTTTTAACCTTAAAAATTAATTTGCGCATGGAGACACGGGATTAAAAAGTTCAATACCACACATTTTAAGGTGATTGGGTGGTGTAATTAAATCGTGTTTTAGTTTTTTTTCCTCATAAAATTTTTAGACAATAATTTAAAAGGTCCATAAATTGAAAAAAGAAATAGAAGAAGTCATTTACTAAATAAATATTCCAAAAGAAATGACCAACGGAATTTCTCTTGTTTGAGAAGACTAAAATATAGGCTATTGGTATTAGGAAATTTATCATGTACACGTGGCCATTTAAAAAAAGAGACACGTGACATTAGAGTGAAATCGAAGAA
Organism: Datura wrightii; assembly: GCA_035772735.1. Lineage (NCBI taxonomy): Eukaryota > Viridiplantae > Streptophyta > Magnoliopsida > Solanales > Solanaceae > Datura > Datura wrightii. The sequence goes on from JASDFA010000027.1 coordinate 816,537, forward strand.
AATGTTAGCATAGAGATATTGGGAAGAGCCTCCTTCTAGGTGTCGTTATTTAAGTGCCAAGATCATAATATGTCTGATTTGGCTGCTTTCATCCTATTGTGTATCAACTGAATGGTTGTTGTTAGAAAAAAAGGCGGGAACTAGACAGACAATTCAGCTAAGTCCATACAAGATTTGCGGATTGCAGGAAAATAATAGCTGACACGCACGTATGATATTTTCAAATGGAACATATCTATTAGGTAATATATTTTTGGTCTCAAGTGGAGCGTTTTTATTGATTAATATATTTTTTTAATACTAATTTTCATTCACTTGTAAAAGGATAAATTCTCAACAACACTAAGGAACACACTCATATTCTTGTGCTACAAAATTTTCTCTTATTTCACATTTATCACTACGCCCTTGCTTTAAAGAACACATACATTTATATCTTAGATCCAGAACTAGCTGCACAAAGCTGTCTCCATAACCTGATCTGGAGTCGAACAAACCTTTGAGCATCACTATTTCCTTTACTTAATTTCTTTACATTATAGTTCTTAATAATCTTATTCAATAACATATTCATTTTCTTTACAACAAACTAATAAGTTAAATCAATTTACTTATTCTTGACCACGTAACAACTTCAATTGTATCGATTTTCAGATAAACACTATTACATACCACCCCCAACCAAGGATCGAGAAGAATTCAGACAAAAGGAATCCAATTCAATACTAATTAGTGATTATTAGCAGCTACTTATAACACCAAGATGCAACATATATACAACATGCATTTTATGTTTTGTTTCGTATATCAATTGCCGATCATAAGAGGGTAAATCACTAAGTGATGATTTGAATACATAAATTCACACCTCAATTTTTAACTAAATACCAAATTAGTTATATGGAACTTAATTAATTAACTTGAGAGAGAAAAATAGTTACTCTAGCTAGATACATGTTGCACATAGGCCAATAATATTCCTTGCAGGCTGCAAATGCAATATAAAGAATTTTCCTCAGTTTGCAACTAAATTTAAAGAATCTTTGTGGAAGAACAAGTAGCATCTCTTTCTACTGATGAAAGAGGAAGCAAAGATGCATATATATCCCGTCTACTATGAGCTAGCTAGATTCTTCATGTTTTCTTTCTTTTTGGCCTACTGGCTCCGATTCCTATGCATCCTTCCTTCACACCTAAGATAACTAACTAATAATGCATGAAACTAGTGGAAGATGGATAAAACACGTAATCCATCTGTCTCAATTTACGTGATGTAGTTTAACTGGACATGAAATATAAGGAATATAAAAAGATTTTTGAAACTTGGAGTCTAAAATAAGTCACAAATATTTGTATGACGATAAATCATCTCATTCAAGGTGAAATAGACATTTTAAAATTAAATTGTTACTAAATATAGAAATGTGTCATTCTTTTGGGGACTAACTAAAAAGAAATGTATATCACATAAATTGTGACAAAGGGAGTATATAGTGTTACCAATTTTTGGCACCATTGCACAATAGCGGAGTCAGAAATCCTAATAAAAGAATTTTTTTAAAAAATTATAATACTGTCAAATCGCGGAGTCAGAAATCCTAATAAAAGAATTTTTAAAAAAATATATAATACTGCTGCAATTTGAATCTGTGACCTAAAATTATTTCAACGAATGAGATTTGGTTAACCACTTCCACTTAATATAGTCCGGGGCCCCTAATTATTCATTGCAGTAGAAATGAATGTTAGATCTAACTTAATCATTAAATAATTAACTCATGATGTGAGTGTAAAGAGATGGATCTTGAACCTAACTCAATCTCAAATTTTAGCTCATGATGGGAGGATTGTCCAAATCGATATAAGGAGACCATCCATTCTATTAACCACCGATGTGAGATTTTTTCATTCTTCAACGTCCTACTTCACGCCCAGGTTTGGACATCTGGAACATGGACAATTTATTTTGGGGGTCCAACATGGGGTGAGATGGAACCTGCTTTAATACCATGTGAATAGATGGATTTTGAACCTAATTCAACTTCAAAAGTTAGATTATGAGGAGAGAATTGTCCAAAGCCATATAGAGAGACCACATATCTCATTAACCACCGAAATGAGACTTTTTAATTCTTCAAGACTCCATCTCACACTCTTAATTGGACATTTAGAGCATAAACAATTTAATTTAGGAGCCCAACATCAGGTGAGATGGATCCTGCTCTGATAACACGTAAAGAAATGGATCTTGGACTTAACTCAACCACAAAAGCTAGCTCATGAAGAGAGGATTGCCCAAGAGGATTGCCCAAGTTCATATATGAAAACCACCATCTTATTAACCACCGATGTAAAACTTTTTCATTTTTCAACAGGACTCATTATTGATCAACGCGTGACATGCATTGTGACACAAACAACTTGATTCCAAAGGAGAAGCATCGCGGTCCTCAGAGAATAAAGAATATTGCTAAGAACAAATTGGATAAGGTTTTATATAGTTTTACACATCAGCTATAAGTTCCTCCAAAAATAATCTCCACCAAACGAACAGACAGCTTGTAATTTAACTCTGAAAAATGAAAATCTCATCTTGGAATCTACATTTCCAAACTCCAATTATTAGCTACTTTGATTCCACAGAATTTGACTACTGTTGCAAAAATGTCTATATATCAAACATGTAAAATATTTAGTGAAATATTAGAACTGCTTAAATCTTGAATCCAGTGAATCAACTTGTTAAATTATTGTCTAACACTGCTCAATTGTTCTGAAGGAAAAAATAAATAAAAATCTTCACAAGTAAGCTTTATATATTCTCCTACGCATGCATGAATTAAATAATTATAGAGCATATTTTATTCTATACTTATATTCGACATTCTTCTACACTATCCATGCAGTAGTAGCATTAATGTCTTTAGAATAATCCAAACACCGTTATCCTTGAAATAACTTAATATTGCACTTTTATACTAGATTGTATTTATCACCAAAAGTTTCCCAATTAATTATAAGAATTAGTTTCTCAAGTAAAAAGAAAAAGGAATAATATCTTTGCTTTTCAAATAATCTCTCCTACAGTTTCTAAATAATATGTTATAGTTTGTACGGACATTAATTGAAGGAGTCAGGTATTATGGTTATGGTCAAAATCGAGAACATAATCAAAGTGTTGACACATTTTTTTATTTTGTTAATTAAGTTCAAAATATCTCTCGTACGTTTTTTTTACGCGCCTGAAATAGATGAAAAACACTTGATTTATTATGTCAACAAAAAATATTAAAATGGCACCGTCAGACCTTGTTATAAATGTTTAAGTGATACAAATTTTAATTGAAATATCTAAAAAATAATGCCAACTTTATATATATGTCGATGGGTTCAACCTTAATTATAAGAATTTCTCTAGTTAAAAAAAGGAGTAGAATCTTGACATTGAAGGAGTCAAGTATTATGGTTATGGTCGGCAAGCACAAGTGATCAAAATCAAGAACATAATCAAATTGCTGACACTTTAAAAAAAAAAATTGTTAATTAAGTTTTCTATACTTATTTGATACCTTTTAATTATACGAATAAATATCTGGAATTTCCTCTTTTCATTTTTAGCAAGCTTTAGTATTTTTTGTTTTTCTTTTGTTTTTGCCTTTTCTAAATAACTAAACAATGTAATCCATACCTATCAAGAATCCCTATAAATATGTACCCAAGATATGAAACCTCGAACATCACTAAAGCTTACAACACTGGCTTTCTTTACCCCACGAGATTTTTTCTGTTTTCGCTTAGCTCATCTTATTATAAAAAAACAGTAATCATCATATTTTCTTTAGATACACAATTAAGGAAAATATGGATAAGATTAGAGAGTTGGCATCAAAGAGAGCAGCAGTAATATTCACAAAGAGTTCATGTTGCATGTGTCATAGTATCAAAGCACTCTTCTATGAACTAGGAGCAAGCCCAGCAATTCATGAACTAGACCAAGATTCAAGAGGAATTGAAATGGCAGTGGCATTGAGAAGCCTAGGTTGTAATCCATGTGTTCCTGCTATTTTCATTGGTGGACAGTTTGTTGGTTCAACTAAGGATGTTATTTCCCTTCATGTTGATGGTTCTCTTAGACAAATGCTTATCAATGCCAAAGCTATATGGTTCTAAAACTAGTTTCCTTTAAAGGGTGTTGCGGTGGGAACTGTAAACAAATTAAAGCCATATTTTTATGAAAATGGCTGATAATGGAAACTTTAATTTTCTGGACGTTTAAGATTTTCTCTCTATTTTCTTTTTTCACCATGTGTACTCCGGTATTAGCTTAATTTAGGCTTGATTAATCTAAATTCATATTGTAAGATACTATTTTAGTGGTAAAATCGCTCTCTAACAAGAATTTTTCCCTAAGATGATTTGCAAAACAAAAAAAAAAATAAAATAAACATACGAAAAAAGTAAAAAAAATGTAACACTATAGGAATAAAGTAGCTACTTACCATATATCGTTGTAGTTAGGTTTCCTACTATTACTTGTACTCTACTTGTAAAGATCACTATGTCATATATGACTGTCATGCCCTGATTTGGGGCCTGGCGAAATCAAAACTTGATGTCATTGCTAGTCCAAACGAATCTCATAACATGACATAAAACATAAAACATGTATAAAATATGAGTACACAAGTCACACTGAGATCCAAACAGAATGTATGATATAAGAACATACTAGACTGACTAATCTATGAGACCTCTAATGTGACATGAATAACTGTTTTATTGGGACAAGGCACCTGACATCCCTCTAGCTAAACTAACAAAGCTAAATAAAGACATTGCTCCAAAAGTAAGTGGGGTTCACCAAAAGTTGAAAGTGCATAGAATCTAGCGTGATGCTCGACCGTCCGTCTTAGTACCTGATGAGTCTAGATTATTAAACGATGCAGTACCCCCGTCAAAAGGGATGTAACTACATATGAAATTGTACTTTATGTAATATGATAGAATGAAATATAATAGAAGCACATAAACTAAAAGGATAGCCGAAAAATCATAAATAAGTATGGAAGGAATTAAAGGATTCAAATCATGAATATGACCTTAATGCATTCATCTTTCATCATAAAAAATAGTTCATTATGAGAAATATAAGTAAATTTTTTGATATAAAACAGTCTGTAAGTTGTCGCGCCCCATTTTTCCCTCGCAAAAAAGCGGGACCCGACATGTGACGTCTCTTAAGGGTAGAAAAGAAGAGAGTCGCCACCTAACGAATTAAGGTGCGTTAGGGCACCATTCTAAGCTAATTTGTTGCCTAAATTACCAGAGTTCAGGTAAGGGCTTTAATTACCTCGAAAGGAAGGTGTTAGGCACCTTTCGAGGTCCACAAATGTGGTTCCCGGCCGTAGTCATTAAATGGGGGATTTAGCTATGTGAGCAAATAAAGTCGATGAATTATTAGGCCTAAATAAAATACTAACACAAGTACTAAATTAACAAATTAGAAACCTAAAATTAAGAGTGGGATCAGGTTTTGACAAGGCTGAAAATGAGCCCAATCCGATATTACTCCCTTCTATTCTATTTTTTTAAAATCAAGATAGTTTGAAGAGAATAACATATGTATAAGTATAACTTGAGTAAAATGCATTTTAGGAAAATCATGTATATGTATATATTATATATTTTTAACAAAATTTCTTTTTAAGGAAAATATATCAATATTTCAACATAATAAAAGAAATTTTAAAATCTTTGAAAGCTTCTTTAAAAAATGAAATTAGAAAAGATGGGAGTAATAGATTGCTTTGTATTTACAAAGCTGATATGCGCTTCATACAAGAAGTCAGCAAAAGCCTGTCTGTTTCATCATCTCCCGTCTACCCACCTAGTTAATTAATTAATAAAATCCTATAACGTTCTAGATGAGAAAAACTAACGCCCTAACAATAGCCTACCCGTCCCAAACTTAATTTCCAAGAGGCGTTTGGACTACTACTTTGGATTTTTGGATCTAAAATTCCTAAGGCTTTATCGAAAATGATTAAACGCCAAACAAGCAGATAATAATTAAAACAATTAGCAAATATGTTCTCAAATATGCCTCTAATTAAAATAAATAGGCAATAAAACATGCTTACAAATTAAACCCTATATATATGATATCTAATTGCTATATTATTAGATTGAATTTCTACAGGCATGATTTCAATTGCTAAAATTTAACATATAATACACAGAAATATAATTTAAACAATTCAAACATAATCCAATATTTAGAAGCATCTTATATCAAAAAAAAACATTTAACACTTAAGCATATCATTTAAATTATCAAACTATTTTTTTTAAGAAAAAAATAATACTAATAATAATAATAAAGCAAAATTTAAGAGGGGGTAATCTAGCAGCTAGCTAGAAAATCTAGAGACGTATTATTTTTTTTTTGTGTTCCTATTAGGAATAAATTTGAGAAAACATTAATCCTATAGGCATGATTTCTAATAGAAGAAAATAAATTCATATTATTCCTATAGGCATGATTTCTATTCAAAACAAATAAGACGATAAAATAAACTCCCGCTCCCCATAACCCCTTTTTTACTATTATTATTGTTTATTACATTATTACAATATACTCATAACATGTAGATGGACAGAAAATAAAGAAATTGACTACTCTAGTTGCTAGTTCCGAACTCTTCAAACCCGGGCGAACTCTTAGAGAAACCCGAACAAGTGGAAGGCATACCTGTTGTTAATCAGTCAACAGACTAGAGCAATAATCAGTAATTTCAGAAGGGCTTCACTAAAACTTGAGACAGAGAAAAAAAATAAATTCTTTTTTTTTTATAACAAAGGAGCCATATTGGTGAAATCAAATATTTGCAATTTTTATCACTCTCCCTTTTTTTCTCTCTGTTGTTTTTCTTCTTTTCCCCCTTAAGAGACGTCACATGTCGGGTCCCGCTTTTCCGCGAGGGAAAAATGGGGCGCGACAGAATGGCGACTCTGCTGGGGATTTTCCGGTTCTAAGGGTGTTGTGTGTGCGGCTGTTGGCAGTGAGGAAGAGGGCGGCGACTTCGAATATTTTTCGGCGAAGATGTGGCCAGCCGGAGATGAAGTTGGCGACGGTTTTCGTCGGAGAAGACAAAGAGGAGATAGGGACGGCTGACTGGGTTTGCTGGGAGGTGCAACGACGGTAGTGCGACGCCGGTGAGGGAGAGAAATGGAGAGGGGGAAGAAGAAGGGGGAGGAGTGTGGTGGAGAGGAGGTTCACCGGAAAAAATGGAGGTTTGGCGATGGTTTTGGTCTGGTCGGCGACGGGAAGGGAGAAGAGGGGAGAAAGGCGTGGTGTTGTTGGCCAGAAAAAATGGAGGCGGCTTGGAGGAGGAAGGGCTGGCGGCAGAGAGGGGAAGAGAGGGAAAGAAAGTAAGGAAGTGTTTTAGGGTTTGGAGTATATGATATTAAATAAGAAAAAAGAATTAGAATTAATTAGGGCCGTTGGATCAAAATGGATGGATGAATGAGATTAAATCAGGTTTCGGGTCAGGTTATGGATAGTTCCATGGGTCAAAAATGGGTTGAATTTATGGCTGAAATTTAATTTAAAAAATAGCCAAAATTGATCAAAAGTGGCTAAGATTGAAATAAATTGAAGAGAAAGTGGCCAAAATTGAAATGAAATTGAATAGAATTGAATGGTAAGTGGCTAGAATTTAAATAAATTGAATGAAATTGAATTTAGCTGCCATTAAATTAATAAATATACTTAATTTGTAGATAAATAAATTATAAAATAATAATTATAATTTAAATTATAGAAAAGTCATATAAATATTATTATTAATAAATAAAATCATAAATATTAGTATACTTACGTAAATATCATATAATTAAATTATTATATTTATGAATAATTTAATGACTAAAATATAAAATCAAGTTATCAAATATTATAAAAATCATATTATTTACATAAATAATTTATAAATTTGAGTAATATTATTGTTCAAATAAATTTATAAAATTTAGTAAAATTAGGTAAATAGTTTATTAAGTAAAAAGTATATTTCAAGATAAGGGCACATATTAACACGAAATAAATTATATACGGAGTAATTATTTAATATCAAAACTTAAAAATAAAATAAGTCAAATATATGCAACTTAAAATAATTTTCACAATATTATAATAAAAAATTATTTTATAAATACAAAAGTAAGTCAAATGTTTGCGTAAAATAAATAAATAAATATACACATATATAAGCAGCATATTAAGGCGAAGGTAGGTCAAAATTGGGTGTCAACATAAGTAACAAAGTATAAATGACTCAAATGCATATGAAAATATTGGCGTAAATATAAATACATAAATCTTTGAAAGAAAATCTTCAACATTTTAGAGGGAGATTTTCATCACTGGCATACATATATAATAGGTCACTATATGTATTGCATGACATTCGATCAATGGCCGATCTGAGCATCTAATCACTATTGTCGCGTAGGTCGATTATTTCTGTATATAACAATATGAAAGCATGACCTAAACAAGGGAATCCCAATGCAGGGATAACTAATTAGTTGTCATTTCTTTGAAGCAGTCATAGTCCTACACCAGTAATGTGTAGTTTTTAGTAATAGACTTTTGTGACCCATACCTTCTCAATTTCTAGAATACTCCTAAATTCTTTAAATCATAACTGTGGCATCTGCTTTCCTTTTCATAAGTTGGCACCTATTAGCATTTTCATAAAGTTTGCATCTATTGGCCTTTTCATAAAGTTATTATATTAACTTATTTTTTCCTTTGAAACCTTTGACATCGTTTCATAAATCATAGCATAAGTAATGAGGAATACCACTGAAATTATCTTATGAACATTTTAAGAAAATCACGGTTTGTCAATGTATAAGCTTAAGATCATGAGATACTTTAAAAGGGTTATAGTGAATCATAAATTGTATGGCTCAATAGCCTATCATATACCTTTAACATCATATTATAAATCTTAGAATAAATACTGGAATCATTTGAGATATCATGAAAATATTTAAGAAAAAATCATGAACTTCATCGATGTATAGTATAACATCATGAGAGATTTCACAAGGATTTTAGAATATCGACATTAAAAATCATATAGGTAAATAGATATTTGACTGTGAGAGTGGTTATCCTGAAAATTTTGAATTTAGGAGTATTGACTAATGAGAGTACATAGGATTTCCCACCCGGGGATACAGATGAACGATGATCGTATATGAAAAGGAGTTTTTTTTTGTTGTAATGAGTATTATTCATACAGAATACTTGAGACCTTTTATGTGACAAAGGTTAATTCAAGAGTTCATAGTCATACATGTTCATCTTCATGTTCCTCTTGTCGTAAACCATGGTTCATGGTCATAGAAGTCATATTACAAGTAAAATTCTTAAGAGGAATCATCCAAACTCATACTTAGAAGAAAAATCATATTTTTCATATTTTTTAATTTCATGAAAATCATAGAATTCAAGGATGATGGATACCATATAGAACGAATAACATCATAGAGATTTCAGAAAGTTCATACGTAACCCATAAGAACAAGAAAGTAAGATTTTCATCATAAGCCCTAACTCAATTTATGAAGAAAAATTTGTAGACATGAATAACATAGCGTGGAGAATAAAGATGATGTTTTCGCACAAAAGGATAGCCTTAAATACCTTATTCTCCGGCTTACAATTAGTACCATGAAGAGATAATTCTTCTAGAGGTAAATCTTTAGACATGAATAACATAGCGCAGAGAATAAAGATGATGTTTTCACAACATAAGGATAGCCTTAAATACCTTATTCTCCGGCTTACAGTTAGTACCATGAAGAGATAATTCTTGTAGACGTAAATCTTTATGGAAGAAGAGTAGCTCAAAAATTCATTTCTTGAACTCTAGGTGAGATTCTTGGTGTTGCTATAGATTGAAGGAGAATTTGATATTAGAATTGTGTATAAGTTAAAGGAATTATCTTGTAAGATTATGGAGAACTCTTACCTTACCTTAGGATGAGACAAGAAAACTTCACATTGGAACCCTAGGAGACTTTACATAAAGAGAGAAGTGGAGAATGAAGTTAAAACGAGGGGTATTTATAGATGGACCCAACAGTGTTGGCTGTTCACATCTCTACAAGGGCGCAACCATCTCTGTGAGGTTGCATATGAAGTCGCAGAGAAGGTCACGCACAACTCTGCTAGGTTTGGGAGGAGTTCACAGACATTTCTGCTTCTGCTAACTTTCAGTAAAACAATCATATCTCCTTATAGAAAAGTCCAAACAATGAATGGTTTGATGCATTGAAAACTAAACTCAAAGAAATTTAATTTGATTGGTAGAACACTCTCTAAATCTAAATATATTGGGAGTTATACTCATTTAAAATTTATCCTTACCTGTAAGCTCAACAAAAATTTCACAATTCTCATCACCTTTGCATAGACTTTCACCTACAACCAACATACTTACTGTACATTTCATATATTGTCCATACATGACTTTACTTAACAGTAGCTCCTCCATTCCATAATCATCCATGACTCGAGGTACGACTTGTAAGTGAAATCTACGGCCTTATCTCATACCATAAATGGGGTAACACCTTCAAACTCGATCTTTTCAAACTTGAATCAACTCCCACTGGAAAATACTTGGTGTTTCTATCACCTCCTCAAACCACCTGATTTTAGCTTTTTGCTTCAATAAAGACTCTTGTCGGCTTAGCCAATAAACATACTCAGCATGCCCTCTGTTTAGACCCTGTATGGATTGCTCAATCATGTTGTTTAGGTCCATTTCCTCTAGATACTGCATTTTGGCCTCCCACATCTCTGTTTGATCATTCATATCACCAATAGTGTTTCTAGACCAGTAGGATAGTTTCCTACCAACATTCCTGAGTTTTTGATATAAGGTCCACGTAGGATTTCCATAGATGGGTTGCTTCCACTCCTGTTCAACTATATCTATGAAACCATCTTGCTTGGTACAGAAATCTAGAAATTTGAAGTACTTATGGGCAGTGTTCTGACCATTATCACATTTAAACAACAAAGGCCTATTGTTAGAGCCAGTTCTAACCAAATGACTCACAAAGTTATTACTGTAGGTTTTGAGCCCATAAATCATTAGTGAAGACTCTATTCAACCTCATCCAAATTCTCCTACGAGGTTCCCAGTTATTGCACCAAGTAAATTTGGCTCCTACATACCCAACATCTATCAAGCCACAAGTCTCTATACAATCAATGAAGTTATAGCTCTTAAAATTCCTGTAGGGTAAACCTCCAAGCTTCTCTTCCAGATGCATAATAGTATTGAAGTCTCCCCCAACACATCAAGGTTTATAAATCATCCTATTCATATGTATCAAAGTATCCCAAAGGGCCTTCCTTTTAGTATTAGTGCACTTAGCGTACACAATAGTAACAAAAAATTCTTTTTGCTCATTTTTTTTTTGTATGTTAAGGGTAATTTACTGGTCATGATTATAAATATTAAAAACTTGACAGTTATCCCTCCAAAAACACCATATTTGGCCATTCACATTAGCGAGGCAGTGATCAAAACCAAGAAAACTCTTGTATCCATATATTCTGTTAATCAGTCTCTTGAGCCTATGAATAGCTTTTTTGGATCTAACCCCTCTAATATTCCATATGATTGCACTAATCATAAGGAAATTTCTTGATTGGTGCAGTTTCCTTCCTTCTTGTTTCTGGAAGGGTGTGTTGTGTTTCTGCCTTTTTTGCCTCCCTTGAGATTTTTTCTATGTCTACTTCTACCTCTCCTGATAGGAGAGATTCCAACAGTGCCACATAGGTCCTCTAAATGCTTTTGATTTTCAACCTGATCATAATGTTCCTCCTTTTGTTCCCATTCATTAATGTTATCCTCCATATATTTTCTTATTTCCTCGTCTACCTCTTCTTCATTAGTATTTCCAACACACTCTTGAGAGCTTAGACTATTTGCGATCTTGTTGTTGAGGTCCACCACCAGATTGATTGGTTCCATAACTTTTATGTACGTTGGAATGCTAGATTCCTCCAAATTACCATTTCTCTCCTCCGCCTTCTCCCCAACATTATCAACTTTAGTACCGCTGCATTCATCCTTGCTGCTCTGATCATCAGTGTGTTCCTCTCTTTGTTGTTGCATATTAATATTGGCTTGATCAATGTTCTTCTTCACAACTATCAACTTTTTTCTTATCATGATGCCTAGCCTTGATATTGACCCTCTTCTTTGGCACCTTCTTTTACTTTTGTTTTATATTCTTTAACCTGTCTTTTAGGAAAGAGTCCTCCCTATTACCCACCTCATTTTGTTTTTGAATCTGTTGATTTTCTTTTTCCTTCTCAACCATTGGTATACCATCAATTCCTTCAGTGGAATTTCCGGTCCTCTCATTATATTTAGAACTCTTATTTTGTTGATCCCCATTATCCTATTTTTCCTCCATCACTCTGTGTTGGTTGCCTTTACTGTTAGCATTTTGGACAACCCCCTTTTTTTTTCCATGAATTTTTTCTCCGCCTTTCTACATTGTGCTATAGAATGCCCCAAAATCTTACAGTGCCTGCAAAACTTAGGGACATTCTCATATTCAATTCATTGAGTGAAACCTTTCAATGGAGCAGATTCATGTTCAGTCCCAATCCAGACAGAATTTAACTTGGGCTTAGTCAAATCTACTTCCACTCGCATCTTGACCATGTTCAGCCTTGTTCTGTGATCAGTAGTTATATCCATAGATAATGGCATACCCACCAGCCCTACTATTTGCTTAATATAATTCCAAGAGTAGCAATGGAATAGGATAGAACCCAAACCGGTACCACCGGCGAGTTCTGGTCTGGCTTAAAGTCAGCGTCCATTTCTCCAACCACATTATTTGGCCATTAAGTCCACCGACCCTTTAAACCAAACATTTTTGAAGTCGTCTTCCAAAGAGAAATCAAGAAAAACTGTTTAGTGATCATATGCCCCTATCTTTACAGCCCCTTTAACAGAGACTTTTTCAGCAAATTTAGATCTTACTTTCTCAATCTGTAGGCGAATTCTTAGAAACTTGCCAATTAATGTATACTTACATTCAGCAGCCATCACACCATAGTAGTCAAAAGTTTTAAATAATACAATTGTAATTCCGTTGTGGTTCGCAATCCTGGCCTTCACCTCTGGATCCCTATGTCTGAAATTGCTAGGGCTTGGGATGGAGGGGGCTTGAAGAGCATTTAAATACCCTGATTTCGCTGGAATTCCACCTTCCTTATATGTTGCATGTGTTGTATCTGTATTATTTCCATCCACAACACCGTATCCGGCATTTCCAAAGCACTTATAGGGCGAGGCATTTGCTCCAAGCGCTAAATCAAAATGCTACCGAGGCAACCATTAGAACGGTGAGTTGTACGAAGAGCAATTCTGATTTATAGAGAGAGAAATTTTAATTTCATTTAATAGATTATCTATAACAGCAAAGATAAAAATGTTGAGGGTAATGTACTTATCAAACTAGATATGGTTAAGACTTATGATAGAATGTCTTGGACTTTTATCACTGTTGTTCTCCATAAGTTTGGTTTTTCTACAGATGTAACTAACCTGTTCATGAGCATCACAACCAATGTGTGATATTCTGTAATTATCAATGGTTCTAGAAATGATTTTTTCACCTTCTCACAAGGACTTAAGCAAGGTGATCCTCTTTCTCCCTCTCTCTTTATTATTGATGCAGAAGTTCTTTCTAGACTCCTCGACAAGCTGGTTTACAGTGAGCATTTTATTCCTTTCTCTATGTCTGCTAAGGGCCCTATTATTAATCATCTTTCTTATGCAAATGATGTTGTTATCTTCTCTAGTGGAAATAAAAATCCATTAAGATGGTTATGAGGAAGGTTCACCTTTATGAGAGAAATTCGGGCCAAAGAATGAACAAAAATTAAATGTTTCTTCCTCACTGCTCCTAAGACTAGTCCTAGCAGGATCAACAAGATCAGAAAAGCTACCAGTTTTCTCGACAAGAACTTTCCTTTTGATTTCTTGGGCTGACCTATTTATGTTGGAAAAAAATGAGTATTCTAAAAAGCTTCTCTCTAAAGTCATTAAAAGGCTCAACAATTGACATAGTAACATGCTCTCCTATGATGGAAAGATTATTTGATCAAACATGTCCTCCAATCTATTCTTGTTTACACTCTCGCTGCACTTAGCCCTCCTAAAGGTAATAAGATAATGGAAAAGTACTTTGCGAGACTCCACCATGGATAAGAACAAATATCAGTGGAGCTCCTGGAAAAACTTGTGTTTTCCAAAGGATGAGGGGGGGGTTTGGGTATAAGAAGTATGACAGATATCTTAGACACTCTCAATATCAAAAGATGGTGGAGATTCATATGTGAGGACTCTATCTGGAATAAATTCACAAAGGCTAAGTACTATATCAAGGCTCATCCTGTGGCAAAAATGTGGATGTCTGGGAGCTCTCACATCTGGAAGACTCTCGCTAAGGTCAGAACCAACTCTGAAGATAACATGATATGGCTAATCAATGATGGTAAGTTTAGTTTTTGATGGGACAATTGGATGGGATGGGGGGCAATTGCTAAGTTGTGCCCTGACCAACCTCACTCTATCAAAACCTGTGTTAACGATTTTATTTAGAATCGGAATTGGGACCTAAGGAAATTGCATTCCATTCTTCAAAGATGGCTAGTTGATATTATTAGTTGTGTTAAAATTGATCACCCTAATAAAAGGGACTATTTGTGCTGAAGTTCATCTAGAGATGGTCATTTTAACAACAAGAATGCTTGGCAAAGTATTAGATAAAACAACCATTCTAATCCTTTTATAAATAAAATTTGGCATAATAGTTTTTCTTTTAAAACATCCTTTTTAGTTTGGAGGTTGTTGAAAACTAAACAGCCTTTTAATGATGTTTTTTGAAGATTTGGAGGCAGAGAACCATTAACATGCAAGTGTTGCACTATTGCCTAGCCAGAGTCGATGAGACATGTATTTATTGATACTGAGCCTGCGCAGAAATTACGGAGACACTTTGGACATTCCATGGGAATCAAGTATGAAAGCAAAATTATTAAAAGCTTCCTTAATGGTTGGTGGGAGACTGCTGGGAAGAATAATGTGCATAAAATGTTTATTCATATTGTCTCAATTATTGTATGCTGGGAGATATGGAAAACAAGATGCGCCTATAGATATGGAAGCCAACTCAAGTTCTACACTAGAAACATGGAGAATCAAATCTTATGGAATATTAAGGCTGTCTTGGATAAGGCTTCCCCCCATGCAAGTTTGAAGCTCCTTAGCCTAATATTTGTGAAATGGTGGAAAGGTTGAAACCAAAAACCACCTTTAAGATTGTTAAGTGGGACAAACCTTGACATGAGAGAATCAAAATCAATACTGATGGTAGTTTCATTACTTATAATGGAAAGGATGGCATTGGAGGTATAGCTAGAAATGAGTCGGGCGAATTCCTATTTGCTTTTGCTAAACCAGTCCAGTGCCAAGATCATAATGAAGCCGAAGCTTTGGCTGCTCAATATGCAAGTTGCTGGATTAAGGAAAGGGGATACACCGCATGTAATATTGAATTAGACTCGCTGATAATAGTTAAGTACTTGCAAGACAAGAAGGCTTGGGACATTAATCCTCAATATATTGTGGAGGTAATAGTTTCCAGTATTGAACATATAGATGGTGAATTTTCTCATTGTTATAGGGAATCGAATGGAGTGTTGATTGTCTTGCTAAACTTGCGACAACTGCCAATATTAATGAGCATTTATACTCCCGACCAGTTGCCTAGTGAAGCTAAAGTAGCTTATTTTTTGGATAAGATGCATCTTCCTAGTATAAGAATTAGGTATGATAAGGCCAACTTCTTTGTAAGTTAGAGAGTCTTTAGTGGTAGAGTGAATGTGTAAAACTTAGTATTTAGCATTCTTTTTACTTTGGGTTGCTTGCAACCTGTGGTTGTATGCCAAGGATTAGGCTCTGTCCCCTCTTTTGTGCTCTCAGTTATAATGGTATATAACTCATCGGAAAAAAAAAATCAACTCCCACCTTTCTTAGAACTTTATAACTTATGATCAACTCCTCCAAACACTTAATATTCATCAAAAAAAATTTGAGTTGATTTTACTCACTATCTATAGAATAGTTTAAATCTTAGCACGACGGTACAAAGCGTTACAATGACTATATTGGATTTCAATAAATATGATAGTTTACATTCTGATAAGTGAAGTGAATATGATGGACTACAAATTTAGTAAAAAAAATCAGTTTTAGCATATGTGCTTTGCATATTTACCTATATCAACAGATAGATAATTAAAAAAATTAATAAAGATATATTAAGTAATCTATTTAAATTAAACAAAAATTAAATAAAAATTGTAGTTCTTGATAATGATAAAGTTAATAACATTTAGCTAGATAAACAAAGAAATAACAAAAAATTTCTCAAACATATAATACAAACACTAATCGAATAAAATTCAAAGATATAATATTGATAAATAACATAAATTCAAATAATACATAGTTTATTGCTTCGCATTTCACAAGAATGTCATTATATATATATATATATATATATATATATATATATATATATATAAAACTAAAAGAGGAGGGGGATATAATCCAAACCTCCATTACAAAAGAATGATGAAATATCATCTTTTAGCATGAAGGGGATTCAAAGGTCTTACTATACACTAACTCATCCCCTTTATCAAGGAAATTTAACTAACAAAAAGGTTAGCTTTCTCATATCTAATCCTAAAATTAGGTAATTGGCTCTTAGTCTAAATAAAGGAGCCTTTTGCGACTCTAGGAAGATTATGCTAATTACCAAATAAGATAGATTCACCCTTCAAAGAGGCATTTTTGCCTAAACTATCCGCTACTTGGTTAGCTTCCCTAAAACAATGAGAAATTATAGCATTAGCTTGGCCTAGGATTTCGGAGATTTGTTCAACAATTTTCTTGAGTTTCTGATTGATCTTCTAAGATTCAGTGACCATGTCCTTAAGGATGAGGGAATCAATCTCCGAAATAAATCTAGCGTATTCATCCATCCAATACTAGCTTACTCTATATCTAGCAACTAGTGCCTCTACTTCATTGTTACTTTTGCACTTGATATTAAGGGAGAATGCCATGATAAAGTTTCCTTGTTCTCTCTACCAATTCCTCCAATCCCTGCTTCTCTTATTTCTTTGATGTAGCTATCACCTATGTTCATCTTAATCATTTCTTGTTGTGGTCTTTCCCTAGATACTTTCTTCCAGTTAATAATTGGTTTCAACCTTTCTATGATCTCATAAAGCCTCCAAATTGCAATTAGAATATGCTAACCAATAGCAGTTCTAATATTTGAAGTGATGGTGAATCACTCTATATATATAGAAACTTCTTTTATTTCCATATTTACAGGAACACTTCCTTTTTTATATTCTCCAAAGAAATCATATTTGTTGTAATCAGGATCATCATTATGTGAACTTGGTTCCTGGTGCTGAAATTCCACTAATTGTTGAGAAAGACTCGATAGCCTTCATTTGATTAATAATGTTGAGATCTTCCCAAGTGAGTAGCATCTTCACTTTTCAAGAAAAACATGTTGAATAGTCTCTGTGCAGCAGTGATATTTGGACTTCTCTCTTCCTCATTCCTATGTACTTTGGACTTGACCTCAACATCTTCAAAAGGTAATTCTCATGTAATATTAATCCTCCATATTATAAATGATATCTTAAAAGAAATCATCTTAAAAAAACATATATCCTTCTCTCTTTTGTTCATATTCATCTCCCATGCAAACCTGTTAGAAAAAATACCATCATTAGTAGCATTGCAGATAGGAATCTCCATTTTACTTCTATTGTCAATTGTAATTTTACCAATATGTTGAACAATACCAACTGAAAGTAGAGTATTTGAGCTTATTAATGTTTCAATTTTCATTAGAAATAAATTCAGCCATTATAAGTTTACCAGATTTATAAAAGAAATAGACCAAGGATTCCATCTCTGTCTAATTGACCCACCAAAAAGTCCATCTCCCTTATTAATTTCCCAACGAATATTATATTCAACCTCATTTTTTACTTCTATCAGCTCCTTTCGGTCATGAGATTGGCCTAATCTCTATTTTTTAGTGACTACATGTCTTCCGATGCAAGGTAACGACCCGTCCGGTGCTACAGGGTAATTAAGACTTTAGCATCCTGTTTGCTTAAGTGCATGGTGAAAAGTACTGGGAAGTTGAATTTAAAACTTGTGTTTTGAGGGATCAGAAATGTGTAGGAATTTTTGAGCTACTGGTTAGCAGGAACCACTGCAGCGGTGGGAGTTCCGTTACAGCGAGATCGTCATGTTAGTCGAAGGTCCATCATAATGGAGTTGGAAAAATGACTGTCGAGTCCGCAATGGCGAGGCTCTGGCCACCATAGCGGGAATTTGACCGCTGCAATGGATGACGAGAGACAGTGTGACGGTTTAAGTTAGAATTTCGGGCATTTTCACCCTATTACTCTAAGTCATGAACTTTGAGAGCAGAAGGGAAATTTTCAAAGGGCAAAGTAGTAACTCCTTCCCAAGATAAGAATTCTAGCTCTTTCTTTCCCTTATTCGATTCCCTAATACCCTAGAATCAAAGAGTAGTCTCTAATGGTGAATTCCGAGTTAAGAATCCTGCGGTTGTGAAAATTAAAGTCAGGATTATGAGAATGATTGGGTGTTGACTCCTATGCCTAAAAGTGGGTGATGGATATCGCGTCCTTATTTTGAACTAGTCAAAATATGTTTGCAACGTTTGGCTCTTCTACTTGATTTTGAAAAGGGTTAGAGTCACCACCTAAGTTTTAGAAAAATATTAGGAAAACCATTTATAAAAATGTAAACTCTGTTTTAGTTTGCGAAAAGTCATTGAAAATCTGGACAAGGGTCTTATTTACTCCAAGTTGGAAGGTGTTAGGTACCCCTCGGAGGCCTATCCCAGGATAGTCCTCAAATTTAGCCCAAGTTATGCCAATAAAAATATTTATTTCATATTACCTGCTAAAAGAATTATTAAAGAAGTGATAAAACTTATTTTTAAATGAATGAAAAAGATTTAGAATTAAAATTGTATGAGGTATACGAAATATACGAGTGATATACAAACTATATAGAAAGACATACAGGGTATATTAACAAGTAGTAGTTTGGAAAATAAAAAAAATGGTAAGCTATATAGGGGGTGTAGAAAATTTAATATAAATGTATGTATATATGTATCGAAAATAATATACTCATGATGTATAAAATATATGTAGTGTAAAAAGTAACAAGTATATGTACATATGTAGTGCATATATAATTATATAGAATATATAGAATAATATATATATATATGGGGTGAGATGTATATGTAAAACTGTAGGTGAGTTATACATATTTATAAAATATTTATATACATATGTGTATATATATATGAAAATAAGTATATGTGGAAAATTAATCATGATATGCAGATAATAAAATAATTATATATAATATATGACAAGCAAAAATGAATATTTATAAATACATGATTAAAAAATAAATTAAGCGCATGCATATATGAATGGGTGAAATACTAAACACAAAATTAATATGCATCTGCAAATAATAACATGTGAGAAAAGAAATTATATTATAACAATTTTTAGAATATATTTGTAAGATAATATATGTATACCTCATACTTGATTTTTTTAGAGAATCTTTTTTTTTAAAAATGGCCAAAACAGTTGAGCTAAAAAAAATCTGCAAACACATTATTCTTTTATAAAAAGAAAGTTGGGCCAGCAGCCCATTTTATAAATAGTGACATATTTTAATTTTCGGGCCTAGTAATCTACACCCTAAAGCCTTTTGAAATCTGCAATCTTTTTAGAAATGATCTGCACTTTAAGCTCATAAATAACAGAGTTTCTTCTGCACCTTGGTTTTAGTTTTGCATCTTGTATTGTAAAACATTTGAAACATAAAAGGAAATTAACCTCACACTACTTCCAAACGTGCTTTAGCCGAGAAATTGCTACAAAATATATTTTAAAACATGGAAACAAACGACTACCCTTTCGCTGCTTGTACGTAATTAAACTATGCAAAAAGATCCCAAAACTATGAAGTGTTAGTTCAAGCAATACAACAATACAAAAAGAAAGGATGAAAAAGAAACAGAAGCAGCAACACTTAAAAAGAAGGAAGAGGCACAAAAGTATACTAGGCTCGCTGGAGGAAAGGAATACTGCACTATTTTTTAATTTGGACAGAGATGGAGTTTTTCTCAAACTTTAAGTGTGCTCCCAAGCGTACATATAAAAGATGGATAAGGAGAGGTTCAGAGGAATTAATCTTTAACATGTAGAGAAAATATATAAAGATGAGAGCAGGACTTAGTTATAATTAATTAAAATTAAGTCAAAATGGCGGGCAATAGTATAAAAGTTTAAAATTTGACTTTCAAACAAACAAAATTAATCCTTTAACTATTTCAAATAAGTCAGAGGTCCTTCAAGAGAGGTAGAAGTTTATAACTCGAAAACTACATTGGTTGGAAGATATAATTATTGAAGCCCCAATACTTGCAACAAAGACTAACATAGAGAGATAACTTTTAAAAAAAAAAAAACATAACATGTAACCCTTAGTTATATTTCATATCTTCTTCACTAAACATTTTAGCCAAAGTTCTTTTCTAACACAAACATTCAAAGCATAATAAAGATAATTTCAAAAGAGAGAAAACCAACCAAATTATGCTCATATTTGCATTCTTTTACTTTAACTATTAGACGTTATTCAAAATCATAAGCTCATGTGAATACTTAAAAAACAGGTAAGAACGGTAGGCTTTCACTAATATGATCATGGAAAAACTAAACCAAATTAAAACGGCTATTTCGCTTGAACAACTTGAGATGATGATAATGTGCATTCATATACATTCGTTCTAAAAACAATAGAACTTAAATTCATGTCATCCACAATCATCCTCGATGAATTTTGGATATGTAGACTAAAAATGGGAAAGCTTACTAAGGAAACCATCATCTCTATTAAATAACCTCTTTCAATAAAATCGTTATTACTTAGGCAAAAGTCATGTAAAAAAAAATTTAAAATAACCAAAAGATAGCATAACTTCAAACAAGATCTAATTCTTAAACTAAAAAAGCTTCAACGTCTTTCCCCAGACTTTCATCCTTTCTACGAGGTGCTTAAACACCCTCAAAATCTAATATTTTAACCAAATCAAACCTACATAGTTATGTATAAGAAACAAGTGTTCAAATTATTTTAACCAAGCCATGTTAACTAACTGCCTCATCTTAATGCGCCATTCATGAAGAGAAACCAAAGTAAATACTTCAGAAAGTTTTGGGAGTGATAAGGGGCAGCCTTCTTATACAGATTGTAGGCTGGGACAAATGCTTATGAATTTAAATCATCCACTATTTGTTTTTAGCTAAATTAAACTAGCTAAAGTAACGCAATAAGGATCTCAAAGCACATAACTTATCTTCAAATTCTGAAGCTTGAAAAACCTTTTCGTGGTAAGTTAGAAGGTGAAAACTTTATCCAAGTGTACAACTAAACTAGAGACATATCTGACAGCTACTACCACATTTCAACACCAAATAAATGTCACAGTAATCTCGCAAATGAATAACTAAATAATGTCTCAATAATCTCACAAATGGACAGCTACACAATACTTAAAGATTTAAACGTTATAGGATTTGTTTTGAACTAATTCATATAGTTATAAGTACGTTACAAACCCCATCAAGCTAGCAAGTTCGAATCCGAATGTGAGCAATAGAAAGAGATAGGTAAGTTCACAAGAAAAAGAGATAAAATTATTAGTGTGTTTGTATGCAGTGTTCCAGTCCCCACTGCCCTCTTTTTTTTTCTTTTTCTTTTTTCAAGCTGCCCTTTTTTCATATTTTTCCCAAGGCTTCTTTAGTCTTCTTCTTCCTTTTTTTTCCAGTATTTTTTCAATCTTTTCTTGAGTTTTACTTGGTGTGTGCATGCATCTGTGTTGCTGTATGTTGGGATGATTTTTCCCTTTGCTAATAGGAGACGATTGAGGGTTCTTTCAATAAATTTCAAAACTTTGAGGATTCAAAATATGAATCTTTGTTCCTTGAATGAGAAGTCTGGCAGAGAACAAGATGAAGGCATTGAAAAAAAGGAGGGAGTATGATACCTTGTGCAACTGTAGAAGACTGTTCCGCACCAACAGTAGAGGGAGGACGAGCGTCAGAGATTTTGTGAGTGAATCTTCTGAGTCTTGGGGGAAAGAGAAGACTGGTCTTGAGGGGGAGGGGGTTCACGGGTTTGGGTAAAGAGGAATAGAGGGTTCGCGGGGTGGTTTGAGAGAAGAGAGGTGAGGTGAGGTGGAGGAAGAGGGAGGTACGGAGGTCGGCGGTGGTGGTGTCGCGGTGTTCGACATTTGGAGAGAGAGAGAACGTTGGGGGTTTGGGAAAGGGGGTTGTTCTGGACGAAGGGAGGGAAGGGATAGGGATTAGGATATTTTTTAGGATGGGGCGGGTCGGGTAAACGAGTTTGGGTTGGTTAGATTGTTTTGGACCGTCTGATCTAATGATCCAATGGTTAAGATTAAAAGAAGATAAAATAAATAAACATACATACATACATACATATATATATATATATATGTATGTATGTATGTATGTATAAAATTATATAATGGATGGCTAAGATTGAAGAAAAAGAAGTACAATCCATGTAACGCCTACGTGGCACACATGGATTGGCTAAAATCAGATGACGTATAATTGCTCTAGCCTAGAGAGGTAGAGATTAGGAAAAGAGAATTACAACAAAGCCTTGATCTTGATGATCATTGTATTAACTTGAGATGTGGTCGCAGGATAGTTAAATTTGTAACATATTGATAACGGTTAGTTTGCAATCGCTCATGAGACCTGACCCGGTGATTGAATATAGTCATTCAATAGGGACGAACTAGTCGTTTGGATAAACTTTAGTTATCAGTTCTACAAGTAAGCATTGGTGATGATCACGTATGTATACCTGAAGCAGTTATGAACCCATAGGGAATACACACCCTAGTTATCATTCATTCTTGATTTCAACCAAAATTTTAACAGTTGTTTTAATTATTGTTTTCTTTAGAACCCCCAATTTGGAGTAATAACCAACGAGTTCACTTACCTGCTTTAGTCTAGCTCTTCCATATTCCCTACGGGTTCGACCCCAGCCTTTTAGTTGTATTATTTATTGACAACGTTCGCTTTATACTTCGGTAGGAGGTATGGTTTGAGCGTTATCAAAAGGTGAAATTGTTGCCGGGGAATACGGCTAAGACTAGATTATTTTCTTGTATTTGACTTTTTGGTATTTATTTTCTTAATTATGTTTTTTTTTTGTGATACCCATGGGTTATTTTCTTATGAATGCCAAGCACTCGGAGTAGTGGAAATCCCCTGATTGTGTTGAACCTTGAAATTGAACTAACACTGCGCAAAATAGAAAACCAGGACTAGAGAGATGCCCGCATAGATGAAGAAGCTAGGCAAGATGAGCTAGCTCGCCAAGCTACACTTCAGGATACGGAACATGCCAGAGAAGATGTTCTTAATGTTGGTCGTCATGGGAGGGGAAACAGAGGTCATAGACTTGCCCCTCAGTTCTTCGATGATGAGGACCCAAACATTGATGAAGTTGGGTCAACTGGAGAAATTGTGCCAGCAACATTGCCCGCTAGGTCCAAATTCGACATCACGAGCACCATGATTCAACTGTTAAACATAAAAGGGGTGTTCAGTGTTCATGTAGTGGATGACGCCAACCTGCACTTGAGGAACTTTGTTGGAATATGCAAGGCATATAGGTTGCTTAGAGTTAGCCAAGATGACATTAGGCTCAGACTTTTCCCCTTCTCTCTATTATGGGAAGCCACCTTATGATTATCGGAGTTGTCCAATGACTCCATAACCAATTGGAGGGAACTCAAGAAAGCCTTCTTGGAGAGATTCTTTCCTCCCTCCAGAATGTTGCAGCTTAAGGATGAGAATTTACAATTTCTAATAGCTCAAAACCGATGCACTTCATGAAATCTGGCTGAAGTTCAAGAAGAAGTTAACAAAGTGCCCAAACCATAAGATCCCAGATGACAGTTTGTTGGAAATTTTTTACAGGTCTTTAAATAATAGCACAAAAGTTGTGGCAGACACGGTGGCAGGAGGAGCATTGATAAGTCACACCTAGGAGCAAGCTACTACTATCCTTGATAGGGTGACCAAGACAAACAGGGCATGGCATACTAGGGAGGCAAATGTAGCGGCCGGTACATATGTTGTTGGTTTGACTGCAGATCAACGTAGGAATGAAGAAGAACACAACCAGGAGTTGGCCATATGCGTACATCATTGGATTTGCTGACAAAGCACATTATGGGAGCAGGAGCCAAAAAGGTAAATGCAGTGGGGGCACAAGGAATGGAACCGGGGGAAGATCACTTTGATTCCGAGGAAGAGGCAAATTTCTTGGATAGCCAGGTGAAGGGTTTCCGAGCCAATGTCCAAGCGTCTGCATAATACAATTGACGCCAAGGTTCTAGAAACCAAGGTCAGAACCAATACAAAGACAACTACAATCGAAATGGGTACAGAGATAGGAGCCATGGTCGTGAGGGCGATGGAGAGTGGAGAAGAAACGATGGCTACCGCAATGATCGGGCTAGAGTTTATGTGCCTCCCAATGCATGAGGGGGAGGCTGGGTAGTCAAAGTTGGAGAGCATGATGGCAGAGATGCTAAAAAAGGTGAAGTCCACTGATGATAAATTGAAGGAGATCCACGGTGACATATCAAGTATGGGTCAAAGAGTATAATCTCATGCAATAGCCATCAAGCAGATTGAACAGCGGCTTGGGCAACTGTCAGCATCACTGAACTCTAGACAAAAGGGTACACTACCTAGCAACACCGTGCAGAACCCAACGAATGATGGACACTTCATGGCAGTGATGACTAGGAGTGGTATGACCACAGTTGACCCTTTTTTTCCAATTGTAGTTGAGCGAAAGAAAGAGAGCATGATTGAGGAGAATGAGAAGAGTGTTGAGATGGAGAATGTTGAGTTGCCAAATGCCCTGATAGGTGAGAAAGAACCTGACATTGATCAAGGAGAAACTCAATTGTACCGAGCTATCCCGCGACCACCACAACCGTTTCCTCAAAGAATGAAGAAAAAAGCAGAGAATGGTAAGTTCCAGAAATTCCTGTCAATGCTTAAGTAATTATCTGTGAGCACACCATTGGTTGAGGCATTGGAACAAATTCCGGGATATGCTAAGTTTATAAAGGACTTGGTGATAAAAAAGGGGTACGTAAGCTATGAGCTGATAGACAACGTACATCACTGTAGTGCCATAGCTACACAGGTCTTGGCTCAAAAGAAGGAAGACCCTGGTGCTTTCACTATACCTTGCACCATTGGAAATGTTGAGTTTGCAAGGGCACTTTGTGATCTGGGAGCAAGCATCAACCTGATGCTCTTGGCAGTATTCAAGAAATTGGCTTAGGAGCCCCCACAGTAACGCTATGCGGCTACTGATGGCTGACAAAATTGTGAAGAAGTCACTAGGGATCCTGTTTGATGTACTTGTTAAAGTAAACAGATTCATATTCCCCGCAGACTTCGTGATTTTGGATTGCGAGGTTGATTATGAGGTCCCCATCATTTTGGGGAGACCATTCATTGCGACTGGGAGGGCCTTAGTAGATGTGGAGGCTGGCTAGCTAAAGTTTAGACTAAACAAAGAAGAGGTCACTTTCAACATCTGCCGGACAATGCAGCAACCTAAGGAATACAGTGTAATCTCAACATTAGAGGATGAATCTAAGTGACTTAATAAATTCTGAGTAGTCAAGAGACTTGCGTTGTGCCGTAATGTTAAATTAGGCGCTTCTTGGGAGGCAACCCAAGTGGTGGCTTGGTGAAGTCTGAGTAACTAGGCCACCTGCGTCGTGCCACGATATTAAATCAAGCGCTTCTTGGGAGGCAACCCAAGTGATTGAACTAATATGTGCTCAATGTGCAGGGAAAGCAAAAACAGGAGGCTGAAAGAGCAGCTGCTACGGCTCTCAGTACGATTCATGACAGCATCATACGAGTCATAATAGGAGGCATGGAGAGGTTCAAAGATGTATTTCAAAGCAAATCCCTAAGAGTCATCATATGGACCGTACCCACCTTGTACAAGCAGTAGGATTTACTCATAGGTCCTCAGGTAAGTTTTTCAAAACTCTGACTTACGGGTCCAAGGAACGAGTCGGAGGGTCTTCCTAAGAATCGTGGTACGAGTCATGATGGGTCAAAATCTTTAAACTTATCGACTCGACCTAGATTTTTTAAAATCTGCCCCTCACCTATTTTAAACCCTAGACCTAAAACGACCCCTTTCGCATGCAAACAAAACCAAAGCACGAACCGTACCTGCGAATCTCGCACACTCGTAACTCAAAAATAAAGAATAATTGAGCAATTTGTTTCTCGAGCAAGTCATCTCAATCCTAGTTTCGTACTACCAGTCGAAGAAAGCAATAACAAGTAAGTTTATTATTTTGAATATTGAGAAACTTATGTGCTTGATGTCATGATTGCCTAAACCCCTATGAGTCTTTGTTTTCACTCGAAATATTTGAAGGAGACAATGATTAGGGGTGTTATTGGATGTTGTGCGACTGGGAAAACTTTATTAAAGTGGATGAACTTATGCATTGAAGCATATGAAAATGAGTTACATGTAGTGAATAAAAGGGGAAGGATGAGTAGTATGAACTAAAAGTGAACAGAAAATGCCTAGAACTTGGGAAACTCTGAGTACCCAAATCATGAAAAAGTATCCTTGTAAACTGGACAAAAAATAGAATAAGTCAAGAAAAGAGGTACTAAACACAGTACGGTTCATGGTTTGTCACTACGAGTCGTACTGTGCATTCGTATCAAAAGCCTAAACAGGGCCAAGCCCAGATGAGACAGAAAGGTCCTTCCTACGACTCATGGAATCGACCTACGGGTCGTACCATCAGTCGTGGAAAAATACAGATAAAATTGTAGTGTAGGGGCATCCTCAGACGATTCAAGGTACGGGTCATACCTGTGAGTCGTAATATGCATATAAAAGTTCTGGGACTTTATACGAGTCGTAACGCTATGGTACGACCTATACTATTGACCCTTGGTTAGATACTGAAGATTTATTTTCTAGTTTTTCTTTCTCAAATATGGAATTCTAAATCTCTTCTCTACAAGAACAATGACAATGAAGCGCAAAGCATCCAAAGCAACTTCCCAGAGAACATTACATGATGAAACATCTGAGTCTGAAGCGAGCTAGCAGAAAACTCACCTAGTGGTTCAGTTTAGGAGTACTAGGTTGATACATCAGAAATTGACGGAACCAAAACCACTAGTGCAAAGGCAAAAACACAAGCTGTAGAAGCTACTGCCACATCTGCCCAAGCTCCCTAGTATGAGGAGGGAGCTAAAAAGGGTAATCAAGAGTCAGAAAATGGCTCAAATGCAGAAGAAGGGTCTGAGGAGACCCAATCTGAAGAGGCAAGTGGCAGTGATGACTCAGAGGAGGAGGCTCCTAATGATGCGCAAGAACAAATTTCGTGTACAGAGAACCGCACAGTCCGGTGGAAAGCTCCAGGAGCTAGAGAAGTTTATGAGCAAGGCGCTTTTCTCACCGCCAAAAACAAGCCAAGGTGGAGCATCCGGGAAGAACCGTGGATCCTCACAAATTCACTGAATGAAGTTGAGGAGATGAAATAGATATTCAACTTCTGTGGCTTCAAGTAGATGGCCAAGACTCCTGCTCAGTATAACACAAAATTGGTCCAGGAGTTCTATGCCAACTATTTGGCCACCATGGAGCAAAAGGGTAAAGAGGGAAAGAAAATAAAAGACCAGTCCTGATTGGAGAGTGTTTTGGTCCGAGGACGAGAGGTAGACATATCAGAGTAGACCATCTCTCGGGTTCTGTATGGACCATAGTTCGTGCCTACCCGGATGATCCTAGAGTATGAGTATAAGGTGGAGGCAACGAAACAAATCAGGCATTTGGGATTAGAGGAAAGGTAGAGGCAGCTGCAATAGTTGGGGGGTGTGATTACTGAGGATAAGGAGGGAGTTGAGTGGATTAATGCGGAAAGCAGGTTACAAAGAACTCACTAAACTTTATAACAAAAGCACATTGGACACTAGTACGCCACCGGTTAGCACCCACAGTCAACGACAACACATTTACTGCAGACAGAGCAGCTTTGGTGGCATACCTCATGTCCCGATATCCTATCAACATCCCGAGGATCATCATAGAGGAGATACGATAGCAAGCGGTGGGATTGAGCACTACCATCCCATTCTCGAGTCTTGTATTCAGACTATGCACAGAGGCAAGGGTGTCAATACGACAGGGTGAGGAGTGTCTAATCAAAAGGCAGAGGATAGCAAACATCGGTCTTATTCGGGATGAAATAAACCCGGTGAATAGAGCCCGGCTTCCCACATCAATTCGATTGGTTCAGTCAGCAGGGGGCGCACAGGTGAATGCCCCCACCTTACAGGAGAAGATCGAGACACCGGCTACAAATGCCGATCATTCAGAGGTAGCTCCTAGCACTTCAGCTATTCCACAGCCTATCCTGTAGACTCAGACTCCAAAAGGGCATGTCTTAGTGCCCTAGGACTTCCTCCAGAAATTGGCCAAAAGGTTGACCATGACTAAAAGAAAAATTCAAGCTATGATAGAAAACATGAAGCCATGGGTCAAAACAGGGATAGATACAACATCTCAGGCCTTACATGCTCGCCTGGATGGATTTGAGAGCCGGTTCAACATGCGTACGGTGGAGCAGACGAATACCAACAGTCTCCATGAGGAGTTGAGGGATCTTCGGAGCCAAGTAGATGAGTTGTCATCACGACAACCGACATTCAAAGCAGCCCCCACTCTTTCAGACCTTGATAAAGAGCCAGATAAGAAAATTGATTTGGAGGCTTATTGGGAGCCGACGATAGATACTGGAGAAAAGGGAAAGAAAAGAGCTTCCGAGGATGTCGGAGAGGAGAGTTTGAGGAAGAGAAGGAAGAAGGAGAGATGATAACGTAAGCAGGCCAGAGTAGAGAGCCTACAGACTCATGACTCACATTTGTCAGAGCTACATGAGCGAGCTAGAGGAGCAGGAAGCTCCACCATGACTCAGCCCGATCTTGCTAGTTGCCAGGACCCTTCGGGATAGTCACCTTCATCCCAGATTGACACAGAGGCCGTAGATGCAATCGAGACTACTGAGGGGGTAACCACTCCCTCTATTGATATGTCAATGAGTGCCTCAGCCACTGCTAGCACCACAATTACAGTGGAGGTACCTTCTCCGCAGGATGACAAGAGCTCCACAGGTATGTTCCCTTTCGTATGTTCTTATAGTTCATGCTCTGGGGACAAAGCTCAATTTTCAAAAAGGGAAGGGGTTGTGCTTGTAATTTTTGAATTCGTCTGAGCGTTTTTATTTCTGTGTTTCTTTACTCTTGGACATGCTATCTAGTAGAACCAACATGTTTAGGATTTTATTTTCTTATTTTATGATTTTTGTTTAATTAGAAAATAACTTAGGAGTACTCAACCAACGAAAGTGTACTAGTTTTGTATTTTTGAAAATAATTGACCCTATTTAAATTTTTTTGATACATTAGCTATGTAATTGTGACTGCATGCATGATTTGTGTGGATCTTTTGATGTCATATAGTTTATTAGCATGAGAAGTCTTGTTAAGCTATGTGTAAACCAGATAGTTAAGGTGAATATAAGTCATGAACCATGAGTGAGTGAGGTGTAATACTTAGTTTAGTACTGTGTTGAAGATCTAGAACTTGCCTGGTTGGTCTCTGCATAGGCTAAGGATGGTTGGTTAGGATATAATCATAGTCTGTTCTTGGTTAAGTTCACTTTTAGCCTAAATAACGCTACCAAAATCATATAATTTCCTTGATCTCAATTTTGAGCCTTTAATAGACCATTTTTCTTTGATTAACCGATGAATTGTACCAATTTTTTTATAATGAACCTGTTTTGGCCTTGGTTCTTCCTTGGACATTGTGAACCTCAACATAGGCAAATACCTCTTAAGTTGAGGGTGGCTAGAGTAGAGGTGCATAAAT
This sequence comes from Datura wrightii, assembly GCA_035772735.1. NCBI lineage: Eukaryota > Viridiplantae > Streptophyta > Magnoliopsida > Solanales > Solanaceae > Datura > Datura wrightii. The sequence continues at coordinate 846,881 of JASDFA010000027.1, forward strand.
GGTAGGAACGAGAAAAAGAGAGAGAAAAGAGAAAAGGTTTAAAATGAGGCGTGGTGTTAAAAAAAATATAAAATACTTGAAAAAGTTAAAAATACACCACCTATATAAATGCACATAAAAGAGGTGAAAAGGGAGGAAAAGGAATGAAAAGAAAAAAGGGTGAAATAGGTGAATAGTGAAGCCAATGTATGTAGTGCTGAGGAAGGGATAGTCACTCAAAAATCTTTCATATTTATCATGTCCAGCCCAAAAGCCTACATTACAAGCTACAACAAGTCCTATGGTGATCCTAATCTGACCATCTGACAGACCGAAGTAGAGAAAATAAGGGCATGCTTATGGGTACTTGGAAATTATTTGCGAGGGAGACTGTCTTGCTTGTTTAGTTGTCACCATCCGAACGTAGACCCAGATCATAACAAGGGAAAAGGAGCTCTGAAAGACTCCAAGTCGACTTATGGCATGAACATTCATCTAACTTTATATTACTTAAAGCGGAATACTGAACATATAATATAGTGGAAACATAGCCATAACATAACATAGCATGATAAGCTGAATGTACTAAAAATACATAACAACTGAGTACTACAATTGGTCTGAAAGCCTCTATCGTATCAGATGGGTTGATCGGATAACATCACCAACTAACCCGGTAAAACTAAAACAAAGGGAATATCAATATCTGAACATATGACCCTTGTAAAATGAGGACTCACCAAAAAGGCTGGATCCAAAACTTTGAAATGGACTATGACGGAGCTGAGCCTGAGAGTCAGGTCCTGTATTATGAAACGATACAACATAGAGTATGCGGTCAGTACGTGGAATGTACCGGTATGCAAGGTAAGTAAAATAAAAATTTAAAATATATAAAAAACTCAAAAATGATCATAAGAGTGGGGACAACATGCTCATGAAATAAGTAGCATACGATAACATAAGGCTCAGTTTTCAAAACATTCGTAATTCAGTCGTAATCATAATCATAAGAGAAAAGTTTTATTGAACATGAATTGAGCCAATATACATAATCAGAAAGGCTTTATTTAACATGACTTGAGCCAATATACATAATCATAAACATGAATAAATCTTGAGGAACAGTGGGAGATTCTTACAACCAACATACCCCATATGAGCACACATGGAGCCCGACCTTTAATCCCTAGTTAGGAGGGTGTTCTTACCTTGCCAAAGGTAGAACCATGAAGGGAGTGATATCACACATGAAAGGGCCCATTTGGCAAGAGGGCAGTCACAAGGGAGGTACCATCATGTCTTATGGTGGCATATAGTTCTGAGATTCGGGGCAGAACCTGGGGCCCGAACCTACTCAGTGTTAAATACTACTCCCAAAACATATATAATGCTCATAGTATAATATGCATGAGATTCATGGGCTAGTTAAATTTTGATAATCATAAACATGCTTGTAAATACGTGAACTAGTCATGAGGGTAAGATCCGTGAGTCAGCCAAAAACATAATTAGTAAATCATGAGATTCATACATACTTATAAATCATATATATACTTTGTAATCATCAATTCATAATGGGCTTTTGAATAAATTCATATTACGACTCATAAATCATGATGGGTTTATGATTATCAATAATTGAAGTAAAGATCATAACTCGAGTCATCACAGAACATGCATAATTACGCTTAATTTAGTAGAATCAAAATCAATAAATTTATAATCAAAATAGTTGTAGAATCTGATCATAACTCATAAAATATGATGTAAATAACGAAAGATAATAACCCATTGATAGATCATTAGAATTCCACAAGATTTAAGTTAAAACTCCATAAGATTTTTTATCAAACTTCATGAATTAGGAGAGATTGGACATGGGTGTGAATGAAAACACCCATTCATAACCCTACATACCTGTAAATGGCTGATTCTTACCCTCCTTTGAATACCCAAGAAGGAATTGAACAAAACCCTTGAAGTATTGCCTTGGTCACCTCCTTAGTCTACCACTCTTTCATGCATGAATATGAAAATGGTATAAAATGAACTTAACCCCTTTAAAAGTCACTATTTATAACCCAAAACGATGTAGTTTAGGCACTAACTTAGAAATTATGAAAAAGCCCTTACTAAATTCGCAGAAAATGACTGCCAGGTGGTCCTAACAAGGGAACTAATGACTCGTTACCTTGGTCCATGATTTGTGGAATGGTCCGTGAAGTACACTGCTCATCTGATCATTTAGGCTCATCACGAGCAACCTCACGATTCGTTACTAGTGACTATGACTCGTCGTCTCATTATGTGCACTGCCTCTATGCCAATTAATTCCCTAGTTAGCTGACCACGACCCTCCCTACGAATCATAGGGACTGACCACGACTCATAGGGTCCTTCCATCAAGTCCACTGACCCTTTTCATTTTCTTTTCTTACTCACTCTCCCCACGGATGACCTAACGATTCATGGGGCTTGATCACGAGTCGTGATCACGCCCGTGGTGATCCTTTTACTCAAATTTCTCATTAAATCTCTGGGCCTCCCCACGAGTCACATTACAACTCGTGGGCTTCTCTCACGTGTCTCCTCATGACTCGTTCTGATTCTGATGCCAAATTTCAATTTTTCTCCGTTTCAACTCCCAGGTCTAATCTTTGAGATTTTGGGGTATAACAATATCTTCCCTTGGGATCATTCGTCCTCGAATATTGGAAAACACATAGAAACATAGAGAGATGCAATCATCAAGGGAGGTCCCATCATGTCCTACAGTGGCACGTAGTTTTGAGATTCGGGGTAGAACCTGAGCCCCGAACCTACTCAGTGTTAAATACTACTCTCAAAACATATACAATGCTCATAGTATTATATGCATGAGATTCATGGGTTAGTTAAATTATGATAATCATAAACATGTTTGTAAATACGTAAACTAGCCATGAGGGTAAGGCCCGTGAGTGGCCAAAACATAATTAGTAAATCATGAGATTCATGCATACTTATAAATCATATATATACTTTGTAAATCATCAATTCATAATGGGCTTTTGAATAAATCCATATTACGACTCATAAATCATGATGGGTTTATGAATATCAACAATTGAAGTAAAGATCATAACCCGATTCATCATAGAACATACATAATTAGACTTAATTTAGTAGAAATAAAATCAATAAATTTATAATCAAAATAGTTGTAGAATTTGATCATAATTCATAAAATATAATGTAAATCACGAAAGGTAATAACCTATTGGTAGATCATTAGAGTTCCACAAGATTTAGGTTAAAACCCCATAAGATTTTTGATCAAACTTCATGAATTAGGAGAGATTGGGCATGGGTGTAAATGAGAACACCCGTTCATAGCCCTATATACTTGTAAATGGCTGATTATTACCCTCCCTTGAATGCCCAAGAAGGAATTGAACAAAACCTTGAAGTATTTCCTTGGTCACCTCCTTAATCTACCACTCTTGCATGTATGAATTATAAAATGATCTTAACCCCTTTAAAAGTCACTATTCATAACCCAAAACGATGTAGTTTAGGCTCTAGAAACTTAGGAATTATGGAAAAGCCCTTACTAAATTCGCAAAAAATAACTGCTAAGTGGTCCTAATGAGGGACCTAACGACTCGTTATCCTGTGCCACAACTCGTGGCATGGTCCTTGAAGTACACTTCTAATCTAATCATCTGGGCTCATCAGGGGCAACCTCAGGACTCGTTATGGTGACCACGACTCGTGGTCACCGCCTGTTATGTACACTACCTCCATGCTAATTAATTTCCCAGTTAGCTAACCACGACCCTCCCCACTAATCATGGGGATTGACCACGACTTGTGGGGTCCTTCCATCAAGTCTACTGACTTTTTTCCTTTTCTTTTATTACTCACCCTCCCAATGGCTGACCTAACAACTCATGGGGCCTGACCACGAGTCGTGGTCACGCCCGTGGGGATCCTTTTTCTCAAATTTCTCATTAAATCCCTAGGCCTCCTCACGAGTCACATCACGACTCGTGGGCTGCTCTCATGAGTCTCCACACGACTCGTTCTGAGTCTGATGCCAAGTTTTAATTTTTCTCTGTTTCAACTCTCAGGTCTGATTTTTGGATTCCAGGGTATAACATTAGTCCCATGCAATATTTGACACTATATTTGTGAGTGGGGACTTCATTTATTGTGAGGGTACATGGATTATGTTTACTTTTACCATTGGTGTATGTGGAAACCATTGGTGATGACTTGATTTCCTGTTGATAGCTAGATGACATGTCTTGATCCCTGCTTAGCATGTTTTGTGGTTACTTGTAGTATATTAGCTTATGTTGGTTCATAAAGAAAGGGTCAAAAGTTGTTGAATGTATAGTGCAAATTTTGTTTGGTATTGACTGTAGTGTCTTAGGTTTATTTTCTAGTTGAGCATTGTATTTAGTTTTTCTTTTCTTTGCCTGAGGACATGTAAAAGTCTTAAGTTGAGGGTGTTGATGTGCTGTGAGTTTACAATACTTTTGATGCTCAAAACTAAGAAAATAGCATGGACATAGGTATGTTTATATGGATATAAGACACTTTTTCTTTGGTTACAGGACGAATATGTGCAAACGATAGCTTGAAAATGCAGAGAATAGGCTTAAGTCACAATTCTCAGTACAAGCCGTAGGATGATGTTACGATCGTACTGAAGATCGTGAAAAGTTTCAGATCTCTAAGTTATGAAGAGTGCATCCTACGACTCTTAGTATGAGTCGTACAATGCTTGTACGAGCCGTAGTATTGAGTCGTGGAAAGATTCAGAATATTTGCACAAGAGGTTGACTTCTGACACAGATAGACAATACGAGTCGTGGTGTCAAGGTATGAGTCGTACCATCGCACTCGTGAAGAACTTCAGAAAAATTAAGAATTCTCAAAGCCAGACCACGGAAGCATAGTAAAACTCGTAGGAAGCATGTAGATTCGTACCAATTTCCAATATTTAGCCAAATTTTAGCTAGTCAAGAAAAGAAGGGAAGCAGGTACGACCCATAAAAACCTACTACGGGTCGTAGGATTGGTCGTGGCACAAGCGGCACCAGTTATGAAAATTCACCCTGTTAGCCTAGGAAAAGGATTTTTATGTCTGTATAAATACGTTTTATGTTGTATTTTCATTAGATAATGTTATAGAGAAGGAGAGAGGACGTGAGAAGTAGTTAGAGAACATTGAGAAAAGATAGAATTGAGTTGATTGGCTTGTGATCAATCTTTTCTTGTTTTCTTCTTGATTTTCATACTTTGTCCTTGAGGATTTTTCTGATTTATTCAAAGAAGTTTTTATCTCATCTACGCTGTAAGTATTGCTTTATGTATTTAATCATGAATGAAAATCACAATATTACAACTATGAGAGGCTAAAACCTCAATAACTAGGATTGTAGGAACCATGGTGGATTAATGAGCAAGGGTTACATAAAAATGATTCAAAACCAATACAAAACACTTGTATTGTATTCTCTTCATTCTTAAACGTTTCTTAACGATGTACAACATTAGGACTTACCCGAATTCTTTACTTGCTTGAGCCTAGAGAGATAGAGATTAGGAAAAGAGAATTACAACAAAGCCTTAGTCTTGATGATTTTGTATTAACTTGAGATGTAGTTGCAGGATAGTTAAATTTAGAAAATATTGATAACGGTTAGTTTGCAATCGCTCATGAGACCTGACCCGGTGATTGAGTATAGTCACTCAATAGGGATGAACCAGTGATTTGGATGAACTTTAGTTATCAGTTCTACAAGTAAGCATTGGTGATGATCACATATGTATACCCGAAGCATTTATGAACCCATAGGGAACACAAACCTTAGTTATCCTTCATTCTTGATTTCAACCAAAACTTTAACAGTTGTTAATTATTATTTTCTTTAGAAACCCCAATTTGTAGTAACTAACCAACGAGTTTACTTACCGGCTTTAGTCTAGCTCTTTCATATTCCCTGTGAGTTCGACCCCAACCTCTTAGTTGGGTTCTTTATTGACAACGTCCGCTTCATATTTCAGTAGGAGGTATGATTTGAGCGTTATCATAAATGTCGTCTTTCTTTATTACCTTCATTCATAAGGATCTGGTGGTATCTTGCAAAGCAATCGACAAACAACTGCAACTTATGTTTTGCACAATTATAAATGAGTTTATGAATGTTTGGAAGAGGAAAATCATCTTTAAGATTGGCTTTGTTGAGGTCCTGGTAACTATATATATACTGATCTTCCTGTCCTTTTTTTGGTACCAGCATGATGTTGGCCTACCAGGTATGGTAGTTTGTAACCTTCACGACATTTGCTTCAATTTTCTTAGTGACCTCCTCCTTAATTCTTAAACTCAAGTTAGGATTGAACTTTCTTGGTTTCTATTTTACTGATAGGCGGTTGGGATCAATTGGTAGCTTATGTGAGACAATGTCGGTTCTCAGTACTAGCATTTCATCGTAGGACCAAGAAAATATATCGACATACTGCTTAAGCAATTCTATCAATATTTGTTTCTCTTTATTCTTCAAGTGTATGTTGATCCGAGTTTTATTTATTGTTTCTTTGTCCCCTAAATCAATCAACTTAGTTTCCTTTAAGTTGGATTTCTTCTGACTCTCAAGTTTCTTGATCTCATGTGGTAGATTTTCAGGCATCATGCTTGTGTCATCTTCCTCGTAATCTCTTTCACCGTCGGTACTTTGCCTAGCGGATTTGTAACATATCATAATTGTTGAACAAATATTTTTACTAATATTAAAGCTGAAAAGTATAAAATATGAGCAAAATAAATAGAGATTTTAAGAAAATTTAATGTGATAGTTTAAGAAAAATAAAGACTTATTATTTAGAAAGCATTTCAGCTTCAAAGGAGGCGAGTGACAAAAGGTGCTCCGGCATGATTCAAGCTTGAATTAATCATGCTGTATTTTGAAAACAAACTGCATCTCCACACTACCAGGACTTATGTTAAAATAGGGACTGCGGGTGGTCAAGTTCTGCAAGACCTCTCTGGGTTCAGCATCGTGAATGGTCAGCATCTAGAGACCCATTTGTTCTTCTCCATAGTCTTTGTCAGTCATTTCTACGAACATATTCTCTATCTCTTCTATGATGCACTCAGCAGGTTCTGGCACGACCCCATGTCCTAAGGCTGGAACTTGCTCTGGCATGAACACTTTCTTTTAAGACTGGATGTTGCAGGCATTTCCCACGGTAGGCTCATATCCTAATCCAAAGGTATTGTTCTAATATTTCAACTGAATTGATTCAATTATGCCATCAGACTTGACTCCAAGTCCGATCTTGGGCTAATATCCGTACTTTAACATTTTTAAGTCGACCATTTTTGTTGTTCTTGACATCTCACCTCATTGGATTCTCTTTCCCCCCCATCTTCACAGCTTGCATGATTTTCACAATATGAAAAGTAGCTCCATCCAGTTCTTCAATAATTGGTGAGGTAGTTTCGGAATAAATGGGGTGATTGAGTTCTCCGTGAACCACGACCTCTATATGGTTCCATTCAAACTTAACGCACTGATGGATAGTTGTTATACCCCGTAGAATTCCCGGCACTTAGATGACCTATTCCCACGTTGGTTAAGCATATTTGAAGGCCATACGTGCTAGGGAAAGGCCCGGGAAAAGATCAGACGAGAAACCCGTCGAACCATCGCGGGAGGAGCCGAGGCAGAGCCCCTCCGCGATGGCAGCATGTCACGGAGGTGAGGCCTCCGCGATGGCTCCGTGACACGTTGCCCAGGTTTAGGCCCAAGTATATAAGCCCCCACTTCGGTCCAAAATTAAATATCACTTGAAAATTTCCAAAAAAGCGCAGTAAACAGAGGGAAGACGAAGAAAATTTAATATTTTGATCCGATTACGCTGCCAAACGCTGCCCAAACCCAAATTAATACTAGATACCAAGGTATTTAGCAGCAGAGAGCATTTCTACGGAATTAGTTTCGCGAAATACAGCCGACGAATCAGTGAGCTGCCGAACTAAAGTAAGTAGAATTGCTCTAAATTAATGTCTATGTGTTCCTAGCTGAGAAGTAAATATTTCTCCCTTTTGGGCCGCTGAAAAATAGCGAGTTTTCGACCGTCTTTCGATAAGCCTAAGTTTAGGCTATAAACTATATCGAGAGTGACGTTGCCTTTTGAAATAACGTTGTATTTAGTATTGATTGACGTATTTATGAATGCAGTTGGGAGAAAACAGTAGAAGTACCGGCCGAGGCTCGTCCGATGGACGAATATTCAAAGATAAGGTATATAAAATTAAGTTTCCTCGGCAAGTTGAGTAACATTGAAGCAGTGTAGTAATTTATAGACCAGTAGAAGGTTCAGAAATTGATTATTGTATTATTTTGAACATTGGTGCAATATGAGCAGTTTTGGGCCGTAACGTGTACGATACCTATCCGTATGATATAGATTCGAATATAAATGATTAAGATTGCTCAGTATATTCAGTATGTGATATAATATGCCCTGCCAAGATATTGTTGTGTTCAGCTGAAACCTCGCAAGGTAGTACAGCATCAGTAAAGCATTCCAGATATAGAATAGTAACTGTATATAGTTTAGAAAGCATGTTAGAAATAGGAAATCATGTTAATACAGAAACCTAGTGAACAACATAGCCTTCAGCAGAAACACCCGCTTGTATAGCCTTTGCCCTAGTACAGTTAGACAGGGAACTATATTCATATTTATACTTACCTGTCTCAGCACACATCAGACACTTACAGATTGCTATTATTAGCCCAGTACATGATTTATATAATACCTTACGCCTATTAGTTTTGGCTTATGGGATACACAAACAGCATGACTAGTTGAGACCGTTGTATTGATTGGGGTTGGATTACCTAGCATCCCTGACCGCCCAGGGTTAATAGTTGTATTGACTCGTCCGCCAGAGGACGAGGATACGTCACTCTACGGAGTGATATGCCGTCCCGCAAGGGGACGAAGATGGGATGCCAGTTTCCCCATATTGTACCTTGGTCGGCCCTTATATACCCCCGTCGAGCGGGTACGCCCAGGGTGTTGATTTAGAGTCCTTTGGACTCAGGTACAGTTATAGTCAGGGGCTCAACGAGCCCAAGTGCATACCCAGGGACCGACAGGATGCTTACAACCACTATAGGAGATGGGATGACCGGGGTAGGGGCATAGATTCTGTGTTGATTGTACCTCCCGGCTTATGGGGGCCGGGTAAGGTTTGTATGTGCTGTGTTATGTTATGTATACTATGCCATGTTATATTAGACGCTAGTGGGTTGGTAGTAGAATGATACGCTTCCAGGTATGATTCCTACTTCCTTCAGTATCAGTAAGAACAGGTACGATCTACTTCATCAGACAGTTAAGTTATTCCTCCTACTTCAGCTTCATCAGTCATATTATTGCTTTCAGATGTTATTTTTAGTTATATTATTTCAGTTGCTTTACATACTCAGTGCCAGTGGTACTGACGCCCAGTGGGGCGCTGCATTACTTGCCTGCAGGTACTCTTAGACAAGTAGGTGATTCTACGTGACTCCCTGTCAGCGGTTGAGTATTCAGCTCCAGTCATCCGGAGGCTGAATTTCTGAGGTGTAGTTCAGTTTCTTTTGTTGTATATAGCATGGGTAGGTCGGGGCCCTATCCCAATCAGTTCTATTACTATTCCTAGAGGCTTGCATTCTGTATGAAATCCCTGTGGTCAGATGAGCCGGTCGTGTGGGGCCGTGCAGTTGTATAGTTGTCTTTACTCTTTCTTACTTCTGTGATGGTCGTGTGAGGCCACAGTTGTCAGTAGTGGTGACCTTGCCGGTCACGAAGCTTCTTTTTGTGCTTTTTGATTAAGCAGCAGATAACTAGACAGCATGGTGGCCTTGTCGGCCCGTATAGGTTTCTCTGAGTTACTATATTTCTGGTTAGCTGCCAAGACAGGTACAGCAGGCGATAGGCCAATGGGCCGGGGGCTATATTTACAGCCGTTACATAGCCCTTTGTTTCCAGAAATATGAGTTAGAGCCAGCCAGGCGCCAGACGCGCCCAGGCTTAATAGTCTAGCAGGTCAGATCTTAGTAGGGCACCAGGTGCCAGTCGTACCCCCCCCCCCAAGGCGGGGTATGACAAACTTGGTATCAGAGCAGGTCGTATCCCAGGGAGTCTGCAAGCCGTGCTAAGTAGAGTCCTGTCCATGGATGTGTTGTGCACCACATACTATGGGTAGGAGGCTGCAAGGCATGATAGGATGGTTGTCTTTTATTCTGATTCAGTCGTGCTATAGAGCTGTACAGTATAAGGTGGAATTCCAAAAATCTTATCATATTCTTTGGCTACAGATAATGTCAGACCAGCGCCATCCCGTCACAGGTCGGAGCTTAGACATTGTATCAGGGGAAGGCACCAACAGGATGCCTCCCCCTCATTTGGAGACAGCCCGATCAGAGGGCCCTACAGAGGCTTCATCTCAGCCTCCTCAGCAGTCTCCACCACGTCAGGAGCCGTTTGGAGCGACAGTATCTTCAGCAGTCCCTATACCGATGCCTTTCGATCAGGAAGTTAGGAGTGCTGTAGTTATGATAGCACAGGTGATGGCTGCTCAGCGGCACCAAATGCCATCCACAGTTGCAGAAGCATCAGGAGGGCCCGGTAGTTCGAGGGTCCGAGAGTTCTTAGCCTTGAATCCCCCTTAGTTTACAGGCACGGACCGCACAGAGGACCCCCAGGATTTTCTGGATCAGATGCAGAGAATCTTCAGGGTTATGCATGCTACACCTACTGAGTCAGTTGAATTGGCCGCATTTCGGTTGCGAGATATTGCGGTGTTATGGTATGAAAGCTGGGAGAGGTCCCAAGGGAGAGATATTCCCCCTCCCACCTGGTCCAGCTTTTCAGGAGCCTTTCTGGATCACTATTTGCCGTGGGAGATTCGACAGGCCCTGGTAGACCAGTTCCTACATCTGGAACAGGGGGCCATAAGTGTTCGGGAATATTCCTTGCAGTTTGATTCTTTGGCTCGATATGCACCAGCTTTTGTTGATACCATGGCATCCAGAGTGCACCGCTTTATTATGGGGTTGAACCCAGAGTATGTCGAGACTTGTATCACGGCCACACTGCGAGAAGATATGGATATTTCCCGAATCCAGGCATTTGCCCAGAATATTGAGGGCATCAGACAGCGACATCGGGAAATCAGAAGGGTTAATTAGGAGCAACGTCGCCGGGATAGGCCAGCTGAGTTACAAAGAGAGGCCCGGTGAGGACCTAGGCCACGATAGTCAGACAGGCCACCCAGGCCTCCGCCTCCACCGCAGTCTCAGGGAGGTAGATTCAGTCGTAGAGGGCAGTCAGAGGTTGGTAGAGGTTCGCAGACAACAGACTCACCGTCACAGAGGAGGGCGGAGCAGAGTAGGTATACCCTACCACTTTGCCCTATATGTAGCCGACGCTATTCTGGAGCATGCAGGTATGGTTCCACCGCATGCTATAGTTGTGGCCAAGAAGGCCATTTGATGAGAGATTGCCCAGCCAGAGGTCGTGAGGACCGGGACAGACAGGATAGGGCATCAACAGGATCACGAGCTACAGCATCCTCGACTGGGCGCAAGCCCCCAGTTTCAGCAGGCAGGGGTTGGGGCAGATCAGGGACCTCCAATACAGGTGCGGGTCCAAGCCGCACATATGCCTTACCAGGGAGGCAAGATTCAGAGGCATCGCCTGATATTGTGACAGGTATGCTAACTATCTGCTCACACCCTGCTTATGTGCTAATTGATCCAGGGTCTACTTTGTCCTATATTACTCCATTTGTGGCACGGAAGTTTAGTATTGTACCAGAATCATTACAGCAGCCCTTTTTAGTATCTACGCCCGTCGGTGACTCCATCGCAGCTAGCCGAATTTACCGCGGGTGTACAGTAGAGGTTGCTGATCGTCAGACCACAGTAGATCTGGTCGAGTTAGAGATGATAGATTTCGATGCCATAATGGGTATGGACTGGTTAGTACCATGTTTTGCTAATGTTGAATGTTGGACCAAAACGGTCCGATTCCACTTCCTGGGGGAGGCAGTACGGGAGTGGAAGTGCAGCACCGCGACGCCAAAAGGTAGGTTTATTTCCTACCTTCGGGTGAGAAAGTTGATATCTAAGGGGTGCATTTACCATCTTGTCAGAGTTCAGGATGTCCAAGCAGAATCTTCGACACCCCAGTCTGTTCCAGTGGTAAATGAATTCCCAGATGTATTCCCTGATGAGTTACCTGGTATTCCCCCAGAAAGGGAAATAGACTTTGCTATTGATTTGCTACCAGGCACTCAGCCAATATCAATACCTCCTTATCGTATGGCTCCTGCAGAACTCAGAGAATTAAAGGAGCAGTTGAAAGACTTGTTAGATAAAGGTTTTATCAGGCCGAGTACTTCCCCGTGGGGTGCGCCAGTCTTGTTCGTGAGAAAGAAAGATGGCTCGCTCCGGATGTGTATAGATTATCGGCAGCTCAATAAAGTTACAGTAAAGAACAAGTATCCGCTTCCCAGAATTGATGACTTATTTGATCAGTTGCAGGGAGCCAGATACTTTTCTAAGATTGACTTGCGGTCCGGATATCACCAGGTCCGAGTACATGAGAGAGATATTCCTAAGACAGCGTTTAGGACTCGATATGGACATTTTGAATTTCTAGTTATGTCCTTCAGGTTAACGAACACCCCAGCAGTCTTTATGGACCTGATGAACAGTATTTTCAGACCTTTCCTGGACTTGTTCGTGATAGTATTCATTGATGATATTCTGGTGTATTCTCGCTCTGAAGCAGATCACCGAACTCATTTGCGGACAGTGCTCCAGATTCTCAAGGACCGCCAGTTGTACGCAAAATTTTCTAAGTGTGAATTCTGGCTTAACTCAGTAGCCTTTTTAGGGCATATTGTCTCAGATACTGGTATACAGGTAGACAAGCAGAAGATAGAAGCAGTTAAGTCATGGCCCAGGCCTACCACCCCGACTGAAGTTCGTAGCTTTCTGGGGTTGGCAGGATACTATCGGAGGTTTGTTGAAGGGTTCTCAACCATTGCAGCACCTTTAACTAAATTGACACAGATAGCAGCAAAGTTTCAGTGGACGGAGGCATGTGAGAAGAGTTTCCAGGAACTGAAAGATAGATTGACCTCCGCTCCCGTATTAGCACTGCCGGAAGGCACAGAAGGTTATTCAGTCTATTGCGACGCGTCAGGTGTCGGATTGGGATGTGTGTTGATGCAGCATGGTAGAGTAATTGCATATGCTTCCAGGCAGCTGAGGAAACATGAGAAGAATTACCCCACCCATGATCTAGAGTTGGCCGCAGTAATTCATGCCTTGAAGATGTGGAGGCATTATCTGTACGGAGTTCATATTGATATTTATACAGATCATAAGAGCCTACAGTACATTTTCACTCAAAGAGAGCTGAATCTGCGGCAACGCCGCTGGTTGGAGTTGTTAAAAGACTATGATGTGAATATTCTATACCACCCCGGAAAAGCTAATGTTGTAGCAGATGCCCTGAGCCGTAAGTCAATGGGGAGTTTAGCGTATTTGCGACCTGAGAAGTAGAAGTTAGCTAAAGAAATTCATCAGTTAGCTGGGCTAGCCGTGCGAGTAATGGAAATAGGAGATAATGGGGCCGTAATTCAGAATTCTGCAGTATCATCGTTAGTTGCAGGGGTAAAAGAATGACAGTATGAGGATCCCGATTTAGTCCAGCTCAGAGATAGAGTTCAGAAGGGTAAGGAACCAGATTTTCAGATAGCCGGGGATAATATGCTACGCTGTAAGGGCCGCCTTTGTGTCCCGAATATCTCAGGCCTTCGTGGGCAGATTATGCACGAGGTACATTACGCTCGCTATTCCCTTCACCCAGGGGCGACGAAAATGTACCACGACATCAGAGATATCTACTGGTGGCCAGGTATGAAAACTGAAATAGCCGAATTCGTATCTAGATGTGCTAATTGTCAGCAGGTGAAAACAGAGCACCAGAAACCGGGTGGTTTGACTCAAGAGATATCAATACCTATGTGGAAATGGGAAACAATAAATATGGATTTTGTAACAGGGTTACCCCGTACCAGACGCAGAAATGATTTCATTTGGGTAATAGTGGATAGGCTGACAAAATCAGCTTATTTCTTGCCAGTAAGGGCTACCTTCTCAGCTGAGGATTATGCCGAATTGTATATCAGAGAAATAGTTAGATTACATGGAGTGCCGGTGTCCATCATTTCAGACAGAGGGGCACAGTTTACAGCTAGGTTCTGGTAGTCATTTCAGAAAGGTCTGGGGACGCAGATTAATCTGAGCACAACATTCCATCCTCAGACAGACGGGCAAGCTGAACGTACAATTCAGACGCTCGAAGATATGCTACGAGCGTGTGTGTTAGATTTTGGGGGTAGCTGGGATGAACATCTTTCGTTAATCGAATTTGCTTATAATAACAGCTACCATTCAGCTATTCAGATGGCGCCTTTCGAGGCATTATACGGGCAGAAATGTAGATCGCCGGTGGGCTGGTTTGAGATAGGAGAATCAGCATTAGTTGGCCCAGATATCATTCGGCAGTCCGAAGAGAAGATAAAGCTTATCCGGGAACGTTTACTGACCGCTCAGAGTCGTCAGAAGTCATACGCAGATAGACGGCGCAGAAATCTAGAATTTTTGGTAAATGAATGGGTATATCTGAAAGTCTCCCCGATGAAAGGGGTAATGAGGTTTGGCAAGAAAGGCAAGCTTAGCCCAAGATTCATTGGCCCGTACCAAATTCGGCGAAGAATAGGCCGCGTGGCATATGAGTTAAACTTGCCTCCAGAATTAGCATCTGTTCACCCAGTATTCCACGTTTCCATGTTAAGAAAGTTTGTAGGGGACCCTTCTACAGTAGTTCCAGTCCAGGATGTTCAGATCACAGAGGGGTTAGCCTACGAAGAGGTTCCCGTAGCTATCCTAGACAGATAGATTCGCAGGCTGAGAACTAAAGATGTTGCATCTGTCAAGGTATTGTGGTGTAACAGAAATCGGGAATAAATGACGTGGGAGGCTGAAGAAGACATGAAAATCAGATATCCTCACTTATTTCAGGCCTAGTCAGACGACAGGTATGTCCGTATCATTGCTTATACAGTACTTTATGATATGTATGTTGTAAATGATAAAGAGAGAAGTAATACTTAGTTGTCCAGTGGATTGTAGAACATTGTGTGCAGTGCCTGTGTTGGACTTTTCTGCATTTCAGGTTTTTGCGATAGTCCATGTTACAGGGGAAACTCTGCCAAAATTTTTTCCAGAAAATAAGGTAAGCAGTCCTCTAGATAACAGTATACATTCGAGGACGAATGTTCCTAAGGGGGGCAGAATGTTATACCTTGTAGAATTCCCGGCACTTAGATGACCTATTCCCACGTTGGTTAAGCATATTTGAAGGCCATACGTGCTAGGGAAAGGCCCGGGAAAAGATCGGACGAGAAACCCATCGAACCATCGCGGGAGGAGCCGAGGCAGAGCCCCTCTGCGATGGCGGTGTGTCACGGAGGTGAGGCCTCCGCGATGGCTCCGTGACACGTTGCCCAGGTTCAGGCCCAAGTATATAAGCCCCCACTTCGGTCCAAAATCAAATATCACTTGAAAATTTCCAGAAAAGCGCAGTAAAAAGAGGGAAGACGAAGAAAATTTAATATTTTCGTCCGATTACGCTGCCAAACGCTGCCCAAACCCAAATTAATCCTAGATACCAAGGTATTTAGCAGCAGAGAGCATTTCTACGGAATTAGTTTCGTGAAATACGGCCGACGAATCGGCGAGCCGCCGAACTAAAGTAAGTAGAATTTCTCTAAATTAATGTCTATGTGTTCCTAGCTGAGAAGTAAATATTTCTCCCTTCTGGGCCGCTGAAAAATAGCGAGTTTTCGACCGTCTTTCGATAAGCCTAAGTTTAGGCTATAAACTATATCGAGAGTGACGTTGCCTTTTGAAATAACGTTGTATTTAGTATTGATTGACGTATTTATGAATGCAGTTGGGAGAAAACAGTAGAAGTACCGGCCGACCCTCGTCCGACGGACGAATATTCAAAGATAAGGTATGTAAAGTTAAGTTTCCTCGGCAAGTTGAGTAACATTGAAGCAGTGTAGTAATTTACAGACCAGTAGAAGGTTCAGAAATTGATTATTGTATTATTTTGAACATTGGTGCAATATGAGCAGTTTTGGGCCGTAACGTGTACGATACCTATCCGTATGATATAGATTCGAATATAAATGATTAAGATTGCTCAGTATATTCAGTATGTGATATAATATGCCCTGCCAAGATATTGTTGTGTTCAGCTGAAACCTCGCAAGGTAGTACAACATCAGTAAAGCATTCCAGATATAGAATAGTAACTGTATATAGTTTAGAAAGCATGTTAGAAATAGGAAATCATGTTAATACAGAAACCTAGTGAACAACATAGCCTTCAGCAGAAACACCCGCTTGTATAGCCTTTTCCCTAGTACAGTTAGACAGGGAACTATATTCATATTTATACTTACCTGTCTCAGCACGCATCATACACTTACAGATTGCTATTATTAGCCCAGTACATGATTTATATAATACCTTACGCCTATTAGTTTTGGCTTATGAGATACACATACAGCATGACTAGTTGAGACCGTTGTATTGATTGGGGTTGGATTACCTAGCATCCCTGACCACCCAGGGTTAATAGCTGTATCGACTCGTCTGCCAGAGGAAGAGGATACGTCACTCTACGGAGTGATATGCCGTCCCGCAAGGGGACGAAGATGGGATGCCAGTTTCCCCATATTGTGCCTTGGTCGGCCCTTATACACCCCCGTCGAGCAGGTATGCCCGGGGTGTTGATTTAGAGTCCTTCGGACTCAGGTACAGTTATAGTCAGGGGCTCAACGAGCCCAAGTGCATACCCAGGGACCGGCAGGATGCTTACAGCCACTATAGGAGATGGGATGACCGGGGTAGGGGCATAGATTCTGTGTTGATTGTACCTCCCGGCTTATGGGGGCCGGGTAAGGTTTGTATGTGTTGTGTTATGTTATGTATACTATGCCATGTTATATTAGATGTGAGTGGGTTGGTAGTAGAATGATACGCTTCCAGGTATGATTCCTACTTCCTTCGGTATCAGTAAGAACAGGTACGATCTACTTCATCAGACAGTTAAGTTATTCCTCCTACTTCAGCTTCATCAGTCATATTATTGCTTTCAGATGTTATTTTCAGTTATATTATTTTAGTTGCTTTACATACTCAGTACTAGTGGTACTGACGCCCAGTGGGGCGCTGCATTACTTGCCTACAGGTACTCTTAGACGAGCAGGTGATTCTACGTGACTCCCTGTCAGCGGTTGAGTATTCAGCTCCAGTCATCCGGAGGCTGAATTTCTGAGGTGTAGTTCAGTTCCTTTTGTTGTATATAGCATGGGTAGGTCGGGGCCCTGTCCCGATCAGTTCTATTACTATTCCTAGAGGCTTGCATTCTGTATGAAATCCCTGTGGTCAGATGAGTCGGTCGTGTGGGGCCGTGCAGTTGTATAGTTGTCTTTACTCTTTCTTACTTCTGTGATGGTCGTGTGAGGCCACAGTTGTCAGTAGTGGTGACCTTGCCGGTCACGAAGCTTCTTTTTGTGCATTTTGATTAAGCAGCAGATAACTAGACAGCATGGTGGCCTTGTCGGCCCGTATAGGTTTCCCTGAGTTACTATATTTCTGGTTAGCTGCCAAGACAGGTACAACAAGCGATAGGCCAATGGGCCGGGGGCTATATTTATAGCCGTTATATAGCCCTTTGTTTCCAGAAATCTGAGTTAGAGCCAGCCAGGCGCCAGATGCGCCCAGGCTTAATAGTCTAGCAGGTCAGATCTTAGTAGGGCACCAGGTGCCAGTCGTACCCCCCCCCCCCCAAGGCGGGGTGTGACAATAGTGGAGGGAACCGCTCTTTTCATATGGATCCAAGGTCTCCCTAACAACAGGTTATAAGTATATGAGACGTCCATTACTTGAAACAAGACGAGGAACTCAGCATGCCCGACCTGTAATGTCAGGTGTACTTCTTCTATGACGCTCTTTTGCGCTCCATCGAAAGCTCTAACCTTCACGCAACTCTCTCTTATCTCTCCCATGCTTATCCATGTCTTTCAGAGTAGGATAGATGTTGCAACCAGAACTGTCATCGATCAATATTCGGGACACAAATTTGTTACCGTATCTTACTGTGATATGAAGCGCTTTGTTGTGTCCTACCCCTTCTGCCGGGAGTTTATTGATGATATGAGGCGCTTTGTTCTTTCGTACCCCTTCTGGAGGGAGTTTATCAATAATGCTCAATATCTCTCTCTATTTTATAGGAGGTGGCCGCGGTCATTATTAAAAAAATAAATTTCCCAACACATCTCAAGGTCGAATTCCACAGATATTGAGAGGAGATTGTCCAAGTATCATAAACAAATTCAAGCTCGCAAGCATCATTGTTTAACAATTGAAAGGTAAAATTTGGGGGAAAAGGAAATAAGTATTGAGTTCAAATTTGTAAACAAAACATGGCAAAACTCTTGTTGCTATCAATGAGAAAAGACTAGGAATGTGCAATAGCTGGGGTGTCAACTATATTGAGGTTGATTGAAATATCTTAAACTTAATTATAGCATGGATAATAATGGATCAAACTACATTGTCTTATTTTTCAACCACAAAGATGTTTTTGCTTTGAATTTTCTCAAACTCCAAAGTCACAACCACAAATCAGCCACAAAGCTTGATGAAGAGTTAAAGCTATCTCTAGCCTTAACCCCTTAATGGAATGGGATATAGATTTTGACTATCTCTACCTTAACCCTTACAAATATATTCATTGAGCACTCAATTTCAGAAAATAGCTACTCTAATTTAATATTCACATGTTAAAATTTACTTATAGCGACCGTTGATTTTTATTTATTCATCGTTTAAAAGTAAATATTTATAAATTTTATTTATTTAATTATAAAAATTAAAAATAACTTATTATTTTATATTTATTTTACTCTTATTAAATAATAGTATTTATTTTTCTAACTTTTTAAATAATTCATAATAAATAAAAATTAATAGAATAACATTATTATTTTATTTATTATTTTTTAAAAATATATCAAATTAAATATGAGACAGAATATATAAACCTGTAAAGATTTTTGTTGGGGTGGACACAGGATGGAAGAATCAAACAGCTTCTGGATCTTTCGGAATAAAACCATCAAAGATAAAGGGGTATAATTGACCAGACCGCTTTTATATTTTTCATTAAAAATAAATATTGCACGGCTCGTATTTCGTCCACGTTGCATTTATATGTGCAAAATTCCCTTATAATGTAATGATTCCTTTTTATATTAAGGAGTTGTTTTGCGAAAAATATCAAAGAAATTAATGTATATATTATTTAATATTATTAATTTTTATTTAGTATATTTTTTAATTTACTAATAATTAATCATATAAGAATTTATATATATATAAGTTGGATAAAAACATAATTATCCTAAATATTCTTTGATCATATAATATGTCGTATTCCTTGTATAATAGTATTTGAATTATAGATATTTTAATTTTATATAAATAAAAATATCATATAAAGATTCATTGTCATATAATAGAAGTTCTTATATGATAATATTTGAAGTATAAATATTTCAATTTTTTTATGTAAAAATTAATAATAATATATGAAAAGAGTTGTTACATAATACTATTTCTTATATATTAATATTTGAATTGCAGCTAATACTATAAATAGAATCCAACTAATAAATTTCTCAATAGTGCAAGAGGTTTGTTATCAATAGGTCACTTGATTTAGTATGAAGCTTGACTATCATTATATAATATTATTTTTATTATCGTTTAGAAGTGTAATTAATTATATAAATAAAATTTAATAAATAAATTCTTCAATAGTATTAAATAATTTGTTCTTGATATACCTCTTGACTTAATATAAAGCTTGATTATCCTGTAGATATCAACTAAAAAGAGAAAGGGTTGCCTTCAAGATTAAGAAGGGATAGAATTATGATTTTTTCAATTTTCGGATTTCTTCTTACTATATTAGTTATAATCTCATCGAACTAATCTCTATTGATCATGAATTTTTTTGTTACCATAAATATTTCTCGACTAACTGTAGTAATTTTTTAGCATTATTCTCTCAAATTGACCCTAGCTAATCGATTAATATATTCACTTAGATCGCGTCAAAATTTTGTTGTCTCTAACCTCTACTTTTAAATCTCAGTCATGAATCGTTTAATGCTTTGAAGTGATGTTGCTCAATTACAATCTGATTTTACAGTATCCCTAGAACCATAAGATATAACGACATTGTCAGTCAAGGATCCTCCGATTAATTACAATCAATACGTAGTTGAACAAATAAAGATAAAAAAAATGACTCAATTATAAAAAAATATATTAAAAACAAAAGGTGTCATCAAAGTTCTAAATAAAAAATTATCTACTCATAAAAATATTTACAAACATAATATTAAAATTCACAACCAACAATGAAAAATAGAAAAAAGAAAAGAGAAATTCATTATCTAATTTTTTATCTTGTTCCGTGGCGAATTTTCGCTCTCTCCTTAAGTCGAGGCCTCTTTCAAAATATTTTTATGAAAATTATTTATAGATATATAAAAAAATTTCAAATAAAATAATCAAATTCAAACAAATTGAGAAAAATCAGAATCCGGAATTGATCCGACGCGCGTGGCAAAAGTTGACTTTTCGTTGTTTGCTTTGGCTTGTCTTCACCTTGGGTGACACTGACACTTGTGTCCCATGTATTTTATTAATTAACATAATGAAAACACAATTAAAATTTTTTCTTTAATATTTAGTTATACATCTAATACTTATAAACTTTAATTAACTTGATATGATCTAGTATGGTTAGAGTATGATTATTTTTATTATAATTTATTAATTAAAAATATTTATTTTATATAATTTTATTATTTTTTATTAAATTTTAATATAATATTATTACTTATATCACTTTTGTATTATTTTTATAATTAAAAAATATTTTAAATAGTTGTATGTTACTAAGATTAACTAAATATTTCAACTACAAGTTATATATTTTGATGAATACTTTATCGAAGAAGAGAAAAATAAAAAATCCAAAAAATCCAAAAAAACTGAACAACACAAAAAAATTCAAGATTAAAAAAATTTAAATTTTATTAATTTAATTTAATTTATATATTTAAAAATTTGACATAACTAATTTAATTAGATATTTAAAATACTCAAATCCCTATGCTCTATACACCCGCTAGTTATAAGTTTCAATTAAAAATATTTTAAAGAATAAAAATGTGTGTGCGTGTGAGAGAGATGCTTACTCAATGTCATTTTCTTAGGCTTAATCTTCTAAGCAAAATATTTGATTAAAACTATGTCAAATTATATGTAGGTATTGTATGTACATGTCAATATCTCACTGAGTCTTGTGAAATTAAATTCATTTAATAAATTAGGGTTTTGTTGTATGGTAATTATTAGGGTTTTGTTGTATGGTAATTCTTATGCTAAAAGTTTATTTACGTAATCTTCTCGATTAAATATCCCATGTCGACAACCCACTTCCTATCCTCGAGAACTCTGTGGAAGAAGAAGAATCTAAGTCATTCAGTTTCCAATTAAATTCTTGCTCATGAAGTCAGTTCTATATTATCTTTCTCTCAAAATTTAGTTCACTTCATGTATGAAATTCTGAGATCTCAAAATTCGATATCTTCTCATATCATTAATTATAGATATTCTATTCCCTTATTCGTGCTCTTTACTTATTTTTGCTTCTTCGTAAATCAAATAATCACTTCTTCTAATTATATTTTTCTTATTGATTGCGTAAGAATTTTAAGTTAGAATCTATCAATTTACAATCTATTAACCGATGGTGAAAACATTATAAAAAATTGGCCAAAAAATGAGGGTCAATACCAATTGATTATGTCGTTTTATTAGGTAAAACCAGTGACTAACTGATAGACGGATATTCCTCAGAATTTAGCTCGTTGAAAATAACAAATCGACGGATAGTATCAGTAAATACTGAGGGACATCTGTTGGTTTATATTAAAATGCAAGTTAGTGAATTTTTTTAAATGCCACTCGACGTGAAAAGTAGATTATCGACAGACATCCTCGATTTATTGTAATTAGTTAATAAATTGTTTTGTAAAAAAATCAAAACATTCGATTCTGTTCGTTAGTATATTCTTCATAGCCAAGAACAAACCAACGGATTGTACCGGTTTTCTAAGTTTCTATTTGTGGTTTTCTATCTGCAGAAAATCAACGGACAAACCTACGCTGTCCGTCGGTTTTCTGCAAAAACATCAGATGCAGGAACCCGCTATTTCTGCATCCCACCTGTCAAATAAATTACAATTCAAGATTCAGTTATACAACAATACTAAATGCTCTCAGATCAATTCTAAATGAGCTACAACATCGATAACATACTAATTATCAACTAAAAATATAAAAAACAATACTAAATATCCACCAAAATGATCTACAAAGTCAAACAAAATTTAAAAAATTTAATATTTACAAAGTTTGAACTTGTTCTTATGTTCAACAATATAATTCCCAGCAACTAGGTATCCTATCAACACACTCATCATCATTATCACTCGAACTCTCATCTTCAATCGAGGTGGGAGGAAAATGGGCACGTCTATGCACTCCAGTAGCAAGGAAGCTATTCACTTGTGCCTTGAGAGTATCGACGGTATGACACATGCTTTTATTTTCAGAAATGCGTCTTGCATCGACATCTGGCAAGACACGTGTAAGGTGTTTGATCTTCTGCGACATAGCAACGATCTGAACACCAACAATTGTCTCGGCCTGGCTTGAAGAGTCAATACTTTCCAGTCCGTACTAAATTTGTCAGACTGGGTTCCTAGAATTCTAGACCATAGACTCTCCCTTTTGTCTCCTCTGACCACTTTTTAAATTCAGATTAGGGTAGTGACATCCGGTGCAGGCTGGGTCAGGCTACCTTAGACTTGCTGAGTTTGGTTGTACGTAGACAAGAGTTCTTGATAATGATCCATATGCATAATTAAAGATAAAAGTGAGTCTATGCTTGCTTATACTTAGCATATTACTATTTATATGTAACTTGTAGGGACTTACATAGGCTTGTTCAACCCTTTTCTCGATCCATGTGTCTGAATCCGACTAGTTCTTCTTCTTCTTTATGTGGGTAGCCGAAAGAGCTCCTCCTGAGTTGGGTCACGACCCAATTTTTTGGCCTGCAAATAAAATGTAATCAAAGTTAGTCAATATATAAAATTTAATCAAATTTATGTAATTATATATATAAGTTACTTACCAATTCTCTAACTATCGTCTCTTGGCTCTTTGCACCCCCAGTGCGCAACAAGTCGCCTTTCCCTTCCCTCCTGGCATTCTTCGCCTGTTCAAACTTTGCCAAATATTTTGGCGATCCGATATGCCTGAAGTGTCTCATAAAAATAAGATAGAAGCCAATCAGCCTTCTTGTTCTTTTCCCTGGCATCTTAAACTAGTCGGACATCCTGGAACTGGCCTTCCTCTTGTAAGTCGTGAAAATTATCTTTTCGTATTGTGGAAGCCATTTACACAATGTATGCAATCAAATGATCACTATTGTTTAATGATATATAATGATTAATAGTCAAAGAAGAATTTTACTGAATAAATAATTAATTTATATTCCTTAAACTAATGAAACATGCCCTGTCATGTCCGATGTGGTATTTCACTCCAAGTCGGATAATGCTAACCAAAAAGCCTCTAAATGCTGTCCTTGAGAGCATTTTCACTCTATTTTTCTAAAAAGAACCTATAAAAATGACACTAAATATGTCAAGCCATAAAATAAAATATTACTATTAAAAATTATAAATCTAAATCAAAGATAAAAATAAGCTTATCCAAATCCATCAGACACAATCACAACTCTATCAAGACTGTCTTTCTCTCCTGGCCGTGACTCTCCATCTCCTAGTGCCAGAAGTTTATACGATTGGGTCAAGGGTGTAGTAGAAGTATCATGTGTATCTGATTCAGAGCTACTATCTCTAAGTCGCAAGCTGGACAAATGAGGAGATAAACCACTTAGGGAAGGAGTACCTGACGATAAATATGTCGAGTTTTCTGGTGGAAGCATGACAGGTGTAGGCATGTAAGTGTGAATAATAATAAGGAATGGAGGAAAAAAAGAATTTAAAATGGAGGCACAATAGAATATACCGGATGCCTAGTGCCATAGGGGACATAAGACATAGGTGGAGAAGAATGTGTATATGGAGAAGATGAAAGACCACTTGAAGCAGCGCTAGAATCTAGTGGCCTCCTAGGTGCTTTCCTACTACTCTTACTCAATTTATTACTCCTACTACTATGAACTCAATCACCATCACCTAAACGACATCTGCATACAAGTTTACATTAGTATATATAAAGAAATTTACAAGTATTAAATAAAATAATTGCTTAAAAGAAATAAACTTGCTAGTCGTTATTCTCTCACTCTTCCTCCTCGTTTGTTGCATTTTCATCATTCTTCCATTCTTCCTTCTCACTTGTTTCATAATCATCATTTGATTATACCCCTCCTTCTACCCCCCCACCCCCGTGCTTGGTTCATTTTTATTATTTAATTCTTCCTCAGAATTTGTGATCCCAATTACCTCATCATCAATTGTTTTTTCTAATATGTGTTCAGGATATTCTAAACCGTGTTCTAAGTTAGCATCTACTATTTGATGAACAACTGCCACATCATTTTGGTACGCCCACATCTAACATATTATTAATATCAACCCTACCCATGGTTTTAGTCTTTGTATAACCACCCATCAATCAGCCTCGTCTCCTCGAAAAGGATATAGAGCATAATACACATGTTTAGCATTTTGTTCAATGATAAAAGGATCATAATGATCATACTGTCTGGTGTGCTTAACTTCAATTATATTATGCTGTTGATTAACCCTAGTACCCCTGTGCGATGGATCAAATCACTTACACCAAAATAGTACCATCTTTTTCTTGGTTATCTAGGATGCTTAACTTCCATTGTCTCTTGTATCACACCATAATAATCAACAGTTTGACCATTACCTTCTACATCACCTTTAACGCACACTTTGCTGTTATTGATTTTTTTATACTTAAAATTTTTTTATGTTTGAAACTTGAAATCATTCACACAATATTTATTCATAGACTAAATTTGACTATTAGGCCTACGTGCAACATCACTCACCTGTTGCAAATGTTCATTAGTCTATTTTCAGCATGAACCTACATAGTGTTTAATAAAAGAATATATTCTTTAAGTAACTGACCATATTTTATTTATATCTTCAACATGATTTTTAACACTTACGTAGTCTTTCAGCCAATCAAAAAATCTCGTATATATGATATCATTACCCCATTTGCCTACAAAGTAACTATCCAAGAAATTGAGTTTTTCATTAGTTTAACCCTTGATATTTAAATGATGTTATTCAATAACATAATTCAAAACTTACTTAAGATATGAATGTATCTTGGGGCAATTGAGCAAAACATGTGTCACAACTGCTTGCATTTTCATACTATTCAAACATCCTATGGTTCAAATTTTAGAAACTCAACTTGATTGATTAAAAAATAAATCGGTAGGTGGTTAGAAACACTATCACCGTCATCATTGTGAATTGACCTATTTTTCTTATTGGCACTTGCTATTTGAAATAGTTAGAACAAAGATAAGAAGTTTCTTTGCAAGATAAGCTTCACAAATAGATCCTTCAATCTTAGACCTCTGTTTAGTAGTTCTTTTGTACTTGCTAATATTTTTATTTTAAAATTTGATGTTAGTTAGTAATAAGTTAAAAAAACTTAAGAATTCATGGTATACTAAGTCAGAATAAATACCTCTTAGATCCATCTATATTGAACTAGGCCTCCAAGGCGTGCCTCGTCTACAAGATGAATCGATGAATGTTCCATCACATCAAAGAATCCATATAAGATCTTTTCCCACTTAGTAGTAGTCATAGGAGTATTCTGATCCATCCTTTTAAAGTTATCCTCCCATAAAGTATTACTACACAAATCTTTGAAGAACTAACTTACCTTTGTAATTGACTTTCATATCCTGTCAGGTAGCTGGTTAAATGCAATAGAAATCAAAATTTTTATGAAAACATGACAATCATGACTTTTTATACCACACAACTTTCCTTCGTTCATATCTATACGCTTTCCCAAATTTGAAGTGGAGACCTCAGGCATCCTCATATTCTTAACCCACTTAAAAAGCTCTCGTTTCTCATCTAATGTGAATGAAAAGTCACCTTGATCTTTAATAGTTTATTATTGTGTACTTCCTACAACCATATTTCTTTCTCTTGCAATATTCCTTTAAGTCCATTCCACTTTTTGGATTATTTTTTCTGTAACCATTAACATCCATCACTGTGTTGACACATTATCAAAATAATTTTTTTTTTCAATATGCATCACATCTAGATTATGTCATAGAAGGTTATCCTTCCAATATGATGACTTCCAAAATATGCCCTGTTTTATCCATTTATGTCCAACAACATATTCTAAAAAGTCTAAAAGGTATAACCTTAGGTAGATGACAAACTCTCCCAAATTTCATTTTTAGACAATAATGGAGGTGACAGATCATTCTCAATCTTATTCTTTTGAAATGCATGTTTTATTTTTCTAAACTCATGATCCATTTGCGAGAACTAACAGTGACAATCAAACCATAAATTTTGACGATCATATTTCAAAGTGAATGATTAACTATTCTTCATGTAATACAGGCAAGCTAACTTTCCGACAGTCATCCAACTAGACAACATCATATATACAGAAAAAATCATTTATAGTCCATATTAAAGAAGCATGCAAAAAGAAATTCTGCTAAGTTGATATGTCATATGCCACTACACCTTCAGACCACTATTGCTTTAACTCGTCTATCAAATGTTGCAGATAAACATCAATCAAACTTTTTGGATTATGGGGACCCAAGATAATACAACTTAAAAATATACAGGGACTTGTCATACCATTTTAGGTGAAAGATTATACAGAATAAGGAATACAGATCCGCAAGCGTAGAGTGCAGCAAAAATAGAGAATGGTGTGAAATCATCTGTGCACAAGCCTAATCTAATATTTTTTAGTTCACTTGAAAATCAGGACAAGTTCTATAAAATACTTTCATGCTTCTCCATCTGATGGATGAGACATAACACCAGAAACCCTTCTATTCTCATGGTGTTATCTCATATGAGGAGTAGAGCTCATTGACGTACAACCTCTGCACCCTAGATATAAGAGGTAAATAATGCATCGTCTTAACTGGAACCATCTCATACCAGGAGTCTATTTAAAATGAGCATGTACACAAAACTTATAATTTTCTAGATCACCGTCATTCTTATAGAACAACGTATAATGATTGTTACAACAATGAATTCTATCCCTTGAGGGTTTCATCCTATATTGTATCCCGAATGCATCATTGACCATTTCATGCACCCTATCATATTGAACACTATTTTGATCATGTGCAGGTATACTACATTCACCCACAGATAAATTATAAAACATATCATTCTCCCCATCAGTCTCACCATGATTAGTCCATACAAAATATCTAAGCTTAAACCCATAATGATAGATATGAACTACAACTTTAACAGGTTCAAAAAACTTCATGCAGTTGCATCATTTACAAGGACACCTAATCAACATTCATTTTGAAAAGGGTAAGGTGACATTGCATGTTTGATAAATCCTCTAACACCTTCAGCAAATTCATCGCTCGTGCCCCCATAATTTTTATTAGTTTTATCATACATCCAAAAATAATGATTCATTTATGAAAATATAGATATTTAATCATAAATTAAATTACATATAAATTTAGATTATTTAATTTGTATTGATAATAAAATTTTATTATCTAATAGTTAAATTGATCTAGACTTTGTATTTATTTTATAATTTTATATATTTTATTTATATCGATCCTGCTGTAGCGGTCTGTTGCTTGCTGTAGCGAGTCCACTGAGGTGAGACACACCTCACTCTAGTGAAACTCGCTAAGCAGAACATCTATAGGGATTTTTATCCCTCAGGTTAGCATAAGTCAATTTCACCATCACTAGCCTTCACCCATCAATCTATCTCATATCCCCTTACAGTTCACATTGCCAGATACCAATTGAGCTTGTCTAGATATCAATTGAATCTTTCTAGATACCAATTGGAACCTTCTAGATACCAATTGGACTCAACTCATGTGAACAACATGCTTGGACAACAAGATAGGAAAAAATAAAGGAAAAAAACTCCTAAATGCCTCATAGCTTCCTGAAGATTAGGTGTAGGTGTCTACACATCAATCTGCAAGAGTCTACTTGACATTGCTCTTGTACTTGTGAGAGCGAAACCCAGACACGCTGATACCAACTTGACATGGCTCAAATGGGCGGGTTGTGCAAGCACCTAGTTGACCCTAGTTCGACAATAGAACCCCTTATTAAAGAACTATTTTGAATACAATAATACAGTCAATAACATATAACAAGTCTCTATTCCAACATGAAACTCCATTCATAGTCTCTTTCAATTGGTTCAATATAATAAATCATAAAGGACTCCTAAAAACTAAATCTTCCCAAGATCTAGTCTAGACAGGTACAAAAACTCTAAATAGAATACCGATAAATAAAAAGACAGCTTCGTCAGTGGAGAAGAGCATAAGCTGATGCTGAATAAGTCACATCAATCATGAAACTTCATACCTGCCACAACCTACACCCAAAAAGGCATAGTAAGGTAGTATGAGTACAACACACATACTGGTACGCATCATCGACCAACTATAATTAGTTCATGCAATAACATAAAATTAATATAGAATTGATAAATCAAATTTTAACACACAACTTCATAATTTGTTCATCAATTCACTTAATTCCTAATTACTCCAATTTATTTATCAAACATCCCTCTTTCATTCACGAACTTAGCCATTAGGATTTCTATATTCTGACTACACCACGCTGCAACGATAACTTGACTGCTGTTGCGCTTTTGCCATTGTGGGATTCCACCACTACAAAGGTACTGCTCTATGCAATAACTCGACTTTGCTGACATCCTCCACTTCTCAACACTATATCAAATAAATAAGGTCTTACATTATCTACAAACTGTATCAATCTACACCCCAGTGATCACACATATTCTTATTTCAGTCGTATTACTATATTTCTTTTATTTCTATAGTCTAAATCAATCCAACAATGACACATAAATCACATTCAACAACTACTTGGAAATACAAGCATTAACCCATTCACAAACTAGTTCACCAAACACCAAGTCTTACAATGTAAGTAAAACACAATTATTCAACAAATTATAGGCACGCTAAATACATAGTAATTAAATCTAGCATCATCAGTGTTTATCTCATCGAATGTCTGTACACATATTGGTGTCATACCTGTCACTGGACTCTATCACACAGCCGTGTGTATTTCATAACATACCTGTACTGATATCTTTCACAATCATACTATCGATAATATGCCGAAAACATGCCTCTGTCACATTGCCGTATACACTCACACATAATATCACTGTATACACATGCCAGAGGGTCTTATGTTTGTCGTTCCGTTCATCACCTGTAGGGGGCTCTAGAAATATATATACTGTACCGATATGGTAGCTACTTCCACTCATCTACTTGTCGGGATGCTCACCTTTGACAGAAGCCACTAAGTCATAACTTCTTGTCCAGATGTTCCCCTCAAGCACGAGCCACTCATCTCAAGATAAAGCATCTTATCCACTTTCATTCTCATAATCTGTATGTTGCCACTAAGTTAATGATATGACCTTTTGGAGGCCTCATCTTACCTCCATCAACTCGATTATACTTACCAATCACCAATCACTTCCATGGCAATATGAAAGAACACATATAATACCTCAAAACACCCGATTTCACACAACATAAGTAACAATATCATATCAAGTTCACTTTACCAATAAAATTTAACATGTGTATTATTAACAACAATTAGTGTCTGAGGACCAACCAACACTTATCATTCCACACACATACATATTATATAAAGGGCTAAGTCTATATAAAACTATAACCTACCATACTCATCTATCACAATAATGAAACATACAAGCTAACCTTCATGATTCGTTGGTTCAACCTTATCTACCTTCTTACATAAGGGTATATCATATTAACAGGTTCTTTCAAATTTTAATTGAATATGGTTCATATTAGACCCCACTTCAGGTACACTTACTTGATCCATAATTATCCCTTCAACCTACTCATTCGCAATAAAACTTCGTGATGCACAATGATTATTTCTATGCCATCCTTATTTAATTACTCCATCTTACTGCTACAGTTTTTTCACAATTGCCCAATTCTTTTCTTATCTCAAATTCTTTTTAAGCTAGTTAAGTTATAAGACCAGTCTCACGCTTTTAGTCCATAATGATTAAATTACAATATTAAAATCATGTAGCCACACTAAATCTTATATCTCCCCCTCCTCTTCCCATAGTCCGCTCTATTACAATTGTTCACCCAGGATTATACCATCAAGATCTCACCACCACAATTTACAATCACAAGCAATTAACATCGCGTATCATCAAACAAACTATCACAACATCACCTCCTGAATATTTTATCGAGGATATCACATCAAGAATACACCTCCAATATTAGTAATCAACTAGGTTTCACTTTTTCCATGTTCTCATATACCTAAGATTAATCCTCCAATTTTAGTAGTTGCGTCACTACAAACCTTTCTTCAGGACATCATGGATTATGATTCCTCTATCCTCATCAGTTGTACATTAATAGTACACATGTATATGATATCACTAATTATAATCTAACTTAAAAGTAATCCATAACCTACCTGGGTGCCAACCTAACATCAAGAGAGTGGCAGGACTCTATTTCCTAGCTTTGAATTCACACCCCCTGAAGGATTCCGTCGGAGAGGTTGGTGAAGTTTTTCCATTCTCTAGCCTCCTTCTTCTTTTCTTTTAAAAAATAAGTAGGATAGTTTTTAGGGCATTTTTAATGACAAAACCTTGTTACGTAGGATCTGAATTTTAAAAGTGAGAAAAGCACGGAGTTCTGGTCTGTGTATTCCAGTGCGCTGATGCTTGTTTGTTGCAGAGGTCCCACCAAGGTGATGATGTTCCGTCGTAGCGGTCCTATCCCGAGCCTGCAAAAATTCTTAATTTTGTACCTTTAAAACATAACCATTACTTTTATCCTTACCAAAAAATAACATCAAGCTTGTATAAAAATTTCAAATTCTTGCGTCAATGTTGTCGGTGTGCTATAATGATCAGATGGGTCATTACATCAGATACCAATTAAAAATTCTTTCATCCCCAACTAGCTCCACAACATTGGCTAGGGTTTTTCAGTTGTCCCATGGTTGACTTGACACTAGTCATAGTCACCGATGCTCCTAATTGACACTACGGACTCACCGATGTTGCTCCTATATTTTTAGAGAGGTATTTCCCTATACTATCGCTTGAAGAAGTTTCCCCAGTGCTTTACTCCTACTTGCTAATTTCATGTTAGCTTGAGCTTTCTAACCCCGAGCCTTCCAAATTTTTCACTTCTGTACCCCAGTTACTCGTGGCTTGTGCAACCCATACATACCACCAATTCTTATAGAGCTTCTCTACTGGGACTCAAAAATATTATTGAGCCATAGGAAATTTGAAATATCACTATTTTAGGTCTGTCCATTGCAGCGATTCATTTTCTGCCGCAGCAGTCCCACTGCAGCGAAGATAGGCCCCCTGTAGTGGAACCATTTTATGCCGCAGAGGAGATAGGTCCCTTGTAGTGGAACCAAAATCAAATTTTAAGGAGGCAGTGAACGGTTTTGGCCTCATTCTTGCCTCTTCCACTTCAAAATTTTTGCAAATTCTCTCAACATCCCAGTGATTCTACATCACATTGTTAGGCAATTCTCATTCTCTAGGCTTTCTTGCCTTGTTCATTCTTGAATGGTAGTGTTTTTATGCCTATAAGCACGATTTTGGGATAGGTTTTTGGGTGGTGTAAATGGGTTTCCTTCTTGTACTATTAGGCTAAATTCTTGAAGCATGCTACTAAAATTATGTCCTTAAGTTCTTTAAATCGTTCACTACATACTATAGACTACTGTCACGCCCCACCTTGGGGGGTATGACTGGCACCTGGTGCCCTACTAGGACCTGACCTGCTGAACTGTTAAGCCTGGGCGCATCTGGCACCTGGCTGGCTCTAACTCACGTTTCTGGAAACAAAGGGCTATATAACGGCTGTAAATACAGCCCCCGGCCCATTGGCCTATAGTCTTCTTTACCTGTATTACAGCTGACCAGAAACATGTTAATTCACGGGAACCTATGCGGGCCGACAAGGCCACCATGCTGTCTAGTTATCTGTAACTCAAACATAAGATACTGAAAAGCTACATGACCGGCAAGGTCACCACTACTGGCAAACTATGGCCCTATACGACCATTACAAAAGAAAGAAGGGGTAAAGGCAACTATACAACTGCACGGCCTCACACGACTGGCTCATCTGACCACAGGGAATATATACAGACTGCAAGCCTCTAGGAAGAATAATAGAAATGATCGGGACAGGGCCCCGACCTACCTGTACTGTACAACAAAAGGAATTGAACTACACCTCTAGAAATTCAGTCTCCGGATGACAGGAGCTGAATACTCAACCGCTGATGGGGATCACGTGGTATCGCCTGCTCATCTATGGGTACCTGTAGGCAAGTAATGTAGCGCCCCACTGGGCGTCAGTACCGCTGGTACTGAGTATGTAAAGCAACTGAAATAATATAACTGAAAACAACATTTGAAAGCAATAATATGACTGATGAAGCTGAAGTAGAAGGAATAACTTAACTATCTAATAATGTAAACCTTACCTTCTCTAAATCTTTGCTGGAAGGGATAAGAGTCATACCTGGAACGTATCGTGCCACTACTGATCTACTTGTAGCTAACATAACATGACATATCATGAACTAACATAACATAGCACACACAAACCTTACCCGGCCCCCATAAGCCGGGAGGTACAACCAGCACAAAATCTATACCCCTACCCCGGTCATCCCATCTCCTATAGTGGCTGTAAGCATCCTGCCGGTCCCAGGGTATACACTTGGGCTCGCTGAGCCCCTGACTATAACTGCATCTGAGTCCGAAGGACTCCTGAATCTGCACCCGGGCGTATCCGCTCGACTGGGGTGTGTAAGGTCCGATCAAGGCACAAATATGGGGAAAAACTGGCATCCCATCTTTGTCCCCTAGCGGGATGGCATGCCACTCCGCAGAGTGACGTATCCTCGTCCTCTGGTGGACGAGTCGATATAGCTATTAACCCTGGGCGGTCATGGATGCTAGGTAATCCAACCCCAAACAATACAACGGTCTCAACTAGTAATACTGTCTATGTATCTCACATGCTAAGGCTAATAGGGGTAAAGTATCATATATATTACATGCTGGGCTAATGATAGTAATATGTACGTATTTAATACGTGCTGAGGCAGGTAAAGGTATATAAATATGAATATAGTCTCCTACCGGGCTGTACTGGGCAAATGCTATATAAGATAATGTTTCTACTGAAAACTCTGTTGTTTACTAAGTTTCTGTATACACTATATGCTAGACTAGTGATAGAAATAAGTACATTCTTAATACATGCTGAGGCTGGAAGTACTATATATGTATGTACGAATATAATCTTTCTGCTGAACTACGCTGTATACTGACTTTCTATAGTAACATGATTTACTAATCCTGACATGCTTTCTGAACTTCATTCTAGTCTGCTGTTCTATTTCTGAAGTGCTTTACGGGTATTGCATTACTATACGGGGTTTCAACTGAATACAACCATATCCTGACATGGCATATCACATTACATACTAAGTATACTGGGCAATCTCTAATACTTGCGTTAGAATCTGTATCATACTGATAGGTTTCATATACATTGCAACCCAATATTTCTCACACCGTACCAATATTCATAATAACGCAATACTCGACTTCTGAATATTCTACTGGTCCGCAATTTATTACACTACACTGATATTACTTAACTTGCTGAAGGAAACTAACTTTACATACCTTCTCTTTGAATTATTCGTCCATCGGACGAGGCTCGGCCGGTACTTCAACTATTTTCTCCCAACTGCATTCATAAATACGTCAATCAATACTAAATACAGCTGTATTGTAAAGAGCAACATTACTTTCGATATAATTTATAGCCTAAACTTAGGCTTATCAAAAGACGGTCGAAAACTCGCTACATTTCAGCGGCCCAGAAGGGAGAAGTATTCATTTCTCAGCTAGGAACACATAAACATTAATTTAGAGCAATTCTACTTACTTTAGTTCGGTGGCTCGCCGATTCGCCATATTTCGCGAAACTAATTCCGTAGAAATGCTCTCTGCTGCTAAATACTCGGGTATCTGGGATTAATTTGAGTTCGGGCAGCGTTTGGCAGCATAATCGAACGAAAATATTTAATTTTCTTTCGTTTTTCTCTGTATGCTGCGCTCTCTGGAATTTTAAAGGGTTGATTAATGAATTTCAACCAAAGTAGGGCTTATATACTTGGGCCTGAACCTGGGCAACATTTCACGGAGCCATCACGGAGGCCTCACCTCCGTGACATGCTGCCATCGCGGAGGGGCTCTGCCTCGGCTCCTCCCGCGATGGTTTCGACGGGTTTCTCGTCCGATCTTTTCCCGGGCCTTTCCCTAGCACGTATGACTTTCAAATATGCTTAACCAATGTGCGAATAGGTCATCTAAGTGCCAGGAATTCTATGGGGTATAACATTCTCCCCCCCTAGGAACATTCGTCCTCGAATGTATACTGTTATCTGGAGGACTTGCTTACTTTACTTTTCTAGAAAAAATTTTGGCAGAGTTTTCCCTATAATATGGACTATCGCAAAAATCTGAAATGCAGAAAAGTCCAACACATGCACTGCACACAATATTCTAAGATTCACTGGACAACTAAATATCACTTCTTTCTTTATCATTTACAACATACAACCATAAGGTATTGTATAAATAATGATACAGACATACCTGTCGTTTGACTAGGCCTGAAATAGGCGAGGGTATCTAATTTTCATATCTTTTTCAGCCTCCCACGTCATTTCCTCCCGATTTCTGTTACGCCACAATACTTTGACAGATGCAACATCTTTAGTTCTCAGCCTGCGAATCTGTCTGTCTAAGATGGCTACGGAAACCTCTTCATGGGCTAACTCCTCTGTGACCTGAACATCCTGTACTGGAACTACTGTAGAAGGGTCCCCTACGAACTTTCTTAACATAGAAACATGGAATACTGGGTGAACCGACGCTAACTCTGGAGGCAAGTTCAACTCGTATGCCACGCGGCCTATTCTTCGCCGAATCTGATACGGCCCAATAAATCTTGGGCTAAGCGTGCCTTTCTTGCCAAACCTAATTACCCCTTTCATCGGGGACACTTTCAGATATACCCAGTCGTTTACCAAAAATTCTATATTTCTGCGCCGTCTATCTGCGTATGACTTCTGGCGGTTCTGAGCGGTCAGTAAATGTTCTCGGATAAGCTTTATCTTTTCCTCGGACTGCTGAACAATGTCTGGGCCAACTAATGCTGATTCTCCTATTTCAAACCAGCCCACCGGCGATCTACATTTTCGCCTGTACAATGCCTCGAAAGGCGCCATCTGAATAGCTGAATGGTAGCTGTTATTATAAGCAAATTCGATTAACAAAAGATGTTCATCCCAGCTACCCCCAAAATCTAACACACACGCTCGTAGCATATCTTCGAGCGTCTGAATTGTACGTTCAACCTGTCTGTCTGTCTGAGGATGAAATGTTGTACTCAAATTAATCTGCGTCCCCATACCTTTCTGAAATGACTGCCAGAATCTAGCTGTAAACTGTGCTCCCCTATCTAAAATAATAGATACCGGCACTCCATGCAATCTAACTATTTCTCTGATATATAATTCGGCATAATCCTCAGCTGAGAAAGTAGCCCTTACTGGCAGGAAATGAGCTGATTTTGTCAGCCTATCAACTATTACCCAAATGGAATCATTTCTGCGTCTAGTACGGGGTAACCCTGTTACAAAATCCATGTTTATTGCTTCCCATTTCCACGTGGGTACCGTTATCTCTTGCGTCAAACCACCCGGTTTCTGGTGCTCTGCTTTCACCTGCTGACAATTAGCACACCTAGATACAAATTCAGCTATCTCAGTTTTCATACCTGGCCACCAGTAGATGTCTCTGATGTCGTGGTACATTTTCGTCGCCCCTGGATGAAGGGAATAGCGAGTGTAATGTACCTCGTGCATAATCTGCCCACGAAGACCTGAGACGTTCGGGACATAAAGGCGGCCCTTACAGCATAGCACACCGTCCTCGGTTATCTGAAAATCTGGCTCCTTACCCTTCTGAACTCTATCTCTGAGCTGGACTAAATCGGGATCCTCATACTACCGTTCTTTTACCTCTGCAACTAATGACGACACTGCAGAATTCTGAATTACGGCCCCATTATTTTCTGTTTCCATTACTCGAATAGCTAGTCCAGCTAACTAATGAATTTCTTTAGCTAATTTCTATTTCTCGGATCGCAAATATGCCAAACTCCCCATTGACTTACGGCTCAGGGCGTCTGCCACAACATTGGCTTTTCCCGGATGATACAGGATGTTCACATCATAATCCTTCAACAATTCTAACCAGCGACGTTGCCGCAGATTCAACTCCCTCTGAGTAAAAATTTACTGCAAGCTCTTATGATCTGTATATATATCAACATGGACGCCGTACAGATAATGCCTCCACATCTTCAAGGCATAAATTACTGCAGCCAATTCCAGGTCATGGGTAGGGTAATTCTTTTCGTGTTTCCTCAGCTGTCTGGAAGCATATGCAATTACTCTACCATGCTGCATCAACACACAGCCCAGCCCAACACCTGACGAGTTGCAATAAACTGAATACCCTTCTGTGCCTTCCGGCAATGCTAATACTGGGGCGGAGGTTAATCTGTCTTTCAATTCCTGGAAACTCTGCTCGCATGCCTCCGTCCACTGAAACTTTGCTGCTTTCTGTGTCAATTTAGTTAAAGGTGCTGCAATAGTTGAGAATCCCTCAACGAATCTCCGATAATACCCTGCTAACCCCAGAAAACTACGAACTTCAGTCGGGGTGGTAGGCCTAGGCCATGACTTAACTACTTCTATCTTCTGCTTGTCTACCTGTATACCAGTGTCTGAGAAGATATGCCCTAAAAAGGCCACTGAGTTAAGCCAGAATTCACATTTCGAAAACTTAGCATACAACTGGCAGTCCCTAAGAATCTGAAGCACTGTCCGTAAATGAGTCCGGTGATCTGCCTCAGAACGAGAATACACCAGAATATCATCAATAAATACTATCATGAACAAGTCCAGGAAAGGTCTGAAAATACCGTTCATCAGGTCCATAAAGACTGCTGGGGCATTCGTTAGTCCGAAGGACATAACCAGAAATTCAAAATGCCCATATTGGGTCCTGAATGATGTCTTAGGAATATCTCTTTCACGTACTCGGACCTGGTGATATCCGTACCACAAGTCAATTATAGAAAAGTATCTGGATCCCTGTAGTTGATCACATAAGTCATCAATTCTGGGAAGCAGATACTTGTTCTTTACTGTAACTTTGTTTAGCTGCCGATAATCTATGCACATTCGGAGCGAGCCATCTTTCTTTCTCACAAACAAGACTGGCGCACCCCACGGGGAAGTACTCGGCTTGATAAAACCTTTATCTACCAAGTCTTTCAACTGCTCCTTTAATTCTCTGAGTTCTGCAGGAGCCATACGATAAGGAGGTATTGATATCGGCTGAGTGCCTGGTAGCAAGTCAATAGCAAAGTCTATTTCCCTTTCTAGGGGAATACCAGGTAACTCATCAGGAAATACATCTGGGAATTCATTTACCACTGGGACAGACTGGAGTGTCGGAGATTCTGCTTGGACATCCTGAACTCTGACAAGATGGTAAATGCACCCCTTAGATATCAACTTTCTCGCCTGAAGGTAGGAAATAAACCTACCTTTTGGCGTGGCGGTGCTGCCCTTCCACTCCCGTACTGCTTCCCCCGGGAAGTGGAATCGGACCGTTTTGGTCCAATATTCAACATTGGCAAAGCATGGCACTAACCAGTCCATACCCATTATGGCATCGAAGTCTATCATTTCTAACTCGACCAGATCTACGGTGGTTTGATGGTCAACAATCTCTATTGTACACCCGCGGTAGATTTGGCTAGCTGTGATAGAGTCACCAACGGGCGTAGATACTAAGAAGGGCTGCTGTAGTGATTCTGGTACAATACTAAACTTCCGTGCCACAAATGGAGTAATATAGGATAAAGTAGACCCTGGATCAATTAGCACATAAGCAGGGTATGAGCAGATAGTTAGCATACCTGTCACGACATCAGGCGATGCTTCTGAATCTTGCCAAAAATGGTAAGGCATATGTGCGGCTTGGACCCGCACCTATACTGGAGGCCCCTGATTTGCCTCGACCCCTACCTGCTGAAACTGAGGGCCTGCGCCCAGTCGAGGATGTTGTGGCTCGTGACCCTGCTGATGTCCTATCCTGTCTATCGCTGTCCTCTCGACCTCTGGCTGGGCAATCTTTCATCAAATGGCCTTCTTGGCCACAATTATAACATGTGATGGAGCCATATCTGCATGCTCTAGGATGGCGTCGACTGCATATAGGGCAAAGTGGTAGGGTATACCTGCTCTGCTCTGCCCTCCTCTGTGATGGTGAATCTGCCATCTACGAACCTCTACCAGTCCCTGACTTCCCCCTGCAGTTGGATCTACCCCCCTGTGACTGTGGCGGAGGCGGGGGCCTAGGCGGCATGTCAGACAATCGGGGCCTGGGTCCTCCCCGGGCCTCTCTCTGTAACTCAACTGGCCTGTCCTGGCGATGCTGTTCCTGATTAACCCTTATGGCCTCTCGTTGTCGCTGTCTGATGCCCTCAATATTCTGGGCAAATGCCTGAATGCGAGCAATATCCATGTCCTCTAGCGGTGTGGCTATAGTGCAAATCTCAACATATTCTGGATTCAACCCCGTAATAAAGCGATGCACTCTGGATGCCATGGTATCAACGAAGGCCGGTGCATATCGGGCTAAGGAATCAAACTGCAAAGAATATTCCCGAACACTCATGGCCCCCTGTTCTAGATATAGGAATTGGTCTACCTGGGCCTGTTGAATCTCCCGCGGCAAATAATGATCCAGAAAGGCTCCTGAAAAGCTAGACCAGGTGGGAGGGGAAACATCTCTCCCTCGGGACCTCTCCCAGCTTTCGTACCATAACACCGGAATGCGGCCAAATCAACTGACTCGGTAGACGTGGCATGCATAACCCTGAAGATTCTCTGCATCTGATCCAAAAAATCCTGGGGGTCCTCTGTTCGGTCTGTGCCTGTAAATTGTGGGGGATTCAGGGCTAAAAACTCTCAGACTCTCGAACTACCGGGCCCTCCTGATGATTCTGCAACTGTAGATGGCATTGGCCGACGCTGAGCAGCCATCATCTGTGCTAACAGAACTATAGCACTCCTAACCTCCTGGTCTGAAGGAGTCAATATAGGGGCTGCTGAAGGTAATGTCGCCCCAAGTGGCTCCTGACGTGGTGGAGACTGCTGAGGAGGCTGGGATGATGCCTCTGTAGTGCCCTCTGATCGGGCTATATCCAAATGAGGGGGAGGCATCCTACTGGTGCCTTCTCCTGCCGCAATGTCTAAGTTCCGACCTATAATAGGATGGCGGTGGTCTGACATTATCTGTAACCAAAGAATATGGTAAAATTTTAGGGAATCAACCCTATACTGTACCGCTCTATAGCACGACTGAATCAGAATAAAAGACAACCATCCTATCATGCCTTGCAGCCTCCTACCCATAGTATGTGGTGCACAACACATCCATGGACACGACTCTACTTAGCACGGCTTGCAGACTCCTTGGGATACGACCTGCTCTGATACCAAGTTTGTCATGCCCTACCTTGGGGGGTATGACTGGCACCTGGTGCCCTACTAGGACCTGACCTGTTGAACTGTTCAGCCTGGGCGCATCTGGCGCCTGGCTGGCTCTAACTCACGTTTTTGGAAATAAAGGGCTATATAACGACTGTAAATACAGCCCCCGGCCCATTGGCCTATAGCCTTCTGTACCTGTATTACAGCTGACCAGAAACTTGTTAATTCAGGGGAACCTATGCGGGCCGATAAGGCCACCATGCTGTCTAGTTATCTGTAACTCAAACATAACATACTGAAAAGTTATGTGACCGACAAGGTCACCACTACTGGTAAACTATGGCCCCACACGGCCATTACAAAAGAAAGAAGGGGTAAAGACAACTATACAACTGCACGACCTCACACGACCGGCTCATCTGACCACAGGGAATATATACATACTGCAAGCCTCTAGGAAGAATAATAGAAATGATCGGGACAGGGCCCCGACCTACCCGTACTGTACAACAAAAGGAACTGAACTACACCTCTAGAAATTCACTCTCCGGATGACAGGAGATGAATACTCAACCGCTGATGGGGATCACGTGGTATCGCCTGCTCGTCTATGGGTACCTGCAGGCAAGTAATGCAGCGCCCCACTGGGCGTCAGTACCTCTGGTACTGAGTATGTAAAGCAACTGAAATAATATAACTGAAAACAACATTTGAAAGCAATAATATGACTGATGAAGCTGAAGTAGAAGGAATAACTTAACTATCTGATAATGTAAACCTTACCTTCTCTCAATCTTTGCTGGAAGGGATAAGAGTCATACCTAGAACGTATCGTGCCACTGGTGATCTACTTGTAGCTAACATAACATGACATATCATGAACTAACATAACATAGCACACACAAACCTTACCCGGCCCCCAAAAGCCGGGAGGTACAACCAGCACAGAATCTATACCCCTACCCCGGTCATCCCATCTCCTATAGTTGCTGTAATCATCCTGCCAGTCCCAGGGTATGCACTTGGGCTCGCTGAGCCCCTGACTATAACTGCATCTGAGTCCGAAGGACTCCTGAATCTGCACCCGGGCGTATCCGCTCGACTGGGGTGTGTAAGGGCCGATCAAGGCACAAATATGGGGAAAAACTGGCATCCCATATTCGTCCCCTGGCGGGACGGCATGCCACTATGTAGAGTGATGTATCCTCGTCCTCTGGTGGACGAGTCGATACATCTATTAACCCTGGGTGGTCATGGATGCTAGGTAATCCAACCCCAAACAATACAACGGTCTCAACTAGTAATACTCTCTGTGTATCTCACATGCTGAGGCTAATAGGGGTAAAGTATCATATATATTACATGCTGGGCTAATGATAGTAATCTATACGTATTTAATACGTGCTGAGGCAGGTAAAGGTATATAAATAAAGGTATATAAATATGAATATAGTCTCATGCCGGGCTGTACTGGGCAAATGCTATATAAGATAATGTTTCTACTGAAAACTCTGTTGTTTACTAAGTTTTTGTATACACTATATGCTGGACTAGTGATAGAAATAAGTACATACTTAATACATGCTGAGGCTAGAAGTACTATATATGTATGTACGAATATAATCTTTCTGCTGAACTACGCTGTATACTGACTTTCTATAGTAACATGATTTACTAATCCTGACAAGTTTTCTGAACTTCATTCTAGTCTGCTGTTCTATTTCTGAAGTGTTTTACGGGTATTGCATTACTATACGGGGTTTCAACTGAATACAACCATATCCTGACATGGCATATCACATTACATACTGAGTATACTGGGCAATCTCTAATACTTGCGTTAGAATCTGTATTATACTGATAGGTTTCATATGCATTGCAACCCAATATTTCTCACACCGTACCAATATTCATAATAACGCAATACTCGACTTCTGAACATTCTACTGGTCCGCAATTTATTACACTACACTGATATTACTTAACTTGCCGAAGGAAACTAAGTTTACATACCTTCTCTTTGAATTATTCGTCCGTCGGACGAGGCTCGGCCGGTACTTCAACTATTTTCTCCCAACTGTATTCATAAATACGTCAATCAATACTAAATACAGCTGTATTGTAAAGAGCAACATTACTTTTGATATAATTTATAGCCTAAACTTAGGCTTATCGAAAGACGGTCGAAAACTCGCTATTTTTCAGCGGCCCAGAAGGGAGAAGTATTCATTTCTCAGCTAGGAACACATAGACATTAATTTAGAGCAATTCTACTTACTTTAGTTCGGTGGCTCGCCGATTCGTCGGCCTTATTTTGCGAAACTAATTCCGTAGAAATGCTCTCTGCTGCTAAATACTCGGGTATCTGGGATTAATTTGAGTTCGGGAAGCGTTTGGCAGCGTAATCGGACGAAAATATATTATTTTCTTTCGTTTTTCTCTGTTTGCTGCTCTCTCTGGAATTTTAAAGTCTTGATTAATGAATTTCAACCGAAGTGGGGCTTATATACTTCGTCCTGAACCTGGGCAACGTGTCACAGAGCCATCGCAGAGGCCTCACCTCCGTGACACATTGCCATCGCGGAGGGGCTCTGCCTCGGCTCCTCCCGCGATGGTTTCGACGAGTTTCTCGTCCGATCTTTTCCCGGGCCTTTCCCTAGCACGTATGACTTTCAAATATGCTTAACCAACATGCGAATAGGTCATCTAAGTGCCGGGAATTCAATGGGGTATAAAAACTACTTTCATGGGAGTTTTAGGTAGGGTGATGTCTTGAACTTGTTTAAGCCCCTAAGGCTTGAAGGAAAGGGTATTGGTTTGAAAAACTAATTATAGGGCTTTGGGTTACTCCCCTCTGCCTGATCTATGCTGAATTAGGGAGAAAATAGAAGTTAAAAATTTGACATCTATTGTTGGGGTCAGAGGTCTACTGGGAATGACGATGTTCGCTGTAGTGATCACCTTTCTACTGTGGCGAATAGATGCTGTGGTAGCAGACTTGCTGTAGCAGAACCCATTCACTACAGCAATCACGCCCTATGCAATGAGTTGTGTCCCATATTT
This sequence comes from Datura wrightii, assembly GCA_035772735.1. Lineage (NCBI taxonomy): Eukaryota > Viridiplantae > Streptophyta > Magnoliopsida > Solanales > Solanaceae > Datura > Datura wrightii. The sequence continues at coordinate 890,289 of JASDFA010000027.1, forward strand.
TTCATTTCTGATTCTAGTTCTATCTCTTCTCCATCCGATTACTCTTATAATGTACTTGACTTCTACAAGATCTCATCATCACAATATGTAGCAGCTGCAACAGCAGTCACACCTCCAGATACATCTAGTGTATGACCTACCAGTACCAGTTCAGGCGGCTACGGGTTTGATACATGAAAGGGGCTTCATCATGCAGGACATGGTAGAGAAGGTGCTGAAATTCTATGCTAGTCTTTAGGAGATAGGATGGGGTCCTCTAGTCAAGGAACCTTCCAAGGCTATGGAGAAACAAGTTGAGTAAGTTGAGAAGTCCTCTAAATAGAAGTTTACATTTGAGGACGAATGTTCTTAAGGGGGGGAGAATGTTATGCCCCGTAAAATTTCCAACACATAGATGGCCTATTTACGTGTTGGTTAAGAGTATTTGAAATCCATACATGCTAGAAAAAGGCCCGGAAAAAGACCGGACGAGAAACCTATCGAACTATCGCAAAAGGGGCCGGGGCAGAGCCTCTTCACGATGCCAACGTGTCACGGAGGTGGAGCCTCCGCGTTGGCTCCATGACACGTTGGCCCTATCCAGGCCCAACTATATAAGCCCTACACTTCAGTTTTAAATGATATAATTCTTATAATTTCTAGCAAAAACAGGGAGAAAATCAGAGAGGAAGAGGAACGAAGGTTTCTTGATAATTTCCTTCCGATTACGCCGTCAAACGCGGTCCAAACTCAAATTCACTCAGGATACCGAGGTATTTAGCAGCAAGAAGCATTCCTACGAATTTAGTTTCACGAAATTTGGCCAGCGAATCATCGTGCTACCGAACTAAGGTAAGTGGAATTGCTCCAAATTAGTGTCAATATACTCCTAGCCTTAAAATGAGTATTTCTCCCTTCTGGACTTTCGAGAAATAGCGAGTTTTTGACTGTCTTTCGATAAGCCAAAGTTTAGGCTATAAATATATCAAAAGTGGCGTTTTCTTTCAGATTATTGGTGTATTTAGTTCTAATTGACATGTATGTGAATGTAGTTGGGAGAAACAGCATAAGTACCGATGAAAATCACATCGGTCAGTCGGGTACTCAGAAACCAGGTATGTAAAGCCATTCTTTCGGAAAGCCAAGAAATACAGTCTAGAAAACAAATAGAATAAAGGCTATTAACAGATATCCAGCGTACAGGAACGATTTTAGTATATTTTCCAGCAAGCATGCTAGTATATCATTACGTATCATGCAATAATCAGAATAACGGATAGTCAGACGATTTTAGATAGTAACGTGGTATCAGCTAGTAGCTCAGCTTGTTCTTACGTATTATCCAGAATGAAAGTTGTAAAAGCAGTATAATGAATTAGCAAGATTACAGATAGTATGTATTACATTTGTTGAGACTGTATCCGATAATCGATGGCACATTTTACATTATTGAGCTATATCCAGTTGCAGATGGCATGTTCTATGTTATTGAGTTATACCTAGATATAACCAGATCAATAATAAGATATTGGAATAGCTCCAGACACCAATATAGCTCCAGATACAGATATAGCTCCAGAAATAGATAAAGGCCATGTAGTAGTTAGCCCAACAATCAAAAACAGTGTAGAATAGAATATAGCATCAGTTGTCTAATACGGACTGGCCTTGAAATAAAAGAAGACAATATGATTAGTATTTTTCATTTGAGCATGCTTGCTGTGTATGTGTTTTGTATGTTGAGACCTGTTATGGCATGTGGGCACCCTTCAGCATCCCCACCGCCCCTGGGTTATAGCTGTGTCGATATCAGATTCAGATACTGCCACCAGCTGGGTGATGCCGTTCGCCTAGAGGACGATGATGGTCGGCCGCTATGATAATACGGTCCAGATTACCCTGCTTGCAGGGGTAGTTTAGTTTGCTCTGCGCAGAGCCAGATTACCCTATTTACAGGGGCAGATTACTCTGTGTGCGCTTGTGGCCGGGGGAAGTTTTGAACACAGATTTTTATAAAATTACCCTATTGCGTGCTTGCACCCAGGGGCAGTTTCAGTCACAGATTCAGCAGCAGATTACCCCGTGCGCACTTATTCCCAAAGGCAGGAGTCTTCGGTCAGACACAGTTTATTGTCAGAGGCCAAGGCCTAAGCTTCGTACCCAAGGGGGCCGGTGGGAGGAGCTCACAGTTAACAGATGAGTGGAGTGACTTATTTCTGGTTGGTTTAGACCCGGGTAGGGGTAAATAGATTGTGTGTTGGTTGGCACCTTCCGGCTTATGGGGGTCGGTCAGGTATTGTATGTATTTATATGTATATCTATATGTGCTATTAGATACTGATAGACAGTAGGACGACACGTCGTCAGGTATACCTAGTTAGTTACGAAACAGGTAAACTCTCCCCAGTTACCCTCAGCCAGATAGTTTCACCAGCTTATATGTCATGTTATTGTTGTTACCCATTTCAGTTGTATATTTCAGTTTGTTCTACATGCTCAGTACCTGTGGTACTGACGCCCGTAGGGGCGCTGTATTTCTTGCCTGTAGGTACTTACAGACGAGAAGGCAATCCCTCGTGATTCCAGCCAACTTACAGAGTCATCAGCTCTTGTCATCCGGAGCTTAATATTTAGAGGGGTATTTCATTTTTCCTTTGTTGTATAGTACGGGTAGGCAGGGGCCCTGTCCCGACCATTTTATCAGTATTCCTAGAGGCTTGCAGTCTGATGTTTCCTGTGGTAGTGGAGCCGGTAGTGTGGGGTCGTGCATGTATATATGTGTTTGGTTGATTATGTTGGTCCTATGGGGCCATAGTATGATAGTAGTGGTGACCTTGCCGGTCACGTAGTTATTCAGTACTCTATTATTAAGTTATAGATAAGTAGACAGCATGGTGGCCTAGTCGGCCCACATAGGTTTCCCATTTGTAAGTACGTATCTGGTTAACTGAAGTTTTATACATGTGGCTATAGGCCCAGTCGGCCGGAGGATGTATTTACAACCACTATATAGCCAGTTCATTTCTTGAAATAGAGCTAGGGTCAGCCAAAGCACCAGATGTGCTCAGGTTGGACCGTTTAGCAGTTCAGATCTAGCAGGCACCAGGTGTCCGTCATACCCCCCAAGATGGGGTGTGACAAACTTGGTATCAGAGAAGTTCGTGTCCCAGGGGATCTGCAAGCCGTGCTAAGTAGAGTCTTGTCTATGGATGTGTTGTGCACCACATACTATAGGTAGGAGGCTGCGAGGCATAATAGGATGCTTACCCTTCTTTCATACTCATTCGTGCCATAGCATAGTACAGTATAGGGTAGAGTTCTTAGAACTTATCATATTCTTTGTCTACAGATAAAAATAGTAGACCAGCGACACCTTGCGACAGGCAGGAGATTAGATACAGCGGCAGGCGAAGGAACCAACAGGATGCCTCACTTACAGCCAAATTCAGCCCGGTCTAAGGGCAACACGGAGGTGTCATCTCGACCCTCCCAGCAGTCTCCACCTCGCCAAACACTATTTGAGGCAGCACCGCCTCCTATAGCTCCTACACCCACTTCATCTGATCAGGAGCTACGTAGTGCAGTGGTTATGTTGACTCAGATGCTAGCTACTCAGCGTCAGCCAGTACCACCTGCAGCAGCAAAATCTCTAGGTGGGCTAGGTAGTTCCAAGGTTAGAGAATTCTTGGCATTGGGACCCGCTTAGTTTACAGGATCAGATTCAGCGAAGGACCCTCAAGACTTTCTAGACCAGATACAGAGAATCTTTGGAGTCATGCACGTAACCCCAGCAGTATCAGTGGAATTAACAGTGTTCCGGTTAAGGGATATTACTATTTTGTTGTACAAAAGTTGGGATAGATCTCGGGGAAGAGATACAGCCCCGTCTACTTGGTCCAGCTTCTTAGAGGCATTCCTGGACCACTACTTACCCTGGGAGGTTAGATAGGCCCGGATGGACCAGTTCCTTCACTTATAGCAGGGGGCAAGGAGCGTCCGTGAGTATTCTTTACAGTTCGACTCCTTAGCCCGCTATGCTCCAGCATTTGTGGATACCAAGGCGTCCAGAGTCCATCGCTTTATTTACCTCCGATACAGCAGCGGAGAGGCAGCTTTGTTCGCCGGAGTCAGTCAGGGTCCGATAGCAGTTCACGGACAGTAGCATAACCTCAGCAGCGGAGGGCATAACAGAGTGGGTTTGCACCTACCCCTTGTCCTATATGCCACCGACCCTATCCTGGATCCTGCAGGCGAGGCTTTTCAGGGTGTTATAACTGTGAACAGGAAGGGAATTTATTGAGAGATTGTCCGGCCAGAGGATAGGGTAGCCGGGATAGTCTGGATAGAGCATCAGCGGGGATACGAGCTCCAGCAGCCTTAGTAGGGTGAAGACCCTCATGTTCAACAAATAGGGGCAGAGGTAGATCCGGAGCCTCTAGCTCAGGTACAGGCCCCAGCTGTACCTATGCATTACCAGGGAGGCAGGATTCAGAGGCATCTCCCGATGTGGTCACAGGTATATTGATTATCTGCTCATACCCTGTTTATGTATTGATTGATCTAGGGTATACCTTGTCATATATTACACCATTGGTGGCGTGGAAGTTGGGTATCGAACCAGAATTGCTTCAATAACTCTTTTTAGTGCTTACACCAGTCAGTGACTCGATTACAGCTAAAAGAGTTTACCGAGGGTGTACTGTAGAGGTTGCTAATCGCCAGACCATCGTAGACTTGATAGAACTTGAGATGGTCGACTTTGATGCCATTATGGGTATGGACTGATTAGTGCCATGCTATGCCAACTTAGAATGATGGACCAAGACGGTCCGATTTCATTTTCCGGGGGAAGCAGTGCGGGAGTGGAAAGGGAGCACAGCTATGCCAAAAGGTAGGTTTATTTCCTACCTTCAGGAGAGAAAATTAATAGCAAAGGGATGTATTTACCACCTTGTTAGAGTCCAGGACGTTCGGGTGGAACCTCCGACTCTTTAGTCTGTTCCAGTGGTCGATGAATTCCCTGACGTATTTCCAAATGAGAGTCCTAGTATCCCTCCCAAAAGGGAGATAGATTTTGCAATTGACTTGTTTCCCGGGGCTCAACCTATATCCATTACCCCGTATCGCATGGCACCAGCTGAGCTTAGAGAGTTGAAAGAGCAGTTAAAAGATTTGCTCGACAAAGGCTTTATCAGGCCTAGTACTTCCCCGTGGGGTGCACCAGTTCTGTTTGTAAGAAAGAAAGATGGCTCCCTCCATATGTGTATAGACTACCGGCAGCTGAATAAGGTAACGGTTAAAAACAAATACTCGCTCCCTAGAATAGATGATTTGTTTGACCAGTTGTAGGAGGCCAGATGTTTCTCTAAGATAGATCTGAGGTCCGGATACCACCAGGTCCGAGTTCATGAGAGGGACATTCCAAAGACTGCTTTCAGGACCAGATATGGTCACTTTGAATTTCTAGTCATGTCTTTTGGGCTTGACGAATGCTCCCGCAGTGTTTATGGACCTGATGAACAACATATTCAGACCGCATTTGGATCTGTTTGTGATAGTATTTATCAATGATATTCTGGTATATTCTCGTTCAGAGACAGATCACCAGAACCATTTACAAATAGTACTCCAGATCCTTAGAGACCGTCAGCTATACGCCAAGTTTTCTAAGTTGAGTTCTGGCTGAACTCAGTTGCCTTTTTGGGGCATATCGTGTCGGATGCTGGTATACAGGTAGACACATAGAAAATAAAGGCGGTCAAGACATGGCCTAGACCTACCACTTCGATTGACGTTCGCAGTTTCCTGGGTTTAGCAGGGTATTACCGGAGATTTGTTGAAGGATTCTCCACTATAGCAGCACCTCTGACAAAGCTGACACAGAAAGGAGCGAAATTTCAGTGGACGGAGGCATATGAGCAGAGTTTTCAAGAGTTGAAAGACAGATTGACCTCCGCCCAAGTACTAGCATTGCCAGAGGGAATAGATGGGTATGCAGTGTATTGCGACGCTTCAGGTATTCGACTAGGTTGTGTGCTGATGCAGCATGGAAAGGTAATTGCTTATGCTTCCAGACAGCTGGAGAAGCATGAAAAGAACTAACCGACCCATGACCTGGAACTGGCCGCAGTAATCCACTCTCTGAAATTCTGGAGGCATTATCTGTATGGCGTTCATGTAGACATTTTCACAGATCATAAAAGCCTGCAGTACATTTTCACACAGAGGGAGTTAAATCTACGGCAGCGTTGTTGGTTAGAATTGCTGAAAGACTATGACGTGGACATTTTGTATCATCCGGGAAAAGCCAATGTAGTAGCAGATGCCCTCAACTATAAGTCAATGGGGAGTTTGGCGTATTTGCGACCCGAGAAGCGGGAGTTAGCGAAGGAAATTTATCAGCTAGCTAGTTTAGCCGTTCGAGTAGTGAAATAGAAAATAACAAAGCGGTGATTCAGAACTCTGTTGTGTCATCGTTAGTTACAGAGGTAAAGGAACGACAGTACGAGGACCCTGACTTAGTCCAGCTCATTGATAGAGTTCAGAAAGGTAAGGAACCAGACTTCCAAGTGACTGAGGATGAAGTGCTGCGTTGTAAGGGCTGCCTATGTGTCCCGAATATTTCAGGGCTTCGCCAGCAAATCATGCATGAGGTATATTATGCTCGCTATTCCCTCCATCCAGGAGCAACGAAAATGTACCACGACGTCAGAGACATCTACTGGTGGCTAGGTATGAAAGCTGAAATAGTTGAATTTGTATCTAGATGTCCCAACTGCCAGCAGGTGAAAGCAAAACACCAAAAACTGGGCGGTCTGACGCAGGATATAGGTTTGCCTTTGTGGAAATGGGAAGCGATAAATATGGATTTTGTAACAGGATTACCCCGTACCAGACATAGGCACGATTCTATTTGGGTGATAGTTGACAGGCTGACAAAATCAGCTCATTTCCTGCCAGTGAAAGCTACCTTCTCGGCCGAGGATTATGCCGAACTATATATTAGAGAAATAGTTAGATTACGGAGTGCCAGTATCTATTATCTCAGATAGAGGAGCACAATTTACAGCTAGGTTTTGGCAGACGTTTTAGAGAGGTCTGGGGATGTATATTAACTTAAGTACAGCCTTTCATCCTCAGACAGACGGCCAAGCAGAATGAACTATCCAGACGCTCTAAGATGTGCTACGGGCGTGTGTACTAGATTTTGGGGGTAGCTGGGATGAGCATCTGCCGTTGATTGAATTTGCCTATAATAACAGTTATCATTCAGCCATCCAGATGGAGCCCTTTGAAGCATTATATGGGCAAAAATGCAGATCGCCGGTTGGCTGGTTTAAAGTGGGAGAATCAGCATTGATTGGGCCAGACATCATTCAACAGTCAGAGGAGAAGGTAAGGCTTATCAGAGAAAGCCTACTGACTGCTCAGAGCCGCCAGAAGTCTTATGCAGATATGCGGCGCAGAAATCTAGAATTTGCAATGGACGACTGGGTATATCTGAAGTGTCTTCGATGAAAGGGGTGATGAGATTTGGCAAGAAAGGCAAGCTTAGCCTGAGGTTCATTGGGCCATATCAGATTCGGCGGAGAATAGGTCGAGTTGCATACGAATTGAACTTGCCTCCAGAGTTAGCGTCTGTTCACCCAGTATTCCATGTATCTAAGTTGAGCAAGTTTGTAGGAGACTCTTTCACAGTTGTTCCAGTTCAGGATGTCCAGGTTACAGAAGAGTTAGCATATGAAGAGGTTCCAGTAGCTATACTAGACAGACAGATCCGTAGACTGAGAACGAAGGATGTTGCTTTAGTCAAAGTATTGTGGCGTAATAGGAACCGAGAAGAGATGACCTGGGAAGCCGAGGAGGACATGAAAGCCAGATATCCCTAGTTATTCCAGACATAGGCAAACATGAGGTATGTTAAGAACTGTTTTTCCTTATGAATGCTTATACCTCATATGTGATAGCAGGCGATTGAGTATAGACAGTTATGAATGAATATTATTATATCACGTGGAGTACCCGTATTGGGCTTTTCTGCTTTTTAGGTTTTTGGGATAGTCCATATTACCGGAAAAACTCTACCGAAATTTTTCTAGAAACAAGTTGAGTAAGTTGAGAAGTCCTCTAAATAGAAGTTTACATTCGAGGACGAATGTTCTTAAGAAGGGGGGAGAATGTTATACCCCGTAAAATTCCCAACACATAGATGGCCTATTCGCGTGTTGGTTAAGAGTATTTGAAAGCCATACATGCAAGAAAAAGGCCCGAAAAAAGACCGAACGAGAAACCTGTCGAACCATCACGAAAGGGGCCGGGGCAGAGCCCCTCTACGATGGCAACGTGTCATGGAGGTGGAGCCTCCGCGTTGGCTCCGTGACACGTTGGCCCTGTCCAGACCCAACTATATAAGCCCTCCACTTTGGTTATAAATGATATAATTCTTATAATTTCCAGCAAAAACAGGGAGAAAACATAGAGGAAGAGGAACGAAGGTTTCTTGATAATTTCCTTTCGATTACACCGTCAAACGAGGTCCAAACTCAAATTCACTCTAGATAGCGAGGTATTTAGCAGCAAGGAGCATTCCTACGGATTTAGTTTCGTGACATTCGGCTGGCGAATCGTCGTGCTACCGAACTAGGGTAAGTGGAATTGCTCCAAATTAGTGTCAATATACTCCTAGCCTTAAAGTAAGTATTTCTCCCTTTTGGACTTTCGAGAAATAGCGAGTTTTTGACTGTCTTTCGATAAGCCAAAGTTTAGGCAATAAATATATCGAAAGTGGTGTTTTCTTTCAGATTATTGGTGTATTTAGTTCTAAATGACATGTATGTGAATGTAGTTAGGAGAAACAACAGAAGTACCAATGGAAATCACATCAGTCAGTCGGGTACTCAGAAACCAGGTATGTAAAGCCATTTTTTTGGAAAGCCAGGAAGTACAGTCTAGAAAACAAATAGAATAAAGGCTATTAACAGATATCCAGCGTACAGGAACGATTTTAGTATATTTTCCAGCAAGCATGCTAGTATATCATTACGTATCATGCAATAATAAGAATAACGGATAGTCAGACGATTTTAGATAGTAACGTGGTATCAGCTAGTAGCTCAGCATGTTCTTACGTATTATCCAGAATGAAAGTTGTAAAAGCAGTATAATGAATTAGCAAGATTATAGAAAGTATGTATTACATTTGTTGGGACTGTATCCGGTAATAGATGGTACATTTTACATTATTGAGCTATATCCAGTTGTAGATGGCATGTTCTATGTTATTGAGTTATACCCAGATATAACAAGATCAGTAATCAGATATTGGAATAGCTCCAGACACTGATATAGCTCCAGATATAGATATAGCTCCAGAAACAGATAAAGGCCAGGTAGCAGTTAGCCCAACAATCAGAAACAGTGTAGAATAGAATATAACATCAGTTGTCTAATATGGACTGGCCTTGAAATAAAAGAAGAGAATATGATTAGTATTTTTCATTTGAGCATGCTTGCTGTGTATGTGTTTTGTATGTTGAGACTTGTTATGGCATGTGGGCACCCTTCAGCATCCCCACCGCCCCTGGGTTATAGCTGTGTCGATATCAGATTCAGATACCGCAACCAGCTGGGCGATGCCGTCCTCCTAGAGGACGATGATAGCCGACCACCATGATAATACAGTCCAGATTACCCTGCTTGCAGGGGCAGTTCAGTTTGCTCTACACATAGCCAGATACCCTGTTTACAGGGGCAGATTACTCTGTGTGCGCTTGTGGCCGGGGGCAGTTTCAAACACAGATTTTTATAAAATTACCCTATTGCGTGCTTGCAACCAGGGGGAGTTTCAGTCACAGATTCAGTAGCAGATTACCCCGTGCGCACTTGCGCCCAGAGGCAGGAGTCTTCGGACTCAGACACAGTTTATTGTCAGAGGCCAAGGCCTGAACTACGTACCTAAGGGGGCCAGTAGGAGGAGCTCACAGTTAACAGATGAGGGGAGTGACTTATTTTTGGTTGGTTTAGACCCGGGTAGGGGTAAATAGATTGTGTGTTGGTTGGCACCTTCCGGCTTATAGGGGTCGGTCAGGTATTATGTGTATTTATATGTATATCTATATGTGCTATTAGATACTGATAGACAGTAGGACGACACGTCGTCAGGTACACCCAATTAGTTACGGAATAGGTAAACTCTCCCTAGTTACCCTTAGCAAAATAGTTTCAGCTACTTCCTGCTTATATGTCATGTTATTGTTGTTATCCATTTCAGTTGTATATTTCAGTTTGTTTTACATGCTCAGTACCTGTGGTACTGATGCTCGTAGGGGCACTGCATTGCTTGCCTACAGGTACGTACAGACGAGGAGGCGATCCCTCGTGATTCCAGCCAGCTTACAGAGTCATCAGCTCCTGTCATCCGGATCTTGATATTTAGAGGGGTATTTCATTTTTCTTTTATTGTATAGTACGGGTAGGTCGGGGCCCTGTCCCGACCATTTTATCAGTATTCCTAGAGGCTTGCAGTCTGATGTTTCCTGTGGTAGTGGAGCCGGTCATGTGGGGTCGTGCATGTATATATGTGTTTAGTTGATTATGTTGGTCGTGTGGGGCCATAGTCTGATATTAGTGGTGACCTTGCCGGTCACGTAGTTATTCAGTACTCTATTATTAAGTTACAGATAACCAGACAGCATGGTGGCCTAGTCGGCCCGCATAGGTTTCCCATTTGTAAGTACGTTTTTGGTTAGCTGAAGTTTTATACAGGTGGCTATAGCCCCAGTCGGCCGGAGGCTGTATTTACAGCCGCTATATAGCCGGTTCATTTCTTGAAATAGAGCCAGGGTCAGCCAAAGCACCAGATGTGCTCAGGCTGGACCGTTTAGCAGTTTAGAGTCTAGCAGGCACCAGGTGCCCGTCATACCCCCCAAGGTGGGGTGTGACAGAACTGAAATCTCCCAAACTAGGTAACCTATGTTTGAGAGAGGCAAATCAGTCTAAGCGTCGCTTTTGTTAATGAAGCATTGGGTTTTCCAAATCCTCCTAAGGACGAGCTGAAGGCCAAAAATATGGATGGGAATTGGCGGTGCCTTATGGATACTTTGGTGGTGGAGGAGCATAAAGCTTGGTCTCACTGGGGTATTACCCCATTAGCATCAGGGTTACCTAATTTACTATTGAGGCCCAGAGGTGGCTGAATTTGGTGGCCTGGATGATTCGCCCATCCATCAATATCACCGATGTGACCTACTTCTGTGACTTGGTAGTGGCTTGTATCCTAAGCGGGGTGCCGATAAATGTGGGGACACAGATCACAGAGGAGTGGAGGTATTTTTCATCTAAGAGTGTTATTGGTCTACCCTTTCCCTCTCTTAGTACTCTTCTCTGCAAACAGGCCAAGGTGCACAGGGAGGCCAGGGATGTTATGGTGGTTTGTGACATGCCCTTTGATCCATTGAGGGTAAATGGGGCACCAAGGAGGTGGCAGGAAGAAAAGAAAGGTGGCTTCCAGTAATGAGGGTGGTGGGCTGACACCTCCAGGCCTGTTGGTCTTTTTAAGTGGATTGAGACAGATATGGTCGTTATGCGATAGTTGTTGGGAGATTTGCAAAGACCATCTTTAGGTGAAAATCCATCTAGTGAGCTGTTACGGATCCAAAGGGGGTGCAGGAAAGGCCCACGTAGAGCTACAAGAGGACTTGAAGAGGGAAAAAAGGAAGCGCTCTAGGGACAAACTCTTCGTCTGTATGTGGAAGGGGATCAAGAAGATCCTAAAGATCCTCTCCCCCCGATGCTGGATGCCATAGGTGACCAGAGAGGAACTTCCAGTGTTCTCCTTCCTTGGTCAGTTTGAGGGCGAGGTGGTCGATGATCTCAACGACGCAGTGATGAGGCCTCTAATTAGTTGTGGCTACAGTTTACCTCCCTTCCCTGCCCCTTTTAGCTACTGATTTGGGTTGCCCCCGTTTGGGCATATAAGACAATTCTTGTTTCTTTTTCTTGTTTTGGATATTACATGTTCTTACTACTAGTTTACGGGTGCAAGTTTGGTATCCTCAAATAATGACCGTGTTTTTGGCCCCCCCTTTAGTTATATCATATAATTTTTTCCCCGTATTGATATTGCTTGATCTTATCGTGCTTGACATACTGCAATTGCTTCTAAAAATAGGGGAATTCGAATTTTGCCTAGTTGCCATCTGCTTCAGTGGTCGCCCTTCCGCTACATCGACCCTGATGTGGCAGTCTAGTGCTCGCTGTAACGAGTTCGCAACAATAAGACACATCTCGATGTAGTGAAACTCGCTAATCATAACACCTATAGGAATGTTTTTCCCTTAGGTCAACATAAGCCAATTTCACCGTCACTAGCCTTCACCCATTAATTTATCTCATATCCCCCTACAATTCACATTGCTAGATACCAATTAAGACCGTTGAGATTTCCATTGGAATCGTCCAGATACCAATTGAACTTAACCTAGGCGAACGACATGCTCAGACAACATTATATGAAAGAATAAAGGGAAGAACTTCCTAAATGTCTCATAGCTTCCTGAAGATTACGTGTGGACATCTACACACCAATCCACAGGAGTCTACTCAATATTTCTTTTTTACTTGTAAGATCAGTAACCTAGATGCTCTGATACCAACTTAATACGACCCAAATGGATAGGTTGTGCGACACATAGTCGGCCCTAGTTCAATAGGAGAATCCCTTCTTAAAATATCATCTTTAATATGATAATTGAGTCAATATCATATAACATAATAGAGTTGCTTCCATGGTAATATAAAAGAACACATACAACACCTCAATTTCACACAACATAAGTAACATCATCATATCAAGTTCACTTCACCAACAGAATTTAACATGTATATTATTAACGATAATTAGTGTCTGAGGATCAACCAAGCACGTTATCATTTCCCACATATACACTCCATTATATAAAGTCTACTCCTTATAAAATTGTAACCTATCATCTTTCTAGTTATTTATCAATTAGCCAAGTCTCACACAATCTATCACAATAATGAAACATACAAGGTAACCTTCACGATTTATCGATTCAACTTTTCCTACCCTCTCAGATAAGAGTCTATCATATAAATATGTTCATTCAAATTTTAATCGCATATGGTTCATATTAGATCCCACTTCAGGTCCACTTACTCAGCTCATCATTATCCTTTAAATCTAGTCATTTGCAATAAAAACTTTATGATGCATAATTCGTTTCGATGTCATCCTCATTTAATTACTTCACCCTACTACTATAATTTCTCACAATTTTCCAATTCTTTTCTTACCTCATTTAATCTAGTTAAGTTACACTACTAGTCTCACGGTTTTAGTACAAAATAATTAAATTATGATATTAAACTCCTATAACCACACTAAGTCTGATTTCTCACCCTCTTCCCTTAATCCGCTCTATTACAATCATTCACCCAGGATTATACCATCAAGACCTCACCACCACAATTTACAATAACAAGACATCACGTATCATCAAACATACTATCACAACATCACCTCCAGAATTTTTATCGAGGTTATCACATCAAGAATACACCCCTAATATTAGTTATCAGTTAAGTTTCACTTCTTCCTATGTTCTCATACCTAAGATTAATCCTCTAATTTTATTAGTTGCGCCACTACAAACCTTTATTCTCGATATCATGTATTATAATCCTTCTACCCTCATCAATTGTATATTAGTAATACACACATATATGATTCACCAATTATAGTTTAACTCAAAAATAAGCCATAACCTACCTGGGTATCAAGTTAACATCAAAAGAGTGATAGGACTTCGTTTTCTAGCTTCGGATTCACTCCCCTTGAAGGATTCCGCCAGAGAAGTTGGTGAAGTTCTTCCTTTCCCTAGCCTTCTTCTTCTTTTCCTTGCTAAAATAACTAGAATAGTTTTTAGGATGTTTTTAATGAAAAAACCTTGTCGTGTAAGAATCTAGGTTGTAAAAGTGAGAAAAGTACAGAGTTCTGGTCTGCGTATTCCACTACAGCGGTCCCACCATGGTGATGATGTGCCGTCGTAATGGTTCCATTGCCGGGCCCATAAAAATTTTTAATTCCACCCCTTTAAAACACTACCATTACTTCCATCCCTACTAGAAAATAACATCAGGCCTACATAAAATTTTCAAGGTGCTATAATGATCGGATGTGTCATTACACTAAATGTAATAATTCTAACAATAACTTACAATAACATTATCTAAATCTAATAATTCTAACAATAACTTACAATAACATTATATAAATCTAATAATTCTAAATAACAATTCTAACTAGTAATTTTAGCAATAACATTACAAATCTAACAAATAACATTAACAATTTAACAATCATACTATTTTTTAATCTAATAATAACATGACAAACTAAAACCCTAACCTTTAAAATTGGGGCTAAAATAGAGAGGAATAGTGGCCGAGGAAGGGAGATGGTGGCAGTGGAGGAACGACGGGTGGTGGATGGAGGAACGACGGTGATCTGAAAATGAGGTAGTGGCCGGGAGGGTTTTTTCGCCGAAGGAGAAAGAAAGAGGGAAGAAAAGTGAGAAATGAGAATTTTTCGCATTTACGGTCTGATTTAATTAGACAATCAAATGAATTGGCCAAATCTTGACCAAAAAACTGATGGAGTAAATGGCAGTGTCAGTAGGTTTTTCAAAATTATTTTAAATAAAAATTTATTTCTCTGTTATTATTTTTATTTTTATTTAACACATAGTAGTTAATTAATAAAATGACTCTGTCCGCCGAATATATAAGGTATTTTAAAAAAAAATTAAATTCGACTATGTCAGTCGGATTATCAAAATTTTATTCTGATTAAAATTATTTGCGCAAAAATTCCCAAAAAAAACCGACAAGAAAACTTAGGGCAGTGAAGGTTTGTTAAAAAAATAAATTAAATAAAAAATGGAGTAACCGATAAACAGGTCTGGTTTTTCCTCGATTTTATCTGACCGACCCTGTCCGTCGGTTTATGTCCGTCGTTTTTTGAGCAGTTTTTTTTATAGTGAAATAAAAAGAATAAGAGAAAATTGAC
This sequence comes from Datura wrightii, assembly GCA_035772735.1. Lineage (NCBI taxonomy): Eukaryota > Viridiplantae > Streptophyta > Magnoliopsida > Solanales > Solanaceae > Datura > Datura wrightii. The sequence continues at coordinate 905,359 of JASDFA010000027.1, forward strand.
TTGTTATAAGATGTAAAGAAATACCCGAAAAGAATGATTACAAAATTTCTTTTGCTTGAGAATGTGCAATTTATAAGTTAGGATTTCAAGATTTATGAGAAGAATTGGTGCTTACAACTGCAATAAAAGAGACTGTAAATAGAAATACAATTTTAAGTTACTAAAAAATACGATGTAATTTTCACTTAACTACGATATTTTGAATTTGAATATTATATTTTTTTAATTGAATTTCATAATTTTAAATTATATACCCTTCTTAATTGAATATTTTATTTTTGAATTGAATACTATAGTTATGTATTTGAACTGAATATCGTATTCTTGAATTGAGTATGTAGTTTCAAAGCAAATATTGTATTTTTAAATTGAATACTATAATTTTAAATACCGAACACAGATTTAAGAAAAATAATGTATTTTATTTTTTTGGATAGTACTAATTAGGGTAGATTATGAAAATCTCTAATTGGTTGTATATTTATGTTTTTCCAAAAACAAATAAAACCGATTTATAAATAAGCCCAATGATTCAAATTCTAGCAATACAGAATAAGAAAAATCTTAGCATTCAAATCAAAACTTAAAAAATGACAAATCACCAATATAAGAAGAAATTAGTACTTCCTAATCATATTCCCAAAAGTATATTTTTTTTCTACTGTGTGTGTTTTAATTTTCTTTAGCAGCTAGATTTTGAGACGATTTCATACAATTTTAAATGTAGAACAAGGAGTTGTGGAGCTTTCAAAGAAAGCAAAATTGGTGAATATTATTACTCTAGATCAGGTAAGTCCACGATATACCAATTGATTTTATTTTTTGGGGTTTGATATTAATTGAGATTAGATTTTATGTGTGTTTTGCTTCTATGGCCAAAATGTGTTTTTTGCCTGATTAATTTACTTTCATTTTTGAAAGATGTTATAGACCTAGGATCTATTTGATACAAATTACTACTACTACTACAACTACTACTACTACTACTACTACTACTAATAATAATAATAATAATAATTATAATAATAATAATAATTATAATAATAATAATAATTATTATTATTATTATTATTATTATTATTATATTATTATTATTATTATTATTATTATTATTTTGAAAAATATCAATCCTCATCTATTGAAGATGTCATCTGTTTTTCCATTCTCGATTATATATATATATATATATATATATATATATATATATATATATATATATATATATATATATATGTATGTATAGGTATTTCTATGTTAATTATTTTTTACTTATCTATTAAATAATTAAAAAAAATATTTTTCTTCAGAGCAAACACATTAATAATGAAAATTTTTTGCTCAATAAAGGTGCATCATTATCAAGCATCAATTATTTCAATCATAAAAATATCAAATTCACATTAGAAAGTAGTGTTAAGCGATAAATTTATACTTTCACTGAAACAACAAACATGTTGAAAATGCTTAAAGTTGGTGACTCATCTGTTGCTCTCTCTTGTTGCCACTGCCAAGTGCCTAGGAAGTTTTCTCTACTTGAAATTTTTTAAATTTTGTTACTCTATTTATTTGTTAATAGAAGATAGAAACCAAGAAATTTTCAGATTTATCTTTGCTAAAATCTCGATGAATGTATAATATTTGAATAGTTTAAAAAATATATTAAGTGTCTAATAGCACTTTTTATTTTATTTAGATCATGAAAGTTCACCTCCAAAAGGACATACTTAATAGCATCATCAGCAGATTATCTATGAGGTCTCTTCTTTGATTAAAATGTGTTTCGAAATTTTGAAAAATATTGATCGATGAGTCGTATTTTAGGATGAAACATCTCAATCATGCCAAGAATGACCAAACTTCTCAAAAATTTCTCTTTAATCAACTATGCCCTGAGGAACATATATTTTTCATTTATTGTTTTCCTTTATCATTGGTTCAACTGGTTGAGGATATACGAAAACTGAATTGCCCTTTAAATCTTGAACCATGATATTCCACAGTCTATTGTTGTTGCGACGACTTGTTATTATCAAGATCTATGAAAATATTGTCGAATGCCATATACTTTTGCTATGAAATCCTTCCACAAGAGAATCAATTACACTTCCAACTCTAGAATTTTCAGTGTGAAAATTTTCTTGTTTGGGATTATGAAACGACCCAAATAAGCGAGTTGTGCGGACACCTACATCAACTTTAGTTCGATAAAGATAATCTCTTTTTAAATCAATGTATAAATAAATTAAATACTCATTAACTTTCACAATACAAAATATTTCTAGAATTATAATAAATTTTTTCTTCCGAACTATGACTTCCCAAGATCTGGTCTAGACAAGTACAAGAATTCTAACAGAATACTTGACAAAATAAAATGACACAGCTTCGTCTACAGAGAAAAATATGAAAGATGATGTTGAGTACTCCACGTCAATCATGAAACCTCAAACCTGCCACAACCTATGCCAAAAAGGTGTAGCGAGGTAGTATCAGTACACTACACATGCCGGTAGGCATCATCGGCCAACTAAGATTAGTTCACGTAATGACATATAATTTAACATGCAATTGAATTAATAAATTTAAAAATGACTCCAACTTATATTCATAACCTAACAAGTTCACAAACCACTTTATTGATTCTCATAACTCCTTAATATTCATACATCTACCGTACCACTCTAGCCCTTGTTTAACTCTTATTCTGTTTCTCTCACCCCGCTACAGTGGGTACTTTGACCGCTACTGCGATCTCGTAACAGCGGCAATTTTCCCGCTACAACGCCACATGCGTTAGCCAATAGCCCGACTTCACTGATTCTCTCCTCTATTAACCCACCATATTATCACGATCCAAGTCTACACCCTGAACGCGATACAATACTTAGGGCCACAAGTGACCTCAAGATAACTCATGACATAGCATACTACTGAAACTTGAATACTGTATGAAATCTATTAAGTGGAAACTCCATAAGGCATAACTGAACAAAATACTTTTAATAAAAACAATACATCTGATAACATACAGAATTTCTAACTCTGTCTAAAAGCCATCTAAGATCTGATAAGTTGCTGGGACAAACTCCCATATAACTCTAAGGTCTGAACTGAAATATCCAAATATAATAACTGAAAATGAAACTCTAACCCCCGGAAGATGAGGACTCATCACTGAACTTTGTTGATTTTTGTCGGAGAAGGACTACTAATGATGTTGAGACTGAGAACCTGTGCCGGTATCATAATACGATATAGCATAGAGAGTATGCATCAGTAGGTTGAATGTACTGAGTAAGTGAGACATAAGGTAAATACGAAGAATCTATAAGCTGAACTAACAAAACATGCAATGACCATAACTGGAATCGTAAATACTAAAGTATCTGAAAAATCTGATAATACTATAAGTGCTAATAACTATCTAAAGATGTCAAGCATATTCTAAGTTTAGGAGGACTGAACTGAGCTAGAGACTGTGACTGTACTAGATTTAGCTGTACTGTACTATACTGTGGGAGAGACTATAACCAACTTGTAAGCATGTGAGCTAAATGTGGAGTCTGATGTGTACACCCCATTGGAGAAAGCCCATTGTATCTTGTCAGGGTATAGTGACTGAGCTAGGTGATCGCTATCTGAGGCCCATTGTGACGTAGTTCTGGGAACCTGAATGTGCTGAACCCCGGCCCATTCGGTGCTAAGTTCTACTCCTACTAAAAAATCCTAATTGTGTCTGCTACACCGATAACTCTAAACTGATATCCTAAGACTTAAACTTAGGACTACTTTTTTGAAAGTGCCCTGAGAGTCTAAAGGACCTGATAACTGAGTTACTAGTATTCTAAGACTTGTCAGAGCTATTTTATCTAAAAACGCCGTAACCATCTAAAGAACATTTGATGACTGATAACTGAGACTACAGAGATTTACTGAACTCCTCAAAGACTGACTATAGTCAAACTAATCAGCTAACATTACTGCAGATCACTGAGAATAATAAGTATCAACTAAGACTCAGGTATTGAATACACCAAAAGGCTAACTTTTGATCATGTATATGTACTAACTTTTAGAATTTTTAAATAGATTATCCTGACAAAGAAATGTTCATATTTGGACTCTAGATCATACAAGTCTCATTCAAAGTCACATTTAAATATTAGTGCTAAAATACATACTGCATGAAATGAGGTACCAAGCATCAATTACAACTAATAATAATCTTAGAAAACATCAAGAATCATAACAAGGAGGAGAATCTGTCTGAAGAACAACCCTAGTTTTGATCTTTCACAAGGATAGAACTGATAAGGTCTTCTGTAAGAATTTTAAGATACAAGGGTAAAATAAATTTCATTGTTGGAATGCCCCATACCTAGAGTAGAATCCCTGAGAGAACCCTTGAGAATCTGAGAAGGAAAACTGAATGCCCTATCTTTTGGTCTGAGATATCTGTACTTTCTTTGTACTGTTTCTGAGAGTTTGAGAGAGAATGAGAAGAAGAATCGATCAACCCAATTCCCCTCTAAATGAATCCTAAATTATGTATCTTAGGCATTAAAATAACAAGAGGTTACAAAAATGCCCTTGAGAACTGTTGTTAGAATTTTGCTCGTCATATGGTACGACTCAGCCTATGAGTTGTACCAGGCTCCTACGGCCTATACCTTCACTTGTGGCTAGGGACCCCACACTATTTCTCTAAAGTTTTCCACTAACGTCTACCAAGATCTGTACAAGAATCCTATGAGTCATAACATGTACTCATGATTACTCCAATCATCCTTATTGTTGTCCTCCTACCCTCTTGTTACGAGTCCAGGTATAGCTTGTACCATGATTGTATAAATCGTATTGTGACTCGTACTGAGGTCCTTTTTTTAAAAAAATTTTCTGCATGATCAAGTTTTAAATCTAAAGGCTTTTCTCAGGAATTTTTGGGGTGTTACAATATCTTCCTTTTAAGAATATTCATCCTCGAATGAAGGTTAAATAAGCTGAAAGACTGGGAAAAGAGTTGCAATCTCGCACTGAAAGCAATAAATTGATTATAGAAGAAATGACTAACTCCCAACTGAGGTGAACATACTAACTGGACTTATGCAACTAGGATGCACATTTCAAACATGAACAAAGATGATGAGTATGAAACTGAATAGAGTACTAAGGATAAATTTTAGTACCTGATACTGAAGCTGAGCTGGAAGGAAATAAGTGAGGGTTTCTAACCATCATGTTTACTTCTGCTTCCCATAAGGTAGTTCCTCCATAAAATCTTTACTGAAGCAACCTCCTTGTTTCTTAGCTTATGAGCCTGCTGGTGCAGGATCGGAACTAGAACTTTTTCATAAGAGAGACTATCTTTTACACCAACACTCTCCATAGGCACTATTGAAGTCAGGTAACCAATACATTTCTTTAACATGGACACTTGAAAGATTGCATCCTACAGGAGATCTATACCTCCTACCATATAATGCCTTGAACGGGGCTATCTGAATACTGGATTGGTAGCTTCTGTTGTATGCAAACTCAATGAGAGATAGGTGATCATCCCAACTTCCCTTGAAATCGATTAAACAAGGCCTCAAAATATCTTCCAAAGTCTGGATAGTCCACTTGGCCTGGCCATTTGTCTGTGGGTGAAAAATGGTGTTGAGCTTTACCTGCGTACCAAGTCCTTTCCTGAATGACTTCCAAAAGTGCGAGGTAAACTGAGTGCCTCTGTCTGAGATGATGGACAAGGGAACCCTATGAAGTTTAAAACTCTCAAATGTATAATATATCATATTCCTCTACTGAACTTATGGTCTTAACTGGTAGGAGATGTGTTGAGTTAGTCATCTGATCCACGACCACCCAAATTGAGTCATGTTGTCGGTGGGTGAGAGATAAACCTGTGATGAAGTCTATATTCACTTCTTTCCACTTTAAAGTAGGAATGCTAATATCCTGAATCATACCCCCAAGTATCTGGTGTTCAACTTTGACTTGTTAGCAGTTTGGACCCACATTCACAAATTCTGCAATGTCCTTCTTCATGCTATTCCACCAGTAAACTTCCCATAAATCACGGTACATCTTGGTGGCACCTAGATAGATAGAGTACCTGGTGCTGTGAGCTTCCACTAATATTTGTTGCCTCAAATCGTCCACCTCTGGAACACACAATCTGCCTTGGTAACGGAGCACACCATCTCCCTTTTTGGATAATGCTTCCACTTCTTTTCTTAGAATTGCCTCCTTCAACTTGAGTAGAATGGGGTCTTCATGCTACTTTGACTTAACCTCCACCACCAGTGAGGATTCTAACCCACTCTGAATTACAACTCCACCCTCTATTGAATCAACTAACTGGACCCCTAACTAAGCCAATTTGTGGATGACCTTTGCCAATTCCTTTTTACCCTCTTCGACATGCACAACACTTCCCATAGACATCCCGCTGAGGGAAGCAGACACTATATTGGTCTTTCCTGGGTGATAAAATACACTCATGTCATTATTTTTCAATAATTCTATCCACCTTCTCTGACTAAGATTCAAATTCTTATGACTGAACACGTACTATAGACTTTTGTGATTAGTAAAGACATCCACATGAACCCCATAGAGATAATGTCTCCAGATCTTCAAAGAAAACACTTCCGCTACCAATTCAAGATCATGAGTTGGATAGTTCTTCTCATGAAACATGAGTTGTCTGAAAGTATAAGCTATGACTTTACCATGTTGCATCAGCACACAACCATGGCCAACTCTGGAGGCGTCACAATATATTACAAACCCATATGTACCTTCTAGTAAGGTTAGTACTGGAGTAGTAATGAGTAGAGACTTCAACTCCTGAAAACTTTTCTCACATTCGTTGGACCACTGAACTTCACCTTCTTCTGAGTCAATTTGGTCACAGGGGAGGTAATGGAGGAGAATACTTCAACAAACCATCTGTAATAGCCGACTAGACCCAAGAAATTCTTGATATATGTCGGAGAGGTGGGCTTTGACCAGTTATTAATTGTTTCTATCTTCTAAGGATCCATCTAAATACGAAGGAAAGCAATTGATTTTATCTAGAATTCACACTTGCTGAATTTGGCTAATAACTAGTGGTCCTTGAGAGCCTGTAAAATTATTCTCAAATGGTCTACATGTTCCTCCACCGTTCTATAATAAACCAAGATGTCATCTATAAAAACAATGATGAACATGTCCAAGTACAGATTGAATACCCTGTTCATCAGATCCATAAAAGTTGCAGGAGCATTGTTAGACCAAAAGACATAACTACGAATTCTTAGTAACCGTATCAAGTTCTAAAGGTTGTTTTCGAAATGTTACATTCTTTGACCCTGAGTTGGTGGTATCCTGATTTGAGATCTATCTTGGAAAAAACCATGCTCCTTGAAGCTGATCGAATAAGTCGTCAATCTTGGATAGAGGATACCTATTTTAACTATGACTTTCTTAGTTGACGGTAGTCGATGTACATTCTGAGGGGGTACCACCTTTCTTTCACATGAATAGGACTGGACACCCCAGGGAGAGATACTGGGCCTGATGAAGCTCGTATCTAGAAGGTCTTTCATTTGTTCCTTCAACTCCTTAAGCTCAATTGGAGCCATTCTATAAGGAGTAGTAGAGATGGGCTGGGTATCTAGAAGAAGAACTATGGTTAATTCTATTTCCTATTCGGGAGGGACTCCAAAAAGTTCTTCAGGAAACAAATCTGGAAACTCATGCACTACTGGAACTGACTGGAGTGTTGAGGTCTCGGAACTAGAACATTTGACTCTAACCATGTGGTAGATGTCCCTTTGCCAATCATTTCCTAGCCTTAAGGTACGAAATGAAACAACCCTCAGACATTGAAGTACTACTCTTCCACTTTAAGACTGGTTTGTTAGGAACTTGAAACCTGACAACCCTTGTTCTGTAGTCAATTGAAGCATAACAAAAATACAACCAGTCAATGCAAAGAATAAGATTGAAGTCGACCATGTCTAGATCTACTAGATCAATGGAAGTGACTTTACTCAACACTAACGCTGGAAAATTTATGTATATCCGACTGGCTCTAACCGACTCACCAATCGGGGTAGAGACTGAAAGAGGTTTAGAGAGAATTTCTGGACTACCATAGAACTGAACTACAATATAAGAAGTCACGAAGGAAAGTGTGGCTCCTAGATATAGAAAAGCATATATATCAATGTGAAAAAGGCACAACATACTAGTAACCACATCAGATGAGTTCTCCTAATCTCGCTTGGAAGATAGAGTGTATAAATGATTCTGCCGCTGACCACCACGAGTACCTAAAGTAGTGCCTTGTTGAGATGAGCGACCTGTCGGGCCACTATTGTAGAAGATTGGGCCTTTCCCCGTCCTGCTGAAGGGAACTCTCCAACCCATGAACAAGCTAACCATAACAAAAACAATGCTCTTTTCCCAGACGGCACTCTCCAGAGTGATTCTTACCACACTTAGGACAAGCTGAAAAAGTGCGTCTACTGGAGACATGGCTCTGGGACTGGGAGACTGATGTCCCACCCCTACTATCTTTGCGGGGCCTGGAGGATAGAGCGTTGGCTGAGGAAGGTGTTAGAGGCCTCTGCTGCTACTGAGGGTGATTACCACCTCCTGATCTCTATTAGAAGTACTTGAACTGACCGATTCTAGCCCATTTACTGTCCCTCTCTATGTCCTTCAAATTTTCTGATTCTATCTATTGGGCATGAATGATGAAATTGGAGAGGTCTATATATTTTATGATAATGGCGGTCTTGCATTTCTTGAGTACCAAGTCCGAGACTTTGTTAACAAAATTGAACATGTGAGGCCTCAGCTAAACAACCATTTCTGGAGTATCTCTAGAAAGCTGAGTGAACTTCAGTGCATACTCCTCTACTGTCATGTTGTTCTACCTCGGGTTCATAAACTCGGTAGCCTTAGCTTCTCTTAGTTCCTAGGGAAAGAACCTATCTAGAAATGTTGTAATGAATTTGTCCCATTCTATCGAACCTGCTCCATTTTGTCTTACCTCTTTCCACCGCTTATACCAAATCTAATCCACCCCTTTCAATTGGTAGGCAGCCAAATCAGCATCTCTATGGAGATAACACTCATGATTTGTGTGATCTTCTAAATCTCATCCATGAACTCCTGCGAGTCCTCCTCTACCTTAGACTCATGAAAAGCTAGGGGATTCATCCGAATGAAATCCCTGACCCTGGCCGCATCTACAGACCCATTTGTGTTCACTAGCACCTCGACCTGCTAGTGGACCTGATTGGTCATCACCTGTGCCAACATTTGAATGGCGACTCAAAATTTCGCGTGGACACCTGGTTTTCCTAAGAAGCTACGAGAGTTGGTGGGGCTGGCCGGTTGGCATTATCGGTCCTCCTTTCATTTCCTCTTCTGGGAGGCATCGTTATCACTAAAAGGGTAGAGAATGAGTTAGAAAGATGTATTAGAGTCTTAAACTCTATGCACGATAAGATTTATGAATAAAAAGGAATTTTCCTAAAAATGCCGCGTAGCCTCCTACTCATAAGTGTGGCACGCTTTACACCCATAAAAAAGACTCTACTTGATGCGACATTCAGATATCCTATGACACTTTAAACCTGGCCCTGATACTAAGTTTTTCCTGATCCGAGTCTATACCCTAGACGCGACATGGTACTTAGGGTCACAAGTGACCCCAAGCTAATCCATGGCATAATATACTATTGAATCTCTGAATACTGTATGAAATCTATAAGTGAAAAATTTATAAGGCTAATTGAAAAAAATACTTTTAAACAAAAATAATACATCTGATAACATACATAATTTCTAACTCTGTTTGAAAGTCATCTAAGAACTGATGAATTGTTGGGACAAGCCCCAGCTAACTCTAAGGTCTGAACTAAAATATCCAAATACAATAATTGGAAATGAAACTCCTTACCCTAGCAAATGTGGACTTACCACTGAACTTTGTTGATTTTCAACGAAGAAGGACTATTGACGATGTTTAGACTAAGAACATATGTTTGTATCATAATACAATACAACACAGAGAGTATGTATCAGTACCTTGAATGTACTAAGTAAGTGAGAAATGAAGTAAAAACAAAGATGCTGAAAATCTATAAGCTAAACTAAGAAAACATGCAATGACCATAACTAGAATCATAATATTGATGTATCTAAAAATTTTGATAATACTGTAAGTACTAATAACTGTCTTTAGATCATAAACATATCCCGAATTCTAGAGGATTGAATTGAAATTGAGCCTATGACTGTATTGGACTGAGTTGTATTATACTATACTGTGGGAGAGACTATTATCAACATATAACTATGTGAGCTGAACGTGGAGTCCGATGTATATACCCCATTAGAGAAAGCCCACTGTACCTTGGCAGGATATAGTGGCTGAGTTGGATGATCACTATCTGAGGACCATTCGGTCTAATAACCTACGGTGGCAACGTAGTTCTAGGAACCTGAGTGCGCCGAACCCCGTCCAGTTCGGTGCTAAGGTCTACTCCCATTAAAAATCCTAATTATTTCTACTAGATAGATAACTCGAAACTGATTTCATAAGACTTAAGTCAGGACTACCTATCTAGAAGCTCCCTGAGAATCTAAAGGACCTAATAACTGAGTTACTAGTATTCAAAGACTTATATGAGCTACTTTATCTGAAAGCATCGTAACCGTCTAAATAACATCCGATGACTGATAATTGAGACCATGGAGTTTTACTGAACTCCTCTAAGATTGATTAGTCAAACTGATTAGTTGACATTACTGCAGAACATTGAGAATATTAAGTATCGACTGAGACTCTGGGACTAAATACACCAAAAGGCTAGCTTTTGATCATATATCTGTACTAACTTTTGGGATTTTTAAATAGATTATCCTGACAAAAAAATGTTTATATCTGGACTCTAAATCATACATGTCTCATTCAAAGTCACATTTAAAGGTTGGGGTTAAAATACATACTGCATGAAATGAGGTACCAAGCATTAATTACAACTAGTAATAATCTCAGAAAGCATAAAGAATCATAACAAGGAGGAGAATTATAATCTATCTGAAGAACAACCCTAGTTTCGTTCTTTCATAGGGCAAGAACTAATAAGGTTTTCTGTAAGAATTTTGAGACACAACGGTGAAAGAAATTCTCTTGTTGGAATCCCAGACACCTGGAGTAGAATCCCTGAAAGAACCCTTGAGAATTTGAAAAGGAAAGCTGAATGCCCTAGATTTTGCTTTGAGATGTATGCACTTTCTTCGTACTGTTTCAGAAGAAGAATCAGTCAACCCCTCCTTAACTCTCCTTTAAACGAACCCCAAACTATGTAGCTTAGTCATTAAAATAACGGGAGGTTACAAAAATGCCCCTGAGAACTATTTTAAAAATTCTACTTGTCAAGTGTTATGACTCAACCTATGAGTCATACCAGGCTCCTACTGCCTGTACATTTACTCGTTGCTAGGGACCTTACACTATTTCTCTTGTGTTTTTCATAGACATCTACCACGATCCGTACAAGCATCCTGCGAGTTGTAACATGCACTCGTGATTCCTCCAATCACCCTTACTATTTTCCTCCAACCCTCCTGTTACCAATCTAGGTACGGCTTGTACCATGATTGTACGAGTTGTACTGTGACTCGTACTGATGTCCTTTTTTTTTAGTTTTCTGCATGATCAAGTTTAAAATCTAAAAGCTAGTCTCAAGAATTTCTGGGGTGTTGCACATATAAACATTGTAGCACATCTACCTCATTTACCCTTCCATTATCACTAATCAAGCCCATTTGCATTATTTAATGACCTATTATTTGACGTATATGATTAACTCACTCTCTTTAATTCCGTTGACACTCTTTTGTCTACGTGATAATAATATGGTTAAACCCACGATCTCCTAGTAGTTCACTACCTTTGATAACTCGTTATGCTACCTTCTACAGCCCACAAAGACCACATTAAATAAGCATTCTATCACAATACAAGTTAAATAGCTTAAGTATATACAAGGAAAGCATCAAACTATACCAAGGGAATTAAGTCCTCCACAATTAAAATACATGTACATACCCGTCTCTCCCAAATTCCACACCACATATCTACACCATAATCATGTCATGTAGTACCTTATCGATATCGTATCATAATATTTACATCCCAAATATGCCTCTCACAGCATACCCGAATCATGTCAGTATATTTCATATCACACTTGTATACTTGTACATCTTTTGTGATCGCAGTTGTATGTATATCATGCAATAACTGCACCATCTCTATCTCATACTCATACCATCGATGATACACTGGCACATGCCTCCGTCACACCACTGTACACACATGCCAAAGGGTCTTATATTTGCCCTTCCAATCATGACCTGCTGGGGACTCTAGAAATCCATGTAATGTACACCCAGCCATATGAGCCACTCATCATACCTGTCTATATATATATGTCCGTACAACCAGTTGTATGAGTAGTTAGTCATACTTGTCTATGTACTCGCTCATATTGCTCACTCAAATGATCACCTCAGGCACAAGCCACTCATATCCAAGTATTCACTCACAGGCTTGATCATACTAATTTGCTCATCTGGATACTCGCCTTGGCTATGAGCTTCCAGTTATTAACATATAGATGATTCACTTTTCCATTTCCAATACCTCCTTATTTCCTCACTTTGTTATCATGGATTCCACCCATCATTTCTAAAATAATATATCTAAATTTAATTTAGCAAAATCAAATACACAACAAGAATTATGCATTACAAGCTATAATACAATCATAAACCGGGGCCATTCCATAATTAGTTATTCATCACATCACCCATGCCCATAAACTCAACAAAATATGGTGCAAACTGGCTTGCTCACAAGATTGGGCTTTGCTGCAAGGATATTACTACCGTCACCATGGTCTCCTATAGTGGTTTTAGTGTCGTTGCAGTGGTACTGTTCAAGCAGTACTCCGACCCAGCTGTCCACCTAGATTCCCCTCGAATTGTTTCCTCGCAAGCAGCTCACCCATTATCTGTAAAATTCATTAATTGATCCCTATAGTAAATTTATCTTTCTTCTTTAAGTAACGATAATTAACTTGACACGATTTAAACAATCATAGCACACAAAAGTATACAAAGTGACTTACTAGCCCCTTAACTTATTCAAACGCAAGAATTGCCTGATTTCCATGCCCATGACCATACTCCGGTCCCTCATTCGGGGCATACCTCAGAGGTAGCCCTCATGGTTTCCCAACTAAGACAGAAATCTAATGATCTAGGTTTAAGACTCTTCCTACGTACAAAATTTCATATTATGGGGATTTCATCACCTCCTTTCGATTTCCTTTTGATTTCCTTCATCTCATAGACACTTACTAATTATTATCTATTTAATGGTGATTAACTTGGAATTTCTCCCTACTCATCAATGACACATCAAGTATAACACGTATATAATTTGCGAATAAAAGTATAACATGTAATTAAGCAAGCCATAGACTATCTAGGTGCCAAGCTATCGTAGAGAAGCTCTCAATTGCGTACTTGCCTTAAGTTTCGAGTTCTTGCAGAAAATTGTCATGATAGAGGGTGTCATGCCCCGAATTTATATCCTAGATGAGATACGGTACTTGAAACCACAAGTGACCCCAAGTCAACCTCTAGTATATCATACACTGACATTCTGAGTAACATAAAATACAAACAATGTAAATTTTAAGCAAAAACATAAATACTTGGACAAGGATACATATTTAATAAAATTAATCTGAGTCTAAAAACAATTCTACATCTGAAATCCACTAAGTCTGATGAGCTACTCGGACAAACCCTCAGCTAAATACATATCTAAATAAAAAGAATGAAAGCATAACTAAGGCAAATAAGCTCTGTCCTCGAAGGATGAGGACTCACCAACTGGATAGCTGAGTTCTTCGCTAAACGGTTGGCTAACGGGGCTGATACTATGATCCTGCAGCTGTATTATAAAATGATATAAGATAAAAGTATGCATCATTACTTTGAATATACTGAGTAAGTGAGAAGAACATAACACAATAGAATAAATAAAAGGAAATGCTGAACTGAAAGACCTGCAATGACCAAATAAAACTACTGAACTAAATAACTGAATCAACTGTGGTGGTCTGATAGACCATGTCTGATGGTCAAAGCTTGTTCTAAGTCTAGAATATTGATCTAAGCTGAACTAAACTAAGACTAGATTGAACTGACTAGTGGGAGAGTCTATAACTGACATGTAACCACGTGAGCTAGACATGGAGTCAGATGTATACACCCCATCGGTAGGACCTAATATACCTTTCCAGGGTATAAAGGCATGAACTGGACGATCAAAAAGGTCTGGGGACAATCAGGCTAATAAATACTGAAACCTACGCTGGCAACGTAGTTTTGGGAACCCGGGTACGCTGGAAACCTGGTCCGGTCGATGCTAAGTCCTACTCCCACTGAATAATCCTAAATGAATACTAAGTTGATAGCTCAAAATTTGGACCCAAGACTAGTTATATATAAGTGAAAGTACCCTGAGAGTCTTATCGGACCAAATTTTGAAACTAGATTTTAGACTGGTCAGAGCTGCTTATGTAGAAGCATCGTAACCGTCTAAGAACAAACTAAAATATGAACTGGGTCATAATTCTATTCATATCTATTTGTCTAAAGTGTCATGACTGCTTAGTGGACCAATAAACTGGATTTCGAATCTGATTCTGATAACTAGGAGGTGATACCGACACCTCATGAGTTTCTGTAGTCAAACTGATCAACTGACATTCTGACTAACACTAAGTATTTTTATATTTTGACTAAGGCTAGACAACCATGTATTTGACTGAGAATTTAGCATATAAGATAACATGGGAATTCACTACACTATTATAATCAAGAAAATTTCAAGGCTTATCATTTCAGCAAAATTGCTAGTATGTTCTACCCTCAAGAACTAGAGCTAAAGTCAATACACAGGGATAAGCATCAATGCTCACATTAGCTGGTGGAAAATACCTATAATTAATATACATGATGATTCCACATGGATTAAACAAGACATTATAAGGAATTCTCAACATTCAAAAATCTACAGGGCTAGAATTTACTTTTAGGGGAATTATATCAATTTACTCATGAACTGATGGAAATCATGTCTAGAATAATCATGGATGTCATTCTATGCGAATTCAAAGAAAATTTACATATAATCTCTTCGCATTTGAAAACTCAGGGCTCGGATTCATAGAGAAATTAGAGAAGGGTTTTGGGGAACACAAGAGCAGAACTATCCCCTTGTTGATTCCCACATACCTAATAAAGAATTTCTTGAGGAAAGAAGATTGCACTGCTACAATGGAGGAAAACCCTAGTCTTGCTTGAGATCTTATGGAGAGGAAAACATACGATATATTTTATGACGATGAGTGGGAATAAGGGGGAAAACAGTTAACCCCACTATTAAATCTGAAATCATGACTAAAACGAAGTAGTTTAAAATTTAGGAGGGTAGAAAATTACTGAAATACCCTTGAAAATTTGCAGAAAAAAATGAGTGTTAGTCCCCACGAGTGACCTAATGGGTTGTGGTCAAACTCGTGGACTACACTGCCTGGAAAACACTGAAGTCACCACTGAGGGACCTAATGACTCGTCCCTTGTGGCCACGACTCGTGGTCTGATCCATGAAGTACACTGCTCATCTGATCACCTGGGCTCATCATGGGCAAACTAACAACTCGTTAGTGGTGACCACGACTCATGGTCACCACCTGTTATGTAGACTACCTCCCAACTAATTATTTCCTCAACTAGCTAACCATGACCCTCCCCAAAAATTATGGGGACTAACCACGACTCGTTGGGTATCTCATCAAGTACACTGCCTCCCTCCCTTTTCATTTCTTACTCACCACCTCCCGACTGACCTAACAACTCGTGCGGCATGACCACTAGTCGTTGTCGCGCCCGTGGGGACCATTTTCCTCAAATTCCAAACTCCTCCCCTGGCCTCCCCATGAGTCACATCACGACTCGTGGGCTGCACCAATGGGTCACCTCACGACTCGTTATGTGCCTGGTGCTAGTTTTTGAACTTTTCTTCGTTTCAACTCCCGAGTCTGATCTTTGAGCTTCCGGGGCATAACATAGGGTAAAGTCTTGCCTTCTCTAGCCTCCTTGTTTAGAAATTCTAATTTATGTTCCTGGGCCTTTTTATTCAGCACCCCTTGTGGAAATAGGTTTTTAAAACCTAACCTGGATAAGATTATAGAGTCTTAATCCGCGTTGCCCGTTGTAGAGGTTCTGTTATAGCAGAAATAGTCCATCGCGGTGGCCCTTCACCTAGGCCCACCTAATTTAACTCAACCTAATCAAAATTGTCCATCACATAATTCTTTAAATTTGGGAACATAACCCAAGCTTGTAAAAATTTAAATTTTGCTCATGCTTAGGTCATTAGGTTGCTATAATGATCAAATGGGTCGTTACATCATAGACTAATTAAAAATTCATTCGTCCCCAAATAGCCCTCCAATACAACTAGGGTTTCCAATTACCCCACATTGGTCCTGATACCGGTCATAGTTCCATTGCTTTCAGTAGTCACCACAGAGGATCAAGAAATCTCTACTTGACTCAACCAAACCCCAAGCGCCAAATTATAAATTTTTCCTTCCATAAAACTTCCTAATGATCCAATTTTGTTCAAGTATATAACCTCTATGAGAATGTGAATCCCATAACGCCCATATTTTTATATTTATTTTTGGCTCAAAAAGTCGGGTCAGAAGAAATCACTCTGAGCTATGGAACCGAATCCAAAAATTTTTTTTCAGATTATGCTTACCCACAATGCAACAAACCAGACTGCATAGTGTACCTATTTTCATCTCATTCTCCTAATATTTTTGCCGGTAGGATCTCAGTGTTTATTTGCTTACTTTGTGGTGGCTTGACCTGACTGAACCCCACTTTTGGGACTTAGGGTATTTACTCATGGTCCATGTGTTCCTTGGCTCCACCAATTTTTATACAATTTTATTTTAGCAGTTTCTCAAAATATGTGGGACCTATGAAAGAAATTTAAAACATCACTACCTCAAGTCATCCGCTGCAGCAGAATAAGGGTCAGTTTTAAAGGCCAGAACTAATGGTTTTGGTTCATTTTCAATCTTTTTCACGCAAAATTCTTGGCAAATCCCCTCAACTTCCGGTGATTCTCTCAACTTTTCTCGAGTATTTCATGTTCTCCTTGCTTTATAGTGATTCTTATGCTTGTGCTTACAAAATCCATGCTTATATACTTACTTAGGAGTTATTTTTGGGGTGGGTAGGACCAAATCTTCTTTTTTCAATAGAGGTAAGTTTATGGTGCATGCAACTAGTTCTTACATTCTTAAGTCCTTTGGATTATTCTCTACATACTTTAGGCTATTTTCATGAGGGGTTTCACGCTAGAATAGTGGGGTTTGGGTAGGGTAGTGGTTTGACTTCTTTGAGCCTTTCGAGCTTGAATTCGAACCCTATCAGGATGGGAAATTATTGGTAGAGTACGGGATAGTATGCCCCTAGCCCAATTTGTAGTTTATTTGGGAAGACGCGAAGGTTGAAATTTCAACCTCCAATGTTGGGGGTCGAAGGTATACTAGGAAAAATAATGTCCACTATAGTAAATCACCATAGTGGTCTACTCCGCCACTGCAGAGTCACTGCAGCTGACACTTAGCCGCGGCAGTGGTCCGCTCAAGCAGTGGACTTCTTTCAATTTTTTACTTTCTTTTTCCCAACCTTCCCTTCTCTTATTTCCCCCATCACTTCCTAACGTTTCTTATTAGTTATAGATTCATCAATATGTCTACTTCTAGAGGCAGCATCCACACCAGTGACTATATCCGCTTCATTACTGACAAGTGTCAATTTCGGTATAATGAGCAGGACGCCAAGGGTCTAATCCATAAGCAGGGCTCTATGATGCAGGATGTGGTGGAAAAAGCGCTAGAGTTCTATGCTCACCTCTAGGAGTTAAGGTGGGGACCTTTGGTTGCGAAGCTTTGAAAGGAAAATGAGGCCTGGGTACGGGAGTTCTATGTTAACCTCCTTATGGTGGTCTAGAATCGTAGGGAGCCGGTGGCTTATGTTAAGGGGATGCAGATTCTATTGACCCCAGCTACTATTAATGAGGCTGTAGTTCTACCAAACCCTACAATGGAGGAGCTAAAGGCCCAAGATGTGGATGGGAACGACCAGAGACTGGTGGAGGAGCAGAGGGCCTCAATGAACTGGGGCATCACCTGGATAGGTATTCAGGTCACTTACTTTATAGTATAGGCAAGGAGATGACTAAACCTGGTGTCTCGCAGTATTCGTCTGTCCGCTAATATCACCGATGCGACTTATTCCCGTGCTCAGGTGGTGGCTTGCATCCTAAGTGGGATACCAGTGAATGTGGCAATGCAAATCATAGAGGAGTGGAGGTACTTCACCTCCAAGACTATCATTGGCTTGCCTTTTCCTTCTCTAATTACCCTGATGTGCAAGCGGGCTAAGGTGCACCAAGAGGCCAGTGGCTAAGGTGCACCGAGAGGCTAGGGATGTTATGGTATCCTGTGATATGCCATTTGATCCTCCAAAGGTGAAGGGGGATTTTGGGAGGGGTGGGAAGAAGAGGAAGACTTAATTCTAGTGATAGAGATGGTGGGGCCAGCACTTCCAGGTTTGTGGGTCATCTGGAGAGGATCGAGACGGAAATAGCCATCATGCTCGAGCTACTGAGAGGGTTGCCCAAACCTCTCTCGATCAGCAGGCCTTCAAGTGCGGTAGTTGCGGACCCAGAGGAGATATAAGGGGCGGTTGTCACCCTAGCTTAGGCCTCTGTGGAGCTCTGGGAGGACCTAGAGAAAGAGAAGAAGAAGCTCCCAAGATAAGCTTCTGGTCCGCGTGTGGAAGGGGTTCAAGGCAATCCTCAAGCACCTTGATCGTGGGCAAAAATAGCATGCCCGAGTGATGCTTTATACCTTAATTTAGTCTTGTTTATCTAAGTTATTTTATACATTTTCATGTAATTTTATATAAATGTGAATATATGTGCTAACCAACATGATTAGTCTTTGTTTTGTAGGTTTCAATGATTTGGAGGAACTAATTTATAAGTTGGTGAAGGAAAGGAATGGAGTCGGAAGCAATCAGCAGAAGTCGGCAAGGAGTAGGCATGGCAAGTGAGCAGATACGATAGCTACGTGCCACGGCAGGCCAGCCCCGCGCCAGCAGCATGCCATCGCGCTACCCAAGCAGCATGACACGCTGCCAACACGGCAAGAAGGCTGTCGAGGGTCGATTTAGGGTGATTTCCAGAAAGCCTTCGCGTTACCTTCGTGTCACGGAGGGAGATCTCCACGATGCACTCTGTGACACGTTGCTTATTATTCCGGGAAAAAATCCCACTAGTATAAATAGAACACTTAGGTTCATTTTTAATAATTCTGACTTGGTAGAGCAAGAACGTGGGTTACAGGCAGTTGAGGGGACGAAATTATCAGGGTTTTTCTCTATCTCCTTCTTCTTTAATTCAATTGCTTGTATGTTTAAGACTCATTTAACGATGTTTAATCCACAAATGAGTGGCTAATTCCTCTTCTTGCTAAGGTTAAGAACAATTGTATTGAAATGTAGTTATTGATCAATTGGGTTTTTCATCTTTTCTTCCATGGTTGTTCTATTGATTCTTGTTCTTACTGCATTGATGTGTGGCTAATGTTAATGTACATCTAAAAATTCTGGTTTCACTCGAGGGAGCAAGAAATTGGAAAGTTGTGAATCAATAGGATATGATCTTTTCTTAGTTTGGGAAAATTGAGAATTGATTTACCTTCAGGATAGAAATATACCTGAAAGTCGTATTAGTCAATTAAGGAATCGATTTTGTATGGCTAGAACATGAATTTTGTTTATCACAGAAATGTAGGTGGACGGTTCATGATTCTTAAGTTGGGTTAAATACGAGAGTTTTAATCCATTGGCAATAATTCTTGACTAGCAACCGGAGGAAAGATTAACCAAAAATTGTATCGATAATTAGTTTCTATACATGTTCATTTAGCCTCAGCATGCTCACATTCATAGTTCAGACTCACATTAGATATTCGTTTTAGACTTAACATACAATTAGAAATCAAATTATCAAACTCTTCTTTGCACCGTTGTGTTCATTTTTAGAGTGAGTATAGTAACACTTAAGTAGTTTGTTACCTTATCCCAGTCCTTGTGGGATCGATACTTGGCTTACTTAAGCCACTTTACTACTTGTTCGACCACGTGCACTTGCGTGTAGCAAATACCCAAGAGCAGACGCGAACAAGTTTTTGGCGCCGTTGCCAGGGACTGACAACTGGTAAAATTGTTTTCTTAGTGTTAGTTTACAAATTCTATATAAGTGTTGTCAACTTGGTCTTAGTGTTTGTTTTAATTCTTTTTTAATTTTTTTTTGGATACCCTTATTGACATGACATCGTAGAATACAAATGGTTTAAATGGTGGATACTCATATTTTGGCGAATCTTGTCTGAATTGCGGAGGACCCCACTTGTGGCAACACTGTAACACGTGCAATATATGTGGTGGTCAAGATGGCCATTGGGATGGCTGTACGAATGCATATTCCCCTCCCCCAAGCCCCTACTATGATCCTTCTGTTGTTTTTGCTGAATATAGGCATGCTGAAAATGAGGATTTGGGACGCCAAGCTCAAATAGAAGACATGTTGAAACAACTCCTGGAGCAATCAGAAGCAATGAAGGAGGCGATGGCAGTATTGAGAATTCAGCAAGAAGAGAATGCAGAGGCTCTAGAAAGGATGAGCGTCAAATTCACGGAGATGATTGCTGAGGCTGAAGCTTGTGATATTTGCAGGTGATAGTTTTAGCCGATATTCAAGAGGAACTACAAGAGGAAGACAAGGGTGAATTTTTGGATGAAGCCCAACAATGAAAATCTCTTGAGTATCCCCGTGATGGGCTCACACTTATGGAAAATCCATTCATGGAAGAAGAGATAGAGTATCCCCCAGTTGACATTAATGGACAGATAGATGTCGATGCTGAGAAGGTGTATACAAGTAAGGAGGTCAAGCACAATGCAGTTTCAGAGTTGAGGTTTATTGGACCACACTCGAAGCAATTTTCGATATCAAGTTTGGTTGACAACCGAGAAATAGAGTCTTCCAAGCATAGAGAAATATCTAGAGGAGGACCAAGCCCCGTATATTTTGAAATTTGCTAACTCGGAGAGACAAAACGACTTTGCTTACTTAAGGGCTAATAAGTTCAAAAGGCAACATCTACTTCTTGGTCCTTACAATTTTTCACCACCACCCCTAGAACATAAGAGGAAATTAGAAAAGAAATTAGGGGTGAGATTCATATCCTCAAGGTGGAGGAAAAAGTGGTGAAACTTGTTACGTCGTGCCGCGACGTAAAATCAGGTTGCTTGGGAGGCAACCCAAGGGTACCACGGGTACCATTTTAATTTCTTGCATTTGAGTTGATTTTTGTTTATTTTCATCTTGTGTTGTTTTGGTGGAAAGTTAAGCACAGATGGAGGGGAAGGTTGAGTACCCTTGGAAGAGGAAACTAGCAAGCATGGAAGAGAAAAAGTGTGGGGTCAAACACCCACTTGTGCAAGTTGAAGAAAAGCATGTTGTAGCTTGGCCTAAAGGCCTCAGGGAGTATTTCTCACCCTCTTTAAATGTTAATTTGATGCTATGAGTACATAGCATGATTTAAGTGTGGGGTGAGGGAAATTTCAAGAAAATTTCAATTTTTTTGTGCTTAACGATTTTTGGTGAATATAATACTTGTGAGAAGAATTTTGAAAATTGTTTTATGAGTAAAGCATGACTTCATCACCCATTGCTTTTTCTTTTCGGTTCTTTTCCGACAGGCGGTATTTGAACAGAAGAATAAATTTTTTCTTTTTCTTTCCTTTTTCTGTATATAATGTTTTAGTCATAGTTAGGGACTGTTTCCAACAATGGATGAATGACGACCGTCTTGAGGAAAAATTAGTCGATAGGTTTTGGGTTTTTGAAACCATAACTAATTGGTGCTTGAAGTTCTTGTTATGTGCTATACATGATTGTAAGAGGCAAGTATGTACAGTGTGAAGCATGTAGGTGTATAACTTTGTGTGAGACGCTTAGGCTCTTGAATTTGACTCAACATGATTGAAGATTAATTCTGAATTCTTGTGATTAGCTGAGTAAGAGTCTACTGAATGTGTCTTGAATTGAGCATGTGCCATGAGTGTAAGGTTTTTGAGTATTCTGTGCTATTGTGGATTGTCTAGAACTTGACTGGTGTGTTTATAAAAAGAAATGAAGGATGTGAATTGTAGGAGATGATTTAGACATTTCTTTGAAGGAACCTAAATGTCATCCCTCATTTTACCTACCTTGAATAATTAATCCTAGTTAGCCCCATTGAGCCTTGAGCCTATTCTTTGATAGCTACAACATAAGCTTATCCTTTTTCTTTCATTATCCTTGTATTTGATCCAAAACTCCTAAGCGCTTAAGTGAATAATCCGAAGGAGTAAAGGAGTGAGAGAAAAATGAAAAAGAAGGGAAAGTATCAATTGTAAAAGTTGAGAAAGGTCGAGGGTGCACTTAGTTGAATACGGGTGAGTATTAGTAGGGAGTAAGAAAATAAATAAATGAAAAGTTACTTATAGAAATCCCTACTAATAAGTTAAAAGTGCCTAAAGAAATGGGGGAACAAAAGAGAAAAAAGAAAGATGAAAGGATAAAAAGGTGAAGTGATAAAAGGGAAGCTCGTAATGAAGGCGTGATGTATTAAAAGCGCTTAGGAAAGATAGTCACTATTACTGGCCATAATAGTACCTACCCGCACCTGAGTTACATTACAACCTAAAAAGTCCTACTTGATCTTACATTCATACATCCTTAAATTAGTGGAATAAAACACTAAGGGCAAGCTTATGGGTCATTACATGATGCATGTGAATTCTTTGTGAGAGTGAGTGTAATTCTATTCATGTACCCACACATGTTGTGATTTAAAAATTGTTTTTACGTGTGATTGGGTAACTTTCTTTCCATGAGGGGCACATGTTGAATGAAGGATATAATTCATGTGGGATTTCTTAATCAGTGGATTTGCATGAGTTTGCTAAGATTGAGAGTTGATTCTTGAGGTTAAGAAGTCTTAACATAGTTGTACTTCATTTCAATGATCAAATCGTGCAGGCTCTATTTTTAGCTTGTTATCTTGCGTAATCAGTGTAGCTGTAACTTGAATATTCTTTCTAAATGAGTTATGGGTGAGTCTCCATATGCATGAGATGTAATAGGTTGTTCGAGGACGAACAAGACTTTAAGTGTGGGGTAGGTGATCGTGGGCAAAAATAGCATGCCCGAGTGATGCTTTATACCTTAATTTAGTCTTGTTTATCTAAGTTATTTTATACATTTTCATGTAATTTTATATAAATGTGAATATATGTGCTAACCAACATGATTAGTCCTTGTTTTGTAGGTTTCAATGATTTGGAGGAACTAATTTATAAGTTGGTGAAGGAAAGGAATGGAGTCGGAAGCAATTGGCGGAAGTCAGCAAAAGTAAGCATGGAAAGTGAGAAGATGCGGTAGCAATGTGCCACGGCAGGCCAGCCCCACGCTAGTAGCATGCCATCGCGCTGCCCAAGCAGCGGGACACGCTGCCAACACGGCAAGAAGGCTGTCGAGGGTCGATTTAGGGTGATTTCCAGAAAGCCTTCGCGTTACATCCGTGTCATGGAGGGAGAGCTCCACGATGCACTCCGTGACACGTTGCTTGTTATTCCGGAAAAAATTTCCACTAGTATAAATAGAACACTTAGGTTCATTTTTAATAATTCTGACTTGGTAGAGCAAGAACGTGGGTTACAGGCAGTTGAGGGGACGAAATTATCAGGGTTTTTCTCTATCTCCTTCTTCTTTAATTCAATTGCTTGTATGTTTAACACTCATTTAACGATGTTTAATCCACAAATGAGTGGCTAATTCCTCTTTTTGCTGAGGTTAAGAACAATTGTATTGAAATGTAGTTATTGATCAATTGGGTTTTTAATCTTTTCTTCCATGGTTGTTCTATTGATTCTTGTTCTTACTTCATTGATGTGTGGCCAATGTTAATGTACATCTAAAAAGTCCGGTTTCACTTGAGAGAGCAAGAAATTGGAAAGTTGTGAATCAATAGGATATGATCTTTTCTTAGTTTGGGAAAATTGAGAATTGATTTACCTTCAGGATAGAAATATATCTGAAAGTCGTATTAGTCAATTAAGGAGTCAATTTTGTATGGCTAGAACATGAATTTCTTTTAATCACAGAAATGTAGGTGGACGGTTCATGATTCTTAAGTTGGGTTAAATACGAGAGTTTTAATCCATTGGCAATAATCTTGACTAGCAACCGGAGGAAAGATTAACCAAAAAATGTATCGATAATTAGTTTCTATACATGTTCATTTAGCCTCAGCATGCTCACATTCATAGTTCAGACTCACATTAGATATTCGTTTTAGACTTAGCATACAATTAGAAATCAAAATATCAAACTCTTCTTTGCACTATTGTGTTCATTTTTAGAGTGAGTATAGTAACACTTAAGTAGTTTGTTACCTTATCCCAGTCCCTGTGGGATCAATACTTGGCTTACTTAAGCCACTTTACTACTTGTTCGACCACGTGCACTTGCGTGTAGCAAATACCCCAGAGCAGACGCGAACACACCTTTCTCCTGGCACCAGGACACACCAGGCGATCAGGTGATACCTCCTAGAGTTCTTCTTCCTCAGTGGGATTGAGGAGGGAATAACTGGTGATCCAGAAGTGGTAGAGACGAGGTCTCCAGTTAGGCATGACAGCAGTGTCTCCCTCCCCCCCCCCCCCACGTTATCTGCTTTAAGACTTGATTTGGGTATCCCTCGTTTGGGGCTTGTAAGACAATGTTTCTCTCCCTTTTTTATTTTTGGATGTTGGTATCTTCTTTTTGTGTACGGATGCCTATTTGGCATCCTCAAATAATGGTTGTGTTTGTCCCCCCTTTGTTATTATATCATGCCATTGTTTTTCCTATATTTGGATCGCTTGTCTGTGTTAAGATCAATATATATGTTGTTGCCTTAAAAAATAGGAAATTCTGGAATTCTGCCTGACCGCTTCCGCTGTAGAGATTGCCCTACCGCTGCAACGGACCCGCTATGGCGGTCATCCCTTATTGTAGCGAGTACACTGCAGCAAGGTATAACTTTCTAAGTAGAATACCTATAAGGATTCTTGTCTCTATGGTCAATTCAAGTCAACCTCGCCCACCAGTTTACATCATATCCTCTATAATTTGCATCGTTAGATACCAATTGAGATGTTGAGATACCAATTGGAATTCTCCAGATACCAATTGGACTCAAACCAGGCGATCGACACACTTGGACAGCATGATGGAAAAGAAATAAAGTGAACTTCCTAGATGCCTTATAGCTTACCGAAGATGTGGACGTCTACACACTACTCCGTAGGAGTCTACTCGATACTGCTCTTGTACTTGTGATACTAGTAACCTAGATGCTCTGATACCAATTTGACACGACCAAATAGGCGAGTCGTGCGGGCACCTACATCGACTTTAGCTCGATAGGTGAAACCCTTTTTAGACCAATGTATAAAATAAATTAAATACTCATTAACTTGCACAATATAAAATATTTCTAAAATTATAATTAATCTTTTCTTCTAATCCATTACCCCCTAAGATCTAGTCTATACAAGTACAAGGGCTCTAACAGAATACTTGACAATAAAATAACACAGCTTTGTCTGCGGAGAAAAATACGAATGTTGATGCTGAGTACTCCACGTTAATCATGAAACTTCAAAACTATCATAACCTACACAAAAAAAGGTGTAGCAAGGTAGTATCAGTACATCATATGTACTGATAGGCATTATCAGCTGACTAAGATTTGTTCATGTAATATCATATAATTAAACATGTAATCGAATTAATAAATGTAACAATGACTCCAACTATATGCAACCGGATTAGGTCATTAAAGAGCTATAACAATTAAACGGATAGTTACAGATTGAGTTTTGACTCAACTAGTGGTGACTATAAGATCCTTAAGTTTAAGGAGCATGAAATGGTGGTCACACAGTACCTGATGAAATTTTCGCGCTGAAAAATAATTTATGGAGAAATATTGGTGAACATCATCATGGCATTCACAACATGGTTTCTGGTATACATTCTTTGGCATTTATAAATGAGTCATTTTATTGGGTTGGTATTTCAATAAATTACTTTGTGGTTTCATTTAATATTTCTCATGAAGTATATGGAGGGATACAACTACCATAATAAGTATGCTTGTTGAACAACACTGATATTGGCATTTCGACATTGGATGAAATGCTTTGTGCTTATTATAATGTGTACCATGAGGAGAATAGTACTTTTAAGTTATGGGTGATGAAAGATTATGATCTCAAGAAATCTTAGAATGTAATTTTCTTATAGATCCCTATATTTGTACACTCGTACCGAAATATTGGTTGCAAATGGTGAAGTATTATTTTGGTGCTTACATTTACAAAATAGGGACACTGCATCTAGGATAAAGAGAGGATCATTTACATTATTGCATCGAGGTATCGCTCAGAATGGATTTACTTTCACAAAGAACTTGATCTCTCTGAAATTACTTACTAAGTGTTTACTTATGCATGGTTGAAAAACTTTTCATTTATCAATTATCATGTTACAATCTCATATTTTTATTAGTTCATCTGTTGATCACAAACTTTTGATTTCAAATTTTGTTTACCAAAGCTTTATTTATTTTATGTTTACAAGGAAAGAACATGGGCCATTTCTTTTCTAATAAAGAAGTGGTTACCACCATCTCACCCTCTTTTTTATTACATGTTATTAATTGTGTAGTCTTTTCTACTAATTGTTGCGAGTAATTGATGAACAGCGAATTTACGCAATTCATAGCAATATTTTGCCCATACTTTATTATATTTTAAGAATAAATTATGTTTGTTTGCATATGTTTATGATATACTTGTGAAAAAGAGTCAACACACATGATTAGATACTTTCATGGCTTAAAAGATGTATTTTGGGCTTAAATGTAGCTTAAAAGTACAAGAATGACAAAATGGGGTTGACAGATTGAGTTGATAGCACTTGGCACTGCACCAACACGCTGTGGGCAAGGCCTGTATGACGCACAGGACATAACACCGCGCCAAGAGGTGCAACGTGCAGCCCAACCTGTGCACCAACAGGTGCGACATGGAGCCCATCCCCCGTGATGCTAGGCGCGGCTCACCAAGCCAGTCCAATAGCTAGCAGTTGATTCCCACTTAAACTAGGAAAAGGAGCTGCATATCCCAATTCAAATCTAAGAAGGAACAACCAAGACTGAATCTACTATTATAATTACCCTCTTCATAACATGTTTTAGGGGGAGTTATTAGTTCAATATCGTCCAACAAGAAAATACTACATTGTCATATAGTGCTAGATTGTGTATTCTTAGATTCAAATATTGCACAATTCATACTTTGAAAATTTGTGGAATAGCTTAGTAGATAATTATTGGAATTTCATCAAGTTTTTGTGATTAAATATTGTCTTGGAGATATGCTACTCAATTACTTATTCTTGTAAGTATTTCATTATGATTTCTTGTACATCTTCTATTTGTTCTCTCATAAACATGAGCGGCTAAATCTCTTAGGCTGGGGTTGTGGAAATCATGATTGATTAACGAATATAGGCATAATAAAATAGTAATTCTTGAATGGTGAATTGAGTAAATTTTTATTCTCTTCATTTTAATTATAGTTTTAGCGATTGCAAATGTTGAAACAAGCCTGTATCTTCAACTTGCCCAGCCAAAAAGGTTGAAGTTAGGAAAAGAGAGTAACAATGGTAATTTGAGATTAACAATTTTCATCTAATTAACTTAAGCTCCAACTAAGGATAGTTAAGTCAAGGCTTATTGCAAAGCTAGAATATACACATTTTTGATACCAAAAGGAGATGGGTGGAAGGCCTCTAATGTCTATTGGCGCATGTAACGCATGCATTTTGAGATCGAGAGGAGATAATTGTAGTTCTTAAGTCTAGAAACACTAGATGTACTAAATATAAGTCTTACACAACAGGATAGATCACTAGCAAAAACTTACTAACTTATAAAATTATGGGGAACATAATCCTAATTTAGTGTTAGTAATTTGATAAACAACTCAACAACTGTTAGCATTATTGTTTTTATTTTTATTTGCAAATCCCCCTTCTAAAATATTGATTAAAAGTTAGCCTATTTTCATCATTAACATATTATTTTTGTCTATTCCCTGTGGGATCGACCCCAAGCTTTGTTGGGTTACTATATTTGACAGCGACCGCTTTATACTTCAATTGCGAGGTATAATTTGAGTGTGATCATTAATGCACTATTTATTACTTACTTATAGATTAGTGGAATAGTACTTAGTTGGATTGATAATTAAATCTAGAGTCATTCGGTACGTGGCATAAGGTGAGATATCTAGGATTAAGTTTGGAATTAAATTTATATTCTGTTTGACAAGCAATATAAATTTAAGCCTAGATAAGAGCATAATTGGATCAATCTTTGTGCAATCTTTGTTAGAAATCTTACAGAACATAATCATGAAAACTATAAAGAATTGTTAAAAGCTCGAGGCACGTCAAAGACATTGTCCTTAAAAATATAATTAAAAGTAAAAACAAACATAGAGAATATATTGTGTAAAGTGACATTTCTAGATACAAATCTTAGTGTATCTCAATTGATCAAGTGTGTCAAATCCTTAAATGAGGATATGAGTTCGCATCTCCACAACTTCTTTTTTTAGATAAATGTTCTGGGTCTTGAACCTTCCCCGGATTAGTTTCTTTGCGATTCTTTTTTATGTTTTTTTTCCTTTCACCTTCTTTCTCACTATGAAATTGACTAACAACAACTTCTGAAATCAATTGAATAATGAATTGTTTAGTGATCATTTGGTACGTTATATAAAGAAATATTTAGTACTATTATTTTTCATGAGCATTTTGAATACATTTTTAGAAAAATGTCATCGAGAAAAGTTATAGTATTTTTTAGAAAAGATATAGTAGTGTAGGTGAATTATGTTTTATTTATACTTGTTCCTTTTTAATATAGTGTTATTTTATTTTTTTTATTATTTTTTATTTTAAAAGATGACACTGCTAACTAAAATTTTGCATATGTTTATAAGTTTATCTATCATGATTCAACAAGTTCTTATAGTATAAAATAGCTAGGAGTACAAAAACTAACA
Source organism: Datura wrightii (assembly GCA_035772735.1). Classification (NCBI taxonomy): domain Eukaryota; kingdom Viridiplantae; phylum Streptophyta; class Magnoliopsida; order Solanales; family Solanaceae; genus Datura; species Datura wrightii. The sequence continues at coordinate 934,831 of JASDFA010000027.1, forward strand.
GAAATTATAAGAAGAAAACTCAGCACACTAATAGAATATGAAAGAAGAAATTTCATACAACTCACCAAAGTGAACTCATGAACGGGAATTATACAGTACAAATTGGAGTCACTACCAAAAACAGCTCCAAAACCGACCCATAAAAATGAAGGACAGGTTCGATCAAATAAACAATTGAAAATCCGACTCTGTTCCTTGGTTGTTTCAATTTTTAATTCTTTTAAAATTATTTTCATATTAAATCCATGTCTTCCCTCGGTTGTTTCATCATTTTTTGCGTACTTTTGGTCGGAATACTTTTACTATGATTTAATTAAGAAAATGATAGATAAAATTGAGATTAATTAAAAATTATTTTAAAAATCGACAGATAGGGTCATTTTTTCAATAGGTTATTTATTTATTTTTAAAAATAAAGATAATAACATGAAAAATGATTTTATTTTTAATGTAAAATAAACCAATGGACAGGGTCGATCAGTCCCTCTATTTTGTGGTCAAGATCGGGTCAACTCATTTAATAGAAAAATCGACTAACAATCTGACCCTGTTCGTTAATTTTTTTTAATTTAATTGACCCAGATTGACTTTTCTTCCCCATTTCTCTCCTTTCTTCTCTCTCTTTCCAGTCTCCTCTTAGGTGATTCCCTACCAAAACCCCTACCGGTGCACTTCCAACCCACAGTTCTACCCTTCCCCCCGCCGTCACTACCCACTGCCCGCCATCCCTCTTACTGCCCTCTGCCCCTCTCAAAATCGAAGGTTAGTATTTTTTAAATTTACAATTTCATTATTATTATTTATTAGATTTTAGGTTCAATGTTAAATTGTTACATTGTTAATATTGTTGCTGGATTTCATTGTTAATATTATTGTTCATATTGTTAGATTTTATTGTTATTGTTAGAATTGTTAGATTTTATTCTTAATGTATTGTTAGGATTGTTAGATTTCATTGTTAGATTAGTTGTATGATTTCGTTGTTAGAATTGAATTGCTATACATATGGTATCAGAGCCAGAACCATGTCCTTTAGAGGGAGGAGCAGTTTGAATAGCTATGAGTGAGTCTATGTGTTATACCCCGTAAAATTTCCGGCACAAATATGGCCTATTCACGTGATGGTTAAGAATATTTAAAAGTCATGCATGCTAGAAAAAGGCCCGGGAAAAGATCGGACAAGCGCCAAGTTGGCACGTCGCAAGACAAGATGCGATTTGTAGTGTCCAAGTATATAGAGCTCCGTTTGTGATATAATTTCCTTTAATTAATAAAAGTCCCCCCCTTTAAAAGTGATGATAAGTGGCCTTAAAGAAATTAATCATAATTTTCCTTAGAATTCCATGAAAACGCACAGAGGGAGAAGACGAATAAATTGAAAAAATAATCGTTCAATTACGCTACCAAACGAAGTCTAAACTCAAATTAACCTCAGGTACCGAGGTATTTAGCAGCAGGGAGCATTCCTACGATTTTTGTTTCGCGAAATACGGCCGGTGAATCGTCGAGCTACCGAACCAAAGTAAGTAAAATTACTCCAAATTAGTGTCTATGTGCTCCTAGCTGTGAAGTGAATACTTCTCCCTTCTGGACTTCTGAAAAATACGAGTTTTTGACCGTCTTTCGATAAGCCTAAGTTTAGGCTATAATTATATCGAAAGTGACATTGTTCTTCAGGATAAAGCTATATTTAGTATTAATTGACGTATATCTTAATGCAGTTGGGAGAAACAGCTGGAGTATTGACCGAGCCTCGTCCGACAGTCGGATAACTCGAGGTTAAGGTATGTGAAGTTGTTCTTCGGCAAGTTAGTAAGCTTTAGCTATATGAATCATAGTAAACTCCGCATTTGAAACTCTCGGAGTTGAATGACGAGAATTGAGTAAGTCTAGTAGATTCTGGTTTGCGTTGCTGTATTGTATTCAGGTTGAAAGTTAGTAAAGCATGCGCCGAAGGGCGAAGTAGCATTCTAGATTCAATATAGTCTATTATATGATTAGCAAGCATGTTGTAGAATAAAAAAGAAACAGATTTTGCAGAATAAAAGTTAGTAAAGTAACCAGATAGACAGATGAGATTTTGGATACAGATTAGCCATTCAGACAAATAGCATCCTGGCTACAAGATAGCCAACAGTTAAAGAAAGATTTCGAAATCAGTATAATCAGTAAAGAACCCGTTTAGTACAAAACAGATCAGAATAAGAAATCAAATTTCAGATAGTCTTTTCAGCTATACATGCTTGCTATTTATATGTGCTATTTGTTTGTTGAGACTTTTTGTGGTGTGAGGGCACCTTATTGAGCGTCCTCACTGCCCCTGGGTTGGTAAACGTGTCACCCACTGAGCGGGTGGGTTTTACGTCACTCCAAGGAGTGGCATGCCGTCCCCAACTTGGACGAAGATGGGATGTAGATTTCCCCACAGCAGTCTGATCAGCATTACAGGTGCAGCTCCGGTATCAGATAGCCCTGTTGAGTGTGTCCAGGGAATCATACCCTATCTATTACTGTCTGTACATTTAGTTATTACAGGTGTAGCTCCGGTTTTAGGTATCCCCGTTGAGTGTGTCCGGGGATCCAGACCCTATCTGTTACTGTATACACAGGAGTCCTCCGGACCCATACACGGTTGCTTATATCGGAGGCTATGGCCCGAGCCGGAGACCCAGGGGGGCGGTAAAGGAGCTCCGAAGTGAGTAGATGACTGGAGTGACTTATTTTTGGTTGGTTTTGACCCGGGTATGGGTATACAGATTGTTTGCTTGCTTGGCGCCATCCGGCTTATGGGGGTTGGTATTAGCTCTTGCTTGCTACTTGTATATCTATTTATGTGATATATATATTGTATACTAGCTACTAGACAGCAGGCCGTGCGTCTACAGGTACGCCTCTGCTTTATCAGTACAGGAAGCCCGATCCAGTTTATGTCTGCTTCTTCAGATTCAGTTATCTCCTGCTATACAGAAATGCTAGTTATGCTATCTTTATTCAGTTGTTTTCAGTTGCATTACTTGCCTGCAGGTACTCATAGACGAGGAGGCGATCCCTCGTGATTCCAGTCAGCTATAGAGTATTCAGCTCCTATCATCCGGAGTCTGATTTCCAGAGGTGTAGCTCTTTTCCTTTTTGTACAGTACGGGTAGGTCGGGGCCCTGTCCCGATCATTTTTGTTGTTATTCCTAGAGGCTTGCAGTCTGTATATATTTCCCTGTGGCCAGTTGAGCCGGTCGTGTGAGGCCGTGCAGTTCGCTGTAGCTGTTTAGTATTTCAGTTTATGTTGGCCGTGTGAGGCCTTAGTTTGACAGTAATGGTGACCTTGCTGGTCACGTAGTCTTACAGTAGTCTTGTGTTGATTTTACAGATGACTAGACAGCATGGTGGCCTTGTTGGCCCGCATAGGTTCCTTGTTATGAGTGTGTTCTGGTTAGCTGTTATTACAGGTACAGGTAGCTATAGGCCAGTTGGCCGGAGGCTGTGTTTACAGCCGTTATATAGCCGGTTTGTTTCTTGGAATAGAGCCAGAGCCAGCCAAAGCACCAAATGTGCTCAGACTGGACCATTTAGCAGTCCAGAGTCTAGCAGGCACCAGGTGCCCGTCATACCCCCCAAGGTGGGATGTGACAAACTTGGTATCAGAGCAGGTCGTGTCCCAGGGAGTCTACAAGCCGTGCTGAGTAAAGTCTTGTCTATGGATGTGTTGTGCACCACATACTATAGGCAGGAGGCTGCGAGGCATGATAGGATGGTTACTCTTCTTTCTCAGTCAGTCGTGCTATAGAACGGTACAGTATAAGGTCGAATCCCTGAAACTCACCATATTCTTTGTTTACAGATAAGAATGGCAGACCAGCATCACCCTGCCACTGGCAGAAGATTAGATACGGCAGCAGGAGAAGGCACTAGCAGAGTGCCTCAGATTCAGAAAGAGTCAGCCCGATCTGAGGGCGACATAGAAGCTTCGTCACAGCCCTCTCAGTCGTTTCCCTCTCACCAGGAGCTGTTCGGAAAGACACCGCCTCCTATAGCTCCTGTGCCTTCGCCATCAGATCAGGAGGTTCGTAGCACTGTAGTTATGATGGCACAGATGCTGGCCGCACAGCACCAGTTAGCACCACCTGTAGCAGCAGAGCCTTCAGGTGGGTCAGGTAGTTCCAGGGTCAGGGAGTTTTTGGCACTGGGTCCCCTGCAGTTTACAGGGTCAGATCCGGCAGAGGACCTACAGGACTTCCTAGATCAGATGCAGAGGATATTTCGAGTGATGCATGTGACCCCTTCAGAGTCTGTTGAGCTGGTAGTGTTCCGATTAAGAGATATAGCTATTCTGTGGTATGAGAGTTGGGAAAGGTCCCGAGGGAGAGATGTTACCCCTCCAACCTGGGCCAGCTTCTTGGAGGCCTTTCTAGACCATTATTTGCCACGAGAGATCCGGCAGGCCCGGATGGACCAGTTCCTACATTTAGAGCAGGGGGCGAGGGGTGTTCGTGAGTATGCTTTACAGTTTGACTCCTTAGCCCGTTATGCTCCAGCTTTTGTTGATACTATGCCAGCGAGAGTTCACAGATTCATCATGGGCTTGAATCCGGAGTATACTGAGGCGTGTATGACGGCAACGTTGCGAGAGGATATGGACATTGCCCGAGTACAGGCATTTGCTCAGACCATAGAGGGTATTAGACAGCGGCAGCAGAGTAATAGACAGATCAGTCAGGAACAGTGCCGCAGAGATAGACCAGATGAGATACAGAGGGAAGTTCAAAGAGGACCCAGGCCTCGACTATCAGATAGACCCCCTAGACCCCCACCTCCACAGCAGCAGCAGCGAGGTAGGTATGTTCGTAGAGGGCAGCCAAATTTCAGTGGCAGTTCCAGAATGGTAGATTCCCCGCAGCAGAGAAGGGGAGAACAGAGTAGATTTGCACCCTTACCCTGCCCCTATTGTAATCGACCACACTCTGGAGCTTGTAGATATCGCTCCACAGGGTGTTATATTTGCGGGTAGGAGGGGCACCAGATGAGAGACTGCCCGACCAGAGGTTAGGGGAGTAGAGGCATTCATGACAGGGGATTCGCAGGGCCACGAGCCCCAGCAGCTTCAGCGGGGCGTGGGCCTTCAGGTTCAGCAGGCAGAGGCCGAGGTAGACCAGGAGCCTCTAGTTTAGGTACGGGCTCAAGCCGTACTTATGCATTGCCAGGAAGACAGGATTCAGAAGCATCTCCAGATGTAGTGACAGGTATGATGACTATCTGTTCATACCCTGTTTACGTATTGATTGATCTAGGATCTACTCTGTCATATATTACCCCGTTTGTGGCACGAAAGTTCAATATTGCACCAGAATTATTACAGCAGTCCTTTGCAGTATCCACGCCCGTCGGTGACTCTATATAGCTAGCAGAATTTACCGAGGGTGTATAGTAGAGGTTGCTGACCGTTAGACTACAGTAGATCTGGTTGAGTTAGAAATGATAGACTTCGATGCCATAATGGGTATGGATTGGCTAGTGCCGTGCTTTGCTAATGTTGAATGTTGGACCAAGACGGTCCGATTCCACTTTCCAGGAGAAGTAGTGTGGGAGTGGAAGGGCAGCACCGCTACGCCAAAAGGTAGGTTTATTTCCTACCTTCAGGCGAGGAAATTGATATCTAAGAGATGTATTTACCATCTGGTCAGAGTTCAGGATGTCCGATCAGAATCTCCGACACTCCAGTCTGTTCCGGTGGTGAACGAGTTTCCTGATGTGTTTCCCGATGAGTTACCTGGTATTCCCCCAGAAAGGGAAATAGACTTCGCTATTGATTTATTACCTGGCACCCAGCCAATATCGATTCCTCCTTATCGCATGGCTCCTGCAGAACTCATAGAATTAAAGGAGCAGCTGAAAGATTTATTCGATAAAGGTTTTATCAGGCCGAATACTTCACCATGGGGTGCACCAATTCTATTTGTGAGGAAGAAAGATGGCTCGCTCCGTATGTGCATAGATTGTCGGCAATTGAATAAAGTTACAGTGAAAAACAAGTACCCGCTTCCCAGAATTGATGACTTATTTGATCAGTTGCAAGGAGCCAGATACTTTTCTAAGATTGACTTGCGGTCCGGATATCACCAGGTTCGAGTACGTGAAAGAGATATTCCTAAGACAGCGTTCAGGACCCGATATGGACATTTTGAATTTTTAGTTATGTCCTTTGGGTTGACGAATGCCCCAGCAGTATTTATGGACTTGATGAATAGTATATTCAGACCTTTCCTGGACTTGTTCATAATAGTGTTTATTGATGATATTCTGGTGTATTCTCGCTCTGAAGCAGATCACCGGATTCATTTGCGGACAGTGCTCCATATCCTCAGAGACCGCTAGTTATATGCTAAATTTTCTAAGTGTGAATTCTGGATGAATTCAGTAGCCTTCTTGGGGCATATTGTGTTGGATGTTGGTATACAGGTTGACACGTAGAAGATAGAAGCAGTCAAATCATGGCCTAGGCCTACCACTCCGACCGAAGTCCGTAGTTTTCTGGGATTAGTGGGATATTACAGGAGGTTTGTTGAGGGATTCTCTACTATAGCGGCACCTCTGACCAAACTGACACAGAAAGCAGCAAAGTTTTAGTGGACACAGGCATGCGAGCAGAGCTTCCAGGAGTTGAAAGATAGATTAACCTCCGCCCCAATGCTAGCCTTACCGGAAGGTACAGAAGGCTATTTAGTATATTGCGATGCATCAGGCGTTGGGTTGGGTTGTGTGTTGATGCAGCATGGTAAGGTGATTGCATATGCTTCTAGAGAGCTGAGGAAACACGAGAAGAATTATCCTACCCACGACCTGGAGTTAGCCGCGGTGATCCACGCCTTGAAAATGTGGAGACATTACCTGTATGGCGTCCATGTTGATATTTTCACAGATCACAAAAGCCTACAGTATATCTTCACTCAGAGGGAGCTGAATCTGCGGCAACATCGCTGGTTGGAGTTGTTAAAAGATTATGATGTGAACATTTTGTACCACCCGGGAAAAGCTAATGTTGTAGCAGATGCTCTCAGTCGAAAGTCCATGGGGAGCTTGGCGTATTTGTAGCTCGAGCAGCTAGAATTGGTCAAGGAAATACATCAGTTAGCTAGCCTAGCCGTTCGTGTAGCAGAAACAGAGGACGGTAGAGCGGTAATTCAGAACACCGTCGTGTCATCGTTAGTTGTGGAAGTGAAAGAACGGCAATTTGAGGATCGTGACCTAGTTCAGCTTAAAGATTATATTCCGTTAGGGAAGGCGCCAGGATTCCAGGTAACAGAGGATGGAGTGTTATGTTGTAAAGATCGTTTATATGTTCCCAATGTTTCAGGCCTCCGCCAGCAGATCATGAATGAGGTACATTGCACCCGTTATTCTCTCCACCCTGGCGTGACAAAGATGTACCATGATATCAAAGAAAATTATTGGTGGCCAGGTATGAAAAGAGATGTTGCTGAATTTGTAGCCCAGTGTCCTAACTGTCAACAGGTGAAAGTAGAATATCAGAAACCAGGCGGTTTGACTCAGGATATAGCTGTGCCTCTCTGGAAATGGGAAGCTATAAGTATGGATTTTGTGGCAGGATTACCCCGTACTAGACGCAGGCATGATTCTATATGGGTAATAGTTGACAGGTTGAATAAATCAGCTCATTTCCTGCCAGTAAGAACTACCTTCTCGGCCGAAGATTATGCTGGGTTGTATATCCGAGAAATAGTCAGGTTGCATGGAGTACCCGTATCCATCATTTTAGACAGAGGAGCACAGTTTACAGCTAGATTTTGGCAGTCATTCCAGAAGGGTTTGGGAACGCAGATCAATTTGAGCAGAGCATTCCACCCTCAGACAGATGGACAGGCTGATCGCACTATTCAGACGCTCGAGGACATGCTGCGAGCGTGTGTGCTAGATTTTGGTGGTAGCTGGGATGAGCATTTGTCGTTGATAGAGTTTGCTTATAGTAATAGCTATCATTCGGCTATTCAGATGGAGCCTTTTGAGGCTTTATATGGGCGAAAGTGCAGATCGGCGGTTGGCTGGTTCGAAACAGGGGAGTCAGCGATAATTGGGCCAGATATTGTTCAGCAGTCAGAAGAGAAAGTAAAGCTTATCAGAGAACGCCTATTGACTGCACAGAGTCGCCAGAAATCATATGCAGATGTACGGTGCAGAGACCTGGAGTTTAATGTGAATGACTGGGTATTTCTGAAAGTGTCTCCGATGAAAGGGGTGATGAGATTCGACAAGAAAGGTAAGCTCAGCCCAAGATTTGTTGGGCCATATCAGATTCGTAGAAGAATAGGCCAAGTAGCGTATGAGTTGAACTTGCCGCCTGAATTAGAATCTGTTCATCCAGTCTTTCATGTATCCATGCTAAGGAAATGCTTAGGAGACCCGTCAAGAGCAGTTCCAGTCCAGGATATCCAGGTTATAGAGGAGCTAGCCTACGAGGAGGTTCCAGTAGCTATCCTAGACAGACAGATTCGCAGGTTGAGAACTAAAGATATTGCGTCTGTCAAAGTATTATGGCGCAACAGGAACCGAGAGGAAATGACGTGGGAGGCTGAGGAAGATATGAAAGCTAGATATCCTCACTTATTTCAGGCTTAGTCGGGCGACAGGTATGTCCGTATTATTATTTATGCAGTACCTTATAGTTGTATATGTATGAAATAAGGAAGATTGATGTTTAGCTATCAAGTGAACTTTATAGTATTATGTGGAGTACCTGTATTGGATTTTTCTGCGTTTCAGTATTTTTGAGATAGTCCATGTTATAGGGGAAACTCTGCCGAAATTTTGCTAAGTAATAAGTTGGGTAAGTGGAGGAGTCCTCTAGATAGCAGATTTCATTCGAGGACGAATGTCCTTAAGGGGGAGAGAATGTTATACCCCGTAAAATTTCCGGCACAAAGATGGCCTATTCACGTGTTGGTTAAGAATATTTAAAAGCCATGCATGCTAGAAAAAGGCCCGGGGAAAGATCGGACAAGCGGCAAGTTGGCACGTCGCAAGAAAAGATGCGATTTGTAGTGTCCAAGTATATAGAGCTCTGTTTGTGATATAATTTCCTTTAATTAATAAAAGTCCCCCCCCCCCCCTTTAAAAGTGATGATAAGTGGCCTTAAAGAAATTAATCATAATTTTCCTTAGAATTCCATGAAAACGCACAGAGGGAGAAGACGAAGAAATTGAAAAAATAATCGTTCAATTACGCTACCAAACGAAGTCTAAACTCAAATTAACCTCAGGTACCGAGGTATTTAGCAGTAGGGAGCATTCCTACGATTTTTGTTTCGCGAAATACGGCCGGCGAATCGTCGAGCTACCGAACCAAAGTAAGTAAAATTACTCCAAATTAGTGTCTGTGTGCTCCTAGCTATGAAGTGAATACTTCTCCCTTCTGGACTTCTGAAAAATAGTGAGTTTTTTACCGTCTTTCGATAAGCCTAAGTTTAGGCTATAATTATATCGAAAGTGACGTTGTTCTTCAGGATAAAGCTATATTTAGTATTAATTGACGTATATCTTAATGCAGTTGGGAGAAATAGCTGGAGTATTGACCGAGCCTCGTCCGACAGTCGGATAACTCGAGGTTAAGGTATGTGAAGTTGTTCTTCGGCAAGTTAGTAAGCTTTAGCTATATGAATCATAGTAAACTCCGCATTTGAAACTCTCGGAGTTGAATTACGAGAATTGAGTAAGTCTAGTAGATTCTGGTTTGCGTTGCTGTATTGTATTCAGGTTGAAAGTTAGTAAAGCATGCGCCGAAGGGCGAAGTAGCATTCTAGATTCAATATAGTCTATTATATGATTAGCAAGCATGTTGTAGAATAAAAAAGAAACAGATTTTGCAGAATAAAAGTTAGTAAAGTAACCAGATAGACAGATGAGATTTTGGCTACAGATTAGCCATTCAGACAAATAGCATCCTGGCTACAGGATAGCCAACAGTTAAAGAAAGATTTTGGAATCAGTATAATCAGTAAAGAACCCGTTTAGTACAAAACATATCAGAATAAGAAATCAGATTTCAGATAGTCTTTTCAGCTATACATGCTTGCTATTTATATGTGCTATTTGTTTGTTGAGACTTTTTGTGGTGTGAGGGCACCTTATTGAGCGTCCTCACTGCCCCTGGGTTGGTAATCGTGTCACCCACTGAGCGGGTGGGTTTTACGTCACTCCAAGGAGTGGCATGCCATCCCCAGCTTGGACGAAGGTGGGATGTATATTTCCCCACAGTAGTCTAATCAGCATTACAGGTGCAGCTCCGGTATCAGATAGCCCTGTTGAGTGTGTCCACGGAATCAGACCCTATCTATTACTGTTTGTACATTCAGTTATTACAGGTGTAGCTCCGGTTTTAGGTAGCCCCGTTGAGTGTGTCCGGGGATCCAGACCCTATCTGTTACTGTATACACAGGAGTCCTCCGGACCCAGACATGGTTGCTTATATCGTAGGCTATGGCCCGAGCTAGAGACCCAGGGGGCCGGTAAAGGAGCTCCGAAGTGAGTAGATGACTGGAGTGACTTATTTTTGGTTGGTTTTGACCCGGGTAGGGGTATACAGATTGTTTGCTTGCTCGGCGCCATCCGGCTTATGGGGGTTGGTATTAGCTCTTGCTTGCTACTTGTATATCTATTTATGTGATATATATATTGTATACTAGCTACTAGATAGCAGGCCGTGCGTCTACAGGTACGCCTCTGCTTTATCAGTACAGGAAGCCCGATCCAGTTTATGTCAGCTTCTTCAGATTCAGTTATCTCCTGCTATACAAAAATGCTAGTTATGCTATCTTTATTCAGTTGTTTTCAGTTGTATTATTTCAGTTGCTTTACATACTCAGTATGAGTGATACTGACGCCTAGTGGGGCGCTGCATTACTTGCCTGAAGGTACTCATAGATGAGGAGACGATCCCTCGTGATTCCAGTCAGCTATAGAGTATTCAACTCCTATCATCCGGAGTCTGATTTCCAGAGGTGTAGCTCTTTTCCTTTTTGTACAGTACGGGTAGGTCGGGGCCCTGTCCCGATCATTTCTATTGTTATTCCTAGAGGCTTGCAGTCTGTATATATTTCCCTGTGGCCAGTTGAGCCGGTCGTGTGAGGCCGTGCAGTTCGCTGTAGCTGTTTAGTATTTCAGTTTATATTGGTCGTGTGAGGCCTTAGTTTGATAATAGTGGTGACCTTGCCGGTCACGTAGTCTTACAATAGTCTTGTGTTGATTTTACAGATGACTAGACAGCATGGTGGCCTTGTCGGCCCTCATAGGTTCCTTGTTATGAGTGTATTCTGGTTAGCTGTTATTACAGGTACAGGTAGCTATAGGCCAGTTGGCTGGTGGCTGTGTTTACAGCCGTTATATAGCCGGTTTGTTTCTTGGAATAGAGCCAGAGCCAGCCAAAGCACCAGATGTGCTCAGACTGGACCATTTAGCAGTCCATAGTCTAGCAGGCACCAGGTGCCCGTCATACCCCCCAAGGTGGGATGTGACACTATGTCCAGTCCTTGTAAATATTCTTCTACTCTTCGTCGAGTCTTTATAAATCTATCACCAAAGTACCTATGTCAACTACCCTTAGTAAAACTCTGACTTGTAAATATGACTATGTTTATGAAGTAGATATACTGCCAGATGAAAACAAAGTGTCTAGTACATACTTGCCTCTCCTAAATCCTTATTCTGCCTTTGCCTAAAAGATAAATCAATCCATGGTTACAAATTCGTTCTTTGGTCCAACATAAACTAAAGGAGTAAAGGAATATGTTGCTGCTTTGAAACTCGACCAGCATCTTATTCTTGCTATTCAAGAAGAACAGTTTGTCACCCTGCAGATTCCCTATGATTTTCCAAAGCAATGGAAAAGTCATAGATTCACCCATATGCATTTTGGTGCTGTCCGAATCGCCTTGTCATATTATGGAAGGAAAGGGTAGCCTGTTGTTGCGCGCCTTTCACTCCTTGATACACCATACCAGGAGTACCAACATGCAAATTTGGGTACAACTGAGGTCACCTTGAACGCTAGGACAATTTTTGTCATGTTATATCCAAATTTCAACATGTCCCTTAGCGACCCATAACTTACAGAAGCCTTAAAGATCCAAGTCCAAATACAGGGAGCTCCACAAGCTAGAGATGCTATCCAGGCAACTCTTCACTACCAAATAGCTTGGCGAGTTCAGAACCATCCTATGGATCTTTCATTTCCGGGTGGAGATGATGCTTTACTGCTACATATAGATGCCACCAACGGAACTACCACATGCACCCAAATACCCAGAAAAATACCAAAGGAAGAGCTTGTCAAAATTCTTCCTGACTCATGGGTTACCAATTATGAGCGAATGAGAGAACCTCCTGTTGAACCTCTTTGATCCACAGAATCAATCTTTGTCAAAAAATAGGATAAAACGTAGCCATAAGTTTTGGCCACTCTCATATCAAAAAGTCAAATAGCACAACCTTTTCTCTTCAGATGTACCATCCTATATCCGAACCTCTGCCTGAAGATGAAGAGGATCTATTTGATTGGAGCCTTCCAGCTGTCATGAGGGAACATGATTGGATCAAACAATTCAATCATGAAGGTCGTGACGTAAGATTGTTCAAATGTCCCTTCACCAGGCATTGCCCTTGGGATATCAAATGTGACTGCCAAGAATGTTTAGAGGATGAAGTTGAATATATAGAGAAGAAGGTCAAACCCAAAAAGAAGAAGGGGATATGCTCTGAAAAGGAATTCCGTAAGCGATATGAAGAAGGGGGATCCATCTATCGGTTCCCTTAGCCGTCCAGGAAAATATGAATTCCTTGTCTCTTACAAACCCCAAGATTGACCAACTCTCCCTACTCCAGCTAAAAAACCTCACAACCCTCAAATTTTCATGATAAGTCCATCTAGCTCTAGCCATACTCCAGAATTCCCATCACAACAACCTTTTGAAAAAGATGGTGTAAGCCATGCACCAAAATACCAAAGAAAAATATTGTGTTGCCAACTGGAGAAAAGCCACCTACCAGTGATATTGAGGCTATCACCAACTGGCAATCAGAGAATTCCATCTACCAAAACAAGGTGCTGACCAACATCGGCACTTCCCTCAAGAACGTTGCTCACACAAAGTCTAAGATGATGAGCAAATGTCCCTTCACCAGGCACTGCCCTTGGGATATCAAATGTGACTGCCAAGAATGTTTAGAGGATGAAGTTGAATATATAGAGAAGAAGGTCAAACCCAAAAACAAGAAGGGGATATGCTTTGAAAAGGAATTCCGTAAGCGATATGAAGAAGGGGATCCATTTATCGATTCCCTTAGCTGTCCAGGAAAATATGAATTCCTTGTCTCCTACAAACCCCAAGATTGGCCAACTCTCCCTACTCCAGCTAAATAACCTCACAACCCTCAAATCTTCATGATGAGTCCATCTAGCTCTAGCCATAATCCAGAATTCCCATCACAACAACCCTTTGAAAAAGATGGTGTAAGCCATGCATCAAAAATACCAAAGAAAAATATTGTGTTGCCAACTGGAGAAAAACCACCTACCAGTGATATTGAGGCTACCACCAACTGGCAATCAGAGAATGCCATCTGCCAGAACAAGGTGCTGACCAACATCGTCACTTCCCTCATGAATGTTGCTCACACACAGTCTAAGATGATGAGCAAGGTGGAGAGCATTGAGAAAAAAGTGGAACAGTCATCCAATCAACATGCCGGTCTTATCCGAGCCCTGGAACTACGACTGCAGAATATGCAGTATGAGATCTGTCCACCAAGCACTTCCCTTTTCCACTTCTTTTCATAGCAACAAAAAGAAATGGTTGACATCAAAGAATAAATCAAACTACTAATACCTGGACCTTTTGAGTCATAAAAACCCCAAAGCCACTCTCCAAAATCCTCATTTTTCCCTATGTCGTCACAGACATACTCACTACCTAAATTGGCCCATCCAGGTACTACCTCTCCTTTCACTCCATATGAACCCACACCTTATCCTCAAAAATACATAGAGGAAACTGAGTTTGATATTGCAAAATGGGTTTGGGAAAGGAAAGATGCCCTTGCAGTAGAAAAACAGTCCAAAAGAAGGAAAGAGGTTGGAGAAAGTTCAAAGGAGCTAGATCAAGAAAACTTGATGATCTCATATCAAGATATCTCGGAACTCTATGGCTTAGAAGAGAATGATAGCACAGGATCCAACACAGAAGAGACAGCAGACAATGATCCAACTGATGAAACTGAAGAAACGAAGATCGAGTCAAGTGAGGATCTCTCACTAGACACCTCCAAGGAAGATAATCCACCAATATACATGAACCGACCGAGAGAACCAAAAGTTTCTGAAGTCGATGATGATCAAGACGGGATAAAAGAAGACCCAATTCCAAAAAGGAGACCAAAACAACCAACGCCAAAATCGGTTGGAACTGGATTCCATACTTTCACTCTCGATGATGTCAAGGTTTCGAAATGGCCACAAAGGATCCAAGATTTACTTACTTGGATGGTAACAAAACACTTGGTGGAGCGAGAGAAATATCTAATCCTGCCAGAGTTCACATCAAGGTACTCCGGCGTCCTTAGAGATTAGTGGATCGCGCTAGGACTATATGACAAGAATACTTTCCTCATGTCCTAAGACTTTGCTTTCAACATCAGAATCCTGCATGAAGTTTTTTTGTGGAGATATAAGCCAAAGGAAAGAAAAGCTACGAAGACAATTCTTCAAGATGAAATGTGTATCATTCGACAGAGATGTCATTGATATTCATTTTCAGAAAATGGCAAAAATATACTTTGAACTTGGTGGAGACGCCAGTTTGAAGCAAGCCTTCATTTCATCCTTGCCAAAGATGTTAGCAGGACGAACCATGAGGATTATTGAGAAAAAGTTCCACTCAATCACAATCCCTCAAGTTGGCTACATAAGGCAAGCAATCTTCATGGTGCTAGAAGATATCTGCACAAAAAGATCTATTCTGAAGAAGATCATGCACAAGAAATATATGAAGTTCAAATGGCTAAAGCCTACTAGAGGAAGATCGAAATACACCAAGAGGACAAAATACTTCAGGAGAATATCCGCATATCCGCATATCCTTCTATGGACATCTTTTTCTTCCATGAGAACTACACTCCAGTATTCATTTTTGGCATCAATCTGCAGTATCTTCTTTCCATCTGAAGGAATATGGAGAGTCTTCACCTGTTGGGACATTTGCTTGATCCTTTGGAAAGCTTCATCCAGCTCTTTACCCCATGCTTGGGCATTCTTTTTTAGCATTTTTGTAAGTGTATTAATATATGTAGAGACTTCAGGAATAAAATCTCTAACATAATTAATAATCCCTAAAAATTGTTGAAGCTTCTTTATGGTGAAGTTGGTGTTTGGAAATCTGAGTAATTCCTTACATATGTGCGGACCTGGACTATATTCTCCATTGCTAAAATGCATCCCTATGAAATCAATGTCTTTTTGAATAAGGACCATTGTTTTAGCAGAGAGCATAACTCCATTTGCTCTTACTATATCATGAAAATGACGGAGTAAGGCAAAGAGCTCCTCCAAAGTATCATTGAACAATAAGATATCATCAATGTATACTAGTGAGGTATGGAGGATAGGCTGAAAGATTTTGATCATGGCCTTTTGGAATAGAGAGGGTGTAGGTTTCAGCCCAAATGGCATAACCTTCCATTGGAAGTGTTGATCAGGAATGCAAAATCCTGTCTTTGGTCTTTCCTCAGGATGTATCCCCAGTTTCCAAAATTCAGATTTGAGATCAAACTTGGAAAAATATCTAGCTTTGACTAAGTGTGAAAATAGGGTAAGCCTATTAGGTATAGGGAATTTATCATCTTGGAGAAAATAGTTGAGTGGCTGGTAGTTTATGACTAATCTAAGTTTACCTCTTGTCTGCCCAGCTCTCTTGTTGACATAGGAAGATTCACATTCCCATTGAGAATCATACGGCTCGATCAGTCCAAAATCCATGAGCTCAGCGCACTTCTTCTTTGCACGCTGAAGGTGCTCTGGATTCATGCCAGAATGGCTTGTCTTGGTTGGGTTGATTTTTTCATTGTTCTAGAATGGGAGTTTGATGAAGAATTCTTTATTCAGCCAGAGTGGGTTGTGACATTTCTTCATGAACTCCTTATGAGATTCAGCACATGAATGTTCCATCAACTGTTACTCGATTTCTCTGATTTGTTCATCTTCAGTGATTTGGAATAAGTGTGAGACTTCTGAGTATGGCTTGAACTGCTTTTTGAACGCTATCCCATAGGCTCCAATGTGGAGTCGATCCTTGAGTTGTTTGAAGGTATCAAATCCGATTATGAGATCCTTTCCTAGGTCATCTAATCCGAATAGTTTTGTTCTGAATTTAGTCCTGGGAAGAACGTGATTATTATTGGATGTTTTGTGATGACCGTGGTTGTCAGGATTCCATTTGATGCAGTGCTGAAGTTCTTGAAATGAGTGATCCACTTATCATCAGGAAGTACTGCTGGAATCATCAATGATGAGGCCACACTAGTATCCATGAATGCAATGACTTGAATTGGTTTATCCCATTTGGACGGATAAACATTCAGCTGGACCAAGGAATATTGATAATGTTGTTGATTTCCTCATCCTCTGAGATCTAGTAATGGTCATGCCCATGTTCTTCATATACTTCCATGGAGAAAAGGGTGTCCTCTGACAGCTCATCTTCTGCAGAAAGGACTGATTCGAGGTCATTGTCCCTGAAATCAGTGTATTCTTCTATTTCTATGAGAAGACGGATAGACTTTTTAGCTTGAGGACAGTTCTTTGCGAAGTGTCCGATCTTGTGGAAGATGAAGCGTCTGTCATTCTTCTAGAACCTGCCTGGACACTTTCTCTTGAAGTATTTTGTTCTCCTGGTGTATTTGGATCTTCCTCCAGTAGGATTTGGCCATTTGAACTTCTTATATTTCTTGTATCTGCTTTGCCTTTGAGCATGGCAAGTGCAACTGGACCCGATGATTAGGTCAGTCTTGCTGCAAGTTTATCAAGGGCTAGATTGTTGTGCATGATCTGCTTTAGAACAGATCTTTTTGTGCAGATATCTTCTAGCGCCATGAAGATTGCTTGTCTTATGTAGCCAACTTGAGGGATTGTGATTGACTGGAATTTTTCCTCAATAATTGTCATGGTTCGTCCTGCTAACATCTTTGGCAAGGATGAAACGAGTGCTTGCTTCAAACTAGCATCTCCACCAAGTTCAAAGTATATTTTTGCCATTTTTTGGAAAAGAATATCAATGACATTTCTGTCAAATGATACGCATTTCATCTCGATGAATTGTCTTCATAGCTTTTCTTTCCTTTGCCTATATCTCCAACAAAAAACTTCATGCAGGATTTTGATGTTGAAATCAAAGTCTTGGGACGTGAGGAAAGTATTTCTGTCATACATTCCAGTGTGATCCACCAATCTCTAAGGACGCCAGAGAACCTTGATGTGAACTCTAATAGGATTAGATATTTCTCTCGCTCTACCAACTATTTCATTACCATCCATGTAAGGAAATCTTGGATCCTTTGTGGCCATTTTGAAACCTTGACATCATCTAGAGTGAAAGTATGGAATCCAGTTCCAATCGATTTTGGTTTTGGTTGTTCTGGTCTCCTTTTCGAAATTGGTTCTTCTGTTATTCCCTATTGATCATCATCGACTTTAGAAGCTTCTGATTCTCTTTGTCGGTTCATGTATATTGGTGGATTATCTTCCTCGAAGGTGTCTAGTGAGAGATCCTCACTTGACTCGATCTCCGTTTCTTCAGTTTCATCAGTTAGATCATTGTATGTTGTCTCTTCAGTGCTGGATCTTGTGCTATCATTCTTATCTAAGACATAGAGTTCTGCAACAACTTGATCTGAGATCATCAAGTTTTCTTAATCTAGCTCCTTTGAACTTTGTCTAACCTCTTTCCTTCTTTTAACCAGTTTTTCTGCTACAAGGGCATCTTTCCGTTCCCAAATCCATTTTGCAATATCAAACTCAGTTTCCTCTTTGGATTTTTGAGGATAAGGTGTGGGTTCATATGGAGTGAAAGGAGAGGTAGTACCTGGACAGGCCAATGTAGGTGGTGAGTATGTCTGTGACAACATATGGAAAAAGGAGGATTTTAGAGAGTGGATTTGGGGTTTTATGGCTCAAAAGGTCCATGTCTTAGTAGTTTGATTTGTTCTTTGATGTCAGTCATTTCCTTTTGTTGCTGTGAAAAGATGTGGAAAAGGGAAGTGCCTAGTGGACAGATCTCATACTACATATTCTGCAGTCGTAGTTCTAGGGCTCGGATAAGACCGGCATGTTGATTGGATGAATGTTCCACTTTCTTCTCAATGCTCTCCATCTTTCTAATCATCTTAGTCTGTGTGTGAGCAACGTTCTTGAGGGAAGTGCCGATGTTGGTCAGCACCTTGTTCTGGCAAAGGGCATTCTCTGATTGCCAGTTGTTGGTAGCCTCAATATCACTAGTAGATGGCTTTTCTCTAGTTGGAAACACAACATTTTTCTTTGTTATTTTTGGTGTATGGCTTACACCATCTTTTTCAAAGGGTTGTTGTGATGGGAATTCTGGAGTATGGCTAGAGCTAGATGGACTCATCATGAAGATTTGAGGGCTGTGAGGTTTTTTAGCTAGAGTAGGGAGAGTTGGCCAATCTTGGGGTTTGTAGGAGACAAGGAATTCATATTTTCCTGGACGGCTAAGGGAACCGATAGGTGGATCCCCTTCTTCATATCTCTTACGAAATTCCATTTCAGAGCAACTCCCCTTATTCTTTTTGGGTTTTGCCTTCTTCTCTATATATTCACCTTCATCCTCCAGACATTCTTGGCAGTCACATTCGATATCCCAAGGCCAGTGCCTGATGAAGGGACATTTGAACCATCTTACGTCATGACCTTCATGATTGAATTATTTGATCCAATCATGTTCACGCATGACAGCTGGAAGGCTCCAACAAATACATACTCTTCATCTTCAAACAGAGGTTCGGATGTAGGCAGGTACATATGAAGAGAAAAGGTCGTGCTATTTGGTTTTTTAAGATGAGAGTGGTCAAAATTTATGGCTATGGTTTTATCCTATTTTTTGACAAAGATTGGATCGAAGAGGTTCAACAGGAGGTTCTCTCATCCGCTCATAATTGGTAACCCATGAGTCAGCAAGAATTTTGACAAGCTCTTCCTTTGGTATTTTTCTGGGTATTTGGGTGCATGTGGTAGTTCCATTGGTGGCATCTATATGTAGCAGTAAAGCATCAGCTCCACCCAGAAATGAAATATCCATAGCATGGATTTGAACTTGCCAAGCTATTTGGTAGTGACGAGTTGCTTGGATAGCATCTCTAGCTTATGGAGCTCCCTGTAGTTGGACTTGGATCTTTAAGGCTTCTGTAAGATATGGATCGCTTAGATACATGTTGAAATTTGGACATAACGTAACAAAAATTGTCCCAGCGTTCAAGGTAACCTCGGTTGTTCCCAAATTTGCATGTTGGTACTCCTGGTATCGTGTATCAAGG
The DNA here is from genome assembly GCA_035772735.1 of Datura wrightii. Classification (NCBI taxonomy): domain Eukaryota; kingdom Viridiplantae; phylum Streptophyta; class Magnoliopsida; order Solanales; family Solanaceae; genus Datura; species Datura wrightii. The sequence goes on from JASDFA010000027.1 coordinate 954,427, forward strand.
AGTGAAAGGCGCGCAACAATAGGCTGGTATTTCCTTCCATGATATGACAAGGCGATTCAGACAGCACCAAAATGAATATGGGTGAATCTGTGACTTTTCCATTGCTTTGGAAAATCATCGGGAATCTGCAGGGTGACAAACTGTTCTTCTTGAGTAGCAAGAATGGGATGATGGACGAATTTTGAAGTAGCAACATGTTCCTTTACTCCTTTAGGTTTATGTTAGACCAAAAAATGAGTTTGTAACCATGGATTGGTTGTCTTTTTGGCAAAGGCAGAATAAGGATTTAGGAGAGGCAAGTATGTACTGGACACTTTGTTTTTATCTGGCAGTATATCTACTTCATAAAGATAGTCATATTTACAAGACAGAGTTTTACTAAGGGTAGTAGACATAGGTACTTTGGTGATAGATTTATAAAGACTCACGAAGAAGTAGAAGAATATTTAGAAGGATCGGACGTAGACTCCCTCATAACTATTCAAACTTCTCCTCCCTCCAAAAGGACATGGTTCTGGCTCTGATACCAAATATGTAAGACAGGGCGAGGAAACGGCGGGCAAGGCAGCAAGATTGCAGGCATAATAGCATTTTGTTAATATTATCTTTAGATCAATTTATCAATAATTAAATTAAAATAAAATGCATTTATCCATTAATTTAGTGCTTTATATAACTTTAGTAATTAATCAATAAAATACTAATTATATAATTACATCCAAATTCAACTTACTTTTAGAGTGATTGAGTTAGAAATTAAAACCTAGTTATTAAGTTAGAAGCAAAGTTATAGAATTATAACATATAAATATGAAATAAAATTTTTTAAAGTAAATACAAAGTATATATCAATTTGTCAAAAATAAAATTAAAATAAAATGAATTTGTCCATTAATTTAGTGTTTTATATAATTTTAGTAAGTAATCAATGAATACTAAATATACAATTACATCAAAATTTGGCTTATTTTGGAGGATGTTCGTCAGATAATTATTAACTATTAAAAAATAAAATTTAATTATTAATACAAATTAATTGATCTTAATTTTTATACAATCTAATTTATAATTGAATATCTATATTTTTGTTGATGAATCATCATTTAATAGAACTAACAAAAATCATGGGGGGCAAGAGAGGTGAATTTGTTGAAGGTGATAGAGGATTTATCTACCATTAAATGTCACTTTATTCTTTTCAAATTGAAGGGCTGATTAGGTGTTCTTGTAAGTAATGTAATTGCATGAATCTTTTACAATAAGATAAAGTTATAGTTCATATCTGTCGTAATGGGTTTAAGCTTAGATATTTTTTGTGTACTGATCATGGTGATACAATATTGGAGGAACCCAAAAAGTTTTTCGAAAAAACTCCCAATGAAGAAGCAATGCGCTTCTATCAATAACTAGAAGAGGCTAGTCGTCCACTATGTGTAGGGAGTCTGCATTTTGCGTTGCCTATTGCAGTAAGACTAATCAATATCAAATAAGATTGGAGTCTTCCTCAAGCTGCTATGGACACTATGGTTGGTGTTTTGGGGGGAACTAGTTAACCCTGAGTTAGACATACCTAAGAATTTCGAAAAGGCAAAGAAATTGATTTTCAAGTTAGGATTGTCATATAATTGAATTCATTGTCCTAAATTATTGTATGTTGTTCTATAAAAATGATGGTCGTCTAGAAATTTATAAATTTTGTAGACTTGCTCATTTTAAATGGACTCCTGGTGGGAAGATGGTTCTAGTTATGGCGATGCATTATTTACCTCTTATACTTAGGTTAAAAAGGTTGTATACGTCGATGACACCATGAGAATAAAAGGGCTCCTAGTGTTATTTCCCATCCATCAGATGGAGACACTTACAAGCACTTCAACAGAACTTATTTTGATTTTGTAAATGAACCAAGAAATGTTATATTAGACTTGTGTGTAGATGGTTTCACACAATTCTCTGGTTTTGTTGCACTCTACTCTTGTTGGCTTGTATTTCTTACTCTATATAATCTCTCACATATAATGTGTATGAAAAGTCCCTACATATTTCTAAGTTGTATTGTCTCGGGTCCCCGTAATCTAAAAATTTAATTGATGTTTATCTGCAACCTTTGATAGAGGAGATAAAATAATTGTGGTATGAAGGCATAATGACATATGACATATCAACTAAGTAGAATTTATTTTTTATGCTTTTTTAATATGGACTATTAATAATTTTTCTATGTTCGGGATGTTGTCTGGTTAGATGACTGTTGAAAAGTTAGCTTGTTCGTATTGCATGAAAAATAGTAAAACATTCACTTTAAAATATGATCATAAAAATTCATGGTTTGATTGTCACCGTCGATTCTTGCCAATAGATAAAGTGTTTAGAAAAATAAAACATGCATTCTGAAAGAATAAGATTGAAAATGATCTGTCACCTCCATCATGTCAGGAAAAGAAATTTGAGAGTTTATCAGTTGTCTAAGTATAGAAGCTACACCTTAAAGATTTTCTAGATATGGTGTTAGATATAATTAGACAAACAGAGCATATTTTGAGAGTTGTCGTAGTAAAAGGATAATCTTCTATAATATAATCATGATGTGATGCATATTAAAAAATTATTTTAATAATTCATTCAACACGGTGATAGATTTTAAGGGTAAGATAAAAGATAATTCAAAAGTCAGAATGGACTTAAAGGAATTATTGCAAGAGAAAGGAACTATGGTTATATGTTATACCCCGTAAAATTTCCAACACATAGATGGCCTATTCGCGTGTTGGTTAAGAGTATTTAAAAGCAATACACGCTAGGAAAAGGCCTGGGACAAGACCAGACAAGAAACCTGTCGGACCATCATGGAAGGTGTCGGGGCAGAGCCCCTCCGCGATGGCAACTTGTCACGGAGGTGGAGCCTCTGCGATGGCTCCGTGACAGGTTGGCCCTGTCTAGCCCCAAGTATATAAAGCCCTCCACTTCGGTTTAAATGTTAAAATTTCTTATAATTTCCAGTGAAAACAAAGAGAAAATCAGAGAGGAAGAGGGAAGAAGGGTTCTTGGTAATTTCCTTCCGATTACGCTGTCAAACGCGGTCCAAACTCAAATTAACTTCAGATACCGAGGTAGTTAGCAGCAAGGAGCATTCTTATGGATTTAGTTTCGTGAAATTCGGCCGGCGAATCGTCGTGCTACTTAAATAAGGTAAGTGGAATTGCTCCAAATTAGTGTTAATATACTTCTAGCCTTAAAGTGAATATTTCTCCCTTCTGGACTTTCGAGAAATAGCGGGGTTTTGACCGTCTTTCGATAATCCTAAGTTTAAGCTATAAATATATCGAAAGTAATGTTTTATTTCAAAATATTGGTGTATTTAGTTCTAATTGACATGTATATGAATGTAGTTGGGAGAAAAAGCGGAAGTACCGACGGAAATCACATCGGTCAGTCGGGTACTCAGAAACCAGGTATGTAAAGCTATTCTTTCGGCAAGCTAGGAAGTACATTCTAGAAAATAAATAGAATAAAGGCTATTGACAGATACCCAGCGTACATGAACGATTTTAGTACAATTTCCAGCAAGCATGCTAGTATATCATTACGTATCATACGATAATCAGAATAACGGGTAGTCAGATGATTTCAGATAGTAATGTGATATCCGCTAGTAACTCAGCATGTTCTTACATAATACCCAGAATGGAAGTTGTAAAAGCAGTATAATGAATTAGCAAGGTTACAGATAGTATGTATTACATTTGTTGAGATTGTATCCAGTAGTAGATGGCACATTTTATATTATTAAGTTATATCCAGTTATAGATGGCATGTTCTATGTTATTGATTTATATCCAGATATAATCAGATAGGCAGATAAAGGCCAGGTAGAAGTTAGCCCAACAATCAGGAACAGTGTAAAACAGAATATAGCATCAGTTATTTAATACAGACTGGCCTTGAAATAAAAGAAGAGAATATGATTAGTATTTTCCATTTGAGCATGCTTGCTGTGTATGTGTTTTGTATGTTGAGACTTGTTGTGGCATGTGGGCACCCTTTAGCATCCCCACCGCCCCTGGGTTATAGCTGTGTCGATACCAGATTCAGATACCGCCACCAGTTGGGCGATGTCGTCCGCCTAGAGGACGATGATAGCTGACCACCATGATAATACGGTCCAGATTACCCTGCTTGCAGGGGAAGTTCAGTTCGCTCTGCGCAGAGCCAGATTACCCTGTTTACAGGGGCAAATTACTTTGTGTGCACTTGTGGCCGGGGGCAGTTTCAGATACAGATTTTTATAAAATTACCCTATTGCATGCTTGCACCCAAGGCAGTTTCATTTACAAATACAGCAGCAGATTACCCCGTGTGCACTTGCGCCCAGAGGCAGTAGTCTTCGAACGCAGACATAGTCTATTGTCAGAGGCCAAGGCCTGAGTTACGTACCCAAGGGGGCCAGTAGGAGGATCTCACAGTTATCTGATGAGTGGAGTGACTTATTTTTGGTTGGTTTAGACCGGGTAGGGATAAATAGATTGTGTGTTGGTTGGCACCTTCCGGCTTATGGGGGTCGGTCAGGTATTATGTGTATTTATATGTATATCTATATGTGCCATTAGATACTAATAGACAGTAGGATGACACATCGTCAGGTACACCCAGTTTAGTTATAGAATATGTAAACTCTCCCCAGTTATCCTCAGCTAGATAGATTCAGCTACTTCCTGCTTATATGCCATGTTATTGTTGTTACCCATTTCAGTTGTATATTTTAGTTTGCTTTACATGCTCAGTACCTGTGGTACTAACGCCCATGGGGGCACTGCATTGCTTGCCTGCAGGTACACATAGACGAGGAGTCGATCCCTCGTGATCCAGTCAACAGAGTTATCAGCTCCTATCCTCCAGAGCTAGATAGTCGAAGGTTGCTCCTATTTCCTTTTTTATTATAGTTTGGGTAGGTCAGGGCCCTGTCCCGACCATTCTGTTATTACTTCCTAGGGGTTTGCAGTCTGATGTTTCCCTATGGTAGTGGAGCCAGTCGTGTGGGGCCGTGCATGTATATATGTGTTTGGTTGATTATGTTGGCCGTGTGGGGCCATAGATTGATTGTAGTGGTGACCTTACCGGTCACGTAGTTACTCAGTATTCTATTGTTAAGTTACAGATAACTAGACAGCATGGTGGCCTTGTCGGCCCGCATAGGTTTCCCTACATGAGATGATTCTGGTTAGCTGATGATACAGTACAGGTGGCTATAGGCCTAATCGGCCGGGGGCTGTATTTACAACCGCTATATAGCCGGTTCATTTCTTGAAATAGAGCCAGAGTCATCCAAGCACCAGATGTGCTCAGGCTGGACCGTTTAGCATCCCAGAGTCTAGCAGGCACCAGGTGCCCGTCATACCTCCCAAGGTGGAGTGTGACATTATAGGAATCACACGGTAATAAATTATTAAAGCCTAAGACGAGCTTTTCATTCACATTGAATCAGAAACGAGAGATTTCTGAGTAGGTTAAGAATTTGAGGATGCTAGAGGGCTATGCTTCAAATTTAGGAAAAGATGCAAATATGAGTGAAGGAAAATTGTGTGGTATGAAAATCCATGATTGCCATAAATTCATGAAAACTTTGAATCCTATTGCATTTAACCGCCTACCTGACAGGATATGAAAATCAATCATATAGGTAAGTTCCTTCTTAAAAATTTGTATTGTAACACTTTGTGAGGGGGTAACTTAAAAAGGATGGATCAGAATGTTCCCATGATTGCCACTAAGTTGGAAAAGATCTTTTCATGTGGCTTCTTTGATATGATGAAATATTTACCGATTCACCTCGTATATAAGGCACACGTTGGATGCCCAGTTTATTACAAATAAATGAATCCATTCGAGAGAGATTCTGACTTAATATATTATGAATAAATTAAGTTATTTTTTCTTAACTTATACTAACATCAAATTATACAAAACTATTGGAAAATATAAAAGAATTACTAAATAGAGGTCTAAGATTGAAGGATTTATTTGTGAAGCTTATCTTGTCAGAAAAACTACTCATTGTTTTTACTACTTCGGGGAGCAAACGCCACCTATGAGAAATAGGCCAAATCACAATGATAGCAGTGATAATGACCCTAACCATCCACCGATTTAATTTTTAATCAACCAGGTTGAGGTTCTAAAAAAACGCACCATACGAGGTTTGAGTAGTATGGAGATGCAATCAGTTGTGACACATGTTGTGCTTAATTGCCCCGAGATACGATCATACTTAAGTAAGTGTTGAATTATGATATTGAATAATGTCATTTAAATACTAAGGGTTAAACTAACAAAAAATCTCAATTTATTAGACAGTTATTTTGTGAGCTAGTAAGGTAATGATGCCATTTATATGAAGTTTTTCGATTGGCTGAAAGATTATGTACGTTTTAAATCTCATGTTGAAGATATAAGTGCAATATACTCATTTGCTGAAACACTATATTTTTTTGTTTGAAACTATGTAGGTTCGTACTGAAAATAGTACTAATGAATATTTACAACTAGTGAGAGATATTGCATGTGGGTCTGATAGTCAAATTCAGTTAATAAATTAGTACTGTGCGAATGGTTTCAAGTTTCAAACATAAGAAATTTTTAAGTATAAGAAAATCAATATCAGCATAGTGTGCATTAAAGATGATGTAGATGGTAATGGCCAAATTATTAATTATTATGGTGTGATACAAGGGATCATGGAAGTTAAGTTTCCTGGATGGCGGAGAAAAACAATAGTACTATTTCGGCGTAAGTGGTTTGATCAATCACATAAAGGTACTAAGGTGAATCAACAACATAAAATAATTGATGTTAAACACACAAGACACTATGATTGTTATGATCCTTTTATCATTACTCAAAATATTAAGCAAGTGTAATATGCTCCATATCCTTTACGTAGAGATAAGGCTGATTCGGTGGATGGTTACTAAGACTAAGCCTGTGGGTAGGATTGAGATTGATAATATGTTAGATATGGCATACCAAATGATGTGACAGTTGTTCATCAAACAATGGATGTTGAGTTAGAACACAGTTTAGAACATCCTCAACAAATATTAGAAGAAGTTTCTGATGATGAGGTAACTGTAGTCGTAAATATTAAGGAAGAATCAGATAATAAAAATGAACCAAATGGGGAGAAGGGGGCGAGGGGGAAAAGAATCAAATGATGATTATGAAATAAGTGAGGAGGAAGAATGAGAGAATGATGGAAATGAAACAAGCAAGGAGGAAGAATGAGAGAATGATGAAAATAAAACAAAAAAGAGAAGGAAGAATGGGAGAATGACGACTAGCAAGTTAATTGGTTTATTTTTTTTAAGCAATTATATTTAATACTTATAAATTTCTTTATATATATTAATATAAACTTGTATTCATATGTAATTAGGTGATGGTGATCGAGTTCATAGTAGTAAGAGTGCTAAATCGAGTACGAGTAGTAAGAAAGCATCTAGGAGGACATTAGATTCTACCGCTACTTTAGATGGCCTTTCATCTTCTCTGCATACACACTCTTTTTCACTGATGTGTTATGTCCCCTATGGCACTAGGAATCCCACATATTTTTAGGGTACATCTCTTTTAGTGCCTTCATTTACTACTTTTTACACTTTCATGCCACACCAGTCATGTTTCCACCATAGGAAAACTTGACGTACTCATCATCGGGTACTCCTTCCCTGGGTGGTTCATCTCCCCGCCTATCCAACATGCGATTTAGAGATAACAGCTTTAAGTCAGACACACGTGATACATCTACTCCACCGTTGACCCAGTTATATACACTTTTGGCACCGGCACCGGCACCAGCACCTACACTAGTAGATGAAGAGCTACAGTCCAAAAATAAAGATAATTTTGATAGAGTGGTGATCGTGCTTGATGAATCTGGGTAATTTTGTTCTCATAGTTGATTTAGATTTATTTTTTTCATCTTAAAATTTTATTTATGACCTGACATATTTATTGTCATTTTTGCAGGTTCTATCGGGGAAAAAAGAGCGAAAATGCTCTCAGGGAGATACTAGAAGGCTTTATGATCGGCCTTATTCATCTAAGAGTAAAATACCAAATAGAACACGACAGGGCACGTTTGATCAGTTTAAGGTACTCAAATTAATTATTACTTAGTAAAATTTTACATTAACTTTTGATCATTATATCATCTAATGCTAATCATTTGATTTTCGGACATTGTATACTTGGCTTCCACAGTACAACAAGACAATTTTTGTGACCTACGAGAGGAAGGCCAGTTCCAGGATGTCTGACTGATTTAGAAATGCTCGGGAAAATAAAAAGAAGTTTGATTAGTTTCTACTTCATCTTTACGAGGCTCTTCAGGACTATTGGAGAATGACGTACTTTTTGGCCAAGTCTAAATAGAGAAAGAAGGCCAAGAGGAAAGAAAAAAGTTGCTCGTTGCACACTGAGGGTACAAAGAGCCAAGGACGACAGTTAGGGAATTGATAAGTAATATAATTAGGGTTGTAACTTATATACTTATATAAATTGACTAAATTTGATTATATTTTATTTGCAGTTCAAAAAATGGATCACAACCCGACTCAAGAGGAGCTCTTTCGGGCTACCTACATAAAAAAAAAAAGAAGAATGAGTCGAATTCGGACACATTGATCGAGTAATAATTTGACTCTAGCTATATACTAACTTTTCTTCTTAAATTATGCAGATGGATTATCAATGACACTTGTATGAGTACAACTAGACTTTGCAACCCTAAAGCTGGCCGAACCAGTTTTCACCGGATGTTACTACCCATATATAGCCTGAGAAAGTGGGGGGTGGGGAAGAGGGGAGAAAAAAAAGAGAGTCTGTGACCTAGGCTCTAGGAACCCAGATCGATGCATCCAGTCTGGACTGGAAGATGTTGGCTCTTCAAGTCAGGCCGAGGCGGTTGATGGTGTTCAGATCGATGTTATGTCGTAGAAGATAGAATACATACACATGCCTTAGCAAGACGGATTGCTAAAAATAAAAGCATGTGCAATACCATCGAGACATTCAAGGCACAAGTGAATAGCCTCCTTTCAAATGTCCTGCATAGGCATGCCCGTTATCCTCCCACATCGGTTGATGATGAGAGTTCTAGTGATGATGATGAGTGCGTCGAACGGACACCTAGTTGTTAGGATTGCTATTATTGAACATTAAAAATAAATTAAAACTTTGTAAGTATTTGAAGTTTTTAAACTTTACACGACTTTGTAGATCCTATTGGTGGATTTATTATATTGAATTTGGTGTTTAAGTCGATAATTAGTATTTTATTGATGTTGTAGTTGATCTAGAATTGATTTGGCAGCAATTAGTGTTGGATTGTAACTGATATTAAATTAGCAGGTGGAAAATACAAAAATTGCAGGTTTCTGCATTTGACTTTTTTTTTTTGTAGAAAACGACGGACGATTTTTTGAAAATAATTCAGATGCAAAAACCCAAAAAATCGATCATGTTCGTCTGTTTGTTCTTAAATATGAAGAACACACCCATAGATAGAGTCGGGATATTTTAATTTTTTAATTTATAAAAAATATTTTATTATATTAAATTAAATTAAAATATTGAATTTATCTGTTGATCTTTTTTATTTGTACGTCGGGTGAAAATTTAAAAATCCTACAAAATGGAATTAAAATAAATTGAAGGATGTCCCTCGATATAAACCGACACTGTCCATCAATTTGTCAATTCCGACGAACCAAATTTCGAGGCCCATCAATTCATCAATTTGCCTTCAATTTTATCCAAAATACTTACACTGTCCATCGATATATTGACCCTCATTTTCTTTTTGAACAGTTTTTATATTGAGATATCAAACAATTTTTCCAACAATCTTCTTTTGAATATTGTTTATAGGGTCAGTTGTGATGTGAAAATGGAAATAACAGTGAAAACGAGGGAGCCCCGTCAGTAACACTATCAGAATCTACGCGAGTAAGCTTCGCGAACCACCTCATGGAACCAAAGGATGACGCATGTGCCCTGGAGTTTGAAGAAATGGAGTTTTCATGGGTCAATTGTACTGTTAGTTGTCGAATAACATTAGCCTGTGCCAGCCCCAAAGGTTATATTCATTAGATTTTAAGTTATATACATTCTTAGTATAATAATATTTTATCGCTATCAGATCACTTAAAGAATATTTACATGATAAATTTTTTTTAAAATGTAATTTGTAATCTTAAAAATAAGACATGTTATCACATACTACAACAGATAAATATGAAATGATAGTATAAATATTTTTTATACTGATGACGTATATATCTTGAATTCCATTCAAAAACGTGCATGACCACACAGAATATATATGTTCGTCCAACTTGCCCATTATATGTGGAACAAAATAGTAGCAGTAGTATCTTTTTTTTTAATCAAAAAAGTTATTTTTAACTTTTGTAGAGTTGCAATCCAGTTAAATTTTCAGAGCATCTAAATAAAGCTCAAAATCTTTTTGAAGATGTCCGTTTCTTTATTAATTATACTATAAATAGACTCACTATGACCACCCCTATTTTCAAGCAACCTAGCCTAGCTAGCTCTGAGCTTGGGAAATTAAAAAAGAAGAACTTTTATTTCTCCAGCTCTTTTTCTTTTGGCTAGCCAGTTGCTTCATCAACCAAAAAAAAAAATTTTTAAAAATGGACAAGGTACAAAGAATGGCAAGGGAACATGGAGTGGTGATATTCAGCAAGAGTACATGTTGCTTGTGCTATGCAGTGAGTATATTATTTCAAGATCTTGGAGTAAGTCCATATGTTTATGAAATTGACCATGATCCTGAAGGAAAAGAAATGGAAAAGGCCCTAATGAGGATGGGTTGCAATGCATTATTGGTGCCTGCTGTTTTTATTGGGGGAAAATTGGTTGGTTCTACTAATGAAGTTATGTCACTTCACCTTAAAGGCTCTCTCATTCAACTCATCAAGCCTTACATGTCTGTTTAAATGATAATTAAGCAGACCCCCCCACTGTTTGTCATTAAAATTAATTAGTACTCCTATAGGAACAACAAAATAAATGGCGTGTGTGTGTTCATGAAATGTTATATGATCATGATTAGTGATCTCTTAATTATTATTAGCAGCTTAATGTAATAGCTACTCCATTTGTGTTGTGAAGATGTGTGGCCCCAGTTCAAATCAATTAAAGAATGTATTCTCATTTGTTTCTCAATTAAATGAAGCTAGCATTATTACTTCTAATTAGTTTTTTTTTCCCCTTCTGTGGACAATCCTTCCCTTTACAAATGGGTAATTAAAATTGCTTTCCGTCTAACATTTCAACTCGCAGATGAAATGGGTTCCAACATCAGTGTCCAAAAAAATAAAAAGAAATATTTCACCTGTTTGACTCATAAATGAATGTCCAAGTGATCCTCTAATGTATTTCCTTGTCTACCGAGGCAAATATGATGCCAAAATTACGAATTCGTCTGACTAATTATGTATATATGACATCTAAGATTCTCTATATATATAAAATTTTATTAAATAAATAAAAATAATAAATTTAAAACTCAATAAATCAAATTAGTTATATTACAATTTCAAACTCGTGCTCGTAATATTCAAATTCAAAATTAGTCTGGCTATCACTAAATGTGAACAAATGAATTTTCCGTTACGTGCTTTTATCAATATTTTGACCAAGAGTAAATAAATAACGAATCTGAGTCCACTTTCACTCTATTACAACCGTAAACAATTTTCCACGCATTTTCCCAAATCTATTTGGATAGCTCATGCTTCTACAAAATAAGCCTGAATTATTAATTTCATTTTTTTGATAAGATGAATTAAATAGAAGTCTTTAAAATGTTCACAAGCAACACGTCTTAAATCTCTTCGGATAAAAAAGTTCATGTTTTTAAGTGTGTTACTCCATATATAGTATTAAATTAAAGGCTCTTCATGATTATGTCCTTCATTTGCTAGAAAATCGACACGTTAATTTTGCCTTCCGCCAGACACAGGAGGGGATCGCAAACTTCAATTGAAACTTGTGTTTGTGTATATATGGAAACTTATAAATATATTCAGTGCTACACGCAGGAACAATGAGGTGAAGTTGGCAGTGACAAATACTTAAAATTTCATCCAAATTGTGTGATTTTGAATCCCTGAGCTGATGGGAGCTTAAATTTTTGCTTTGCTCTAAGTTATTATAATTATTATATTTTTTTATCTCATCGATTTGTTTGTATATATTGAAAATATAAATAATCAAATTAAAGCCTAAAGTTGATCAAATATTTTTCATATCCGGAGGTTTCAAGTGTCACATTACTTTAAACGTGGATGCATAGTACCAGAAAGTCGCTTATTGATATAGAAATTTCAGTTGGAATTTTGCTCGTCAATAACGTTTGTGGCGGATTTTCCTTTCGAAAATCCCTTATGGACAATCCAAATTCGGACGTTCATTGGAAATTAGCGATTTATGATAGTGAATATATACGTTCAACAATGTGATATTCGGGATCTTCAAATTTTGAATTCACCTTTAAGCAAGATATGTATATTCGTAGCCTTGTTATCATCTGGGATTAAATATGATGCTCCACTAAACCCCTAATTGCCTCTAGTACTGTTAGACTAATTGTTCCATTAATCAACTTTGCCAGTGCTTTTGTGAACTTATTCCGATATCTGCACAACCATGCAGTATATATACAGATACTTTTCATATTAGAAAGGAGTCAAAAAGACAAAATGATGCTTTTGCTTAAATTAAAGTTGGAAAAGGAAAATAAAATGCTCCACTTTTTCCATTATTCTATTGGCAAGTCGTTCTTATACTATACTATCAAATTAAATTGCTTTTCCCATGAACGGAGCAAAAGAAACCAACGGCAAATTTTTATTTTTTTTTTCAAATTTACTAGTGAAAGAATTTGAGCATTAAATTTAAAAAATGTAGGAAGAACAGGGAAAATGGCTAAATGACGCATATATTATAATTGGTTTTGCAATAGCACTCATATTTTATGGGGTTCCTATGACTTTCTGGATTTTTTTAAAAAACGTCTTTTTGATATTTACTGTATGAGCTGAATTACAAATTAAAGTTTTGTTATTTCGTTTGTATATACACGTTGATCATGAGGCAAAAAGACAAAGGGGTTTGATCATTATCACTCATTTACTTTTCGAATAAAAGAAAAAATGGGAATCCTTTTCTTCACACTTCAATTTTTTTCACGGAGAAATCAATGGAATCTCTTGGATATAATCTCATGAATCACTTTATTTTTTCATAATCGAGTTTTGGCTTGTGTCACGCCGCATAAATGTCAAAGAAGTACTTAAAAAAAATATTCAGGGGGCTGTTAGGTTTCCTGTAAAATATAAATGTGTTACTGCAAATTCAATCATAGTTTAAGCGTCAATTTAATCATTTTTCGGAAAAAAAAAAGATCTAAAGCTAAAAGGTGAATGTCTATTCATAGAAGGCTTTGAAAACACTATCCCTCAAAATTTCTAGCACCTGCTTAATAAATTTCATTACATGCAAAATATTATCATACCTAAGTCAGGAATTATAATGTGTGTGTATATATACATTATAACACTCAATACCTACAAAGTGACTCTTACTAATGCATAATGACAACAGTTTTCCGATAGTAATACTCAATACCTAAAATTGTCACCTACTAATGCATTAAACATGCTTGCACAAGTAATCATATCAACAATTTGAATGTCCGACTCCATTGACACTCCATACAATGTTGTTACATGTACACATCATTAATTAACCACACTTGCAATACTTAGCAATTTACAATCACACTTGCAATACTTAGCCACTTCTCGAGAAACATGGACACAACGTCCACGCTCCACATGTATGCTAAAAATGAGGCTGCTGAACAGATGCAGAGGGTCAAAGAGTTGACCAAGTTACGAGGAACTAATCATTATTGTTATAAATAGCTAGGTTTTGTGGTTTTGTTGAGGCGTGTGTGATATGGTTGATGTTTTTAAGTATTTTCTTGTTTGGCATGGTGGTGGAATGCTTGTTCTTGTTTTATTTGGGTATGGTGGGATGTAACTTCACTATGGGTGCTACTTGTTGTTCGTTTGTCTTCTCGTTTAGTCACTAATGACATCTATATCTAATTTAGTAGAAGGGGTGTACATAGTTTGAATTGATTCAGGTTTTTAAATCTATTGTAATGATCTGTTTAACTGATATAGAATTTTAGAAAACACGAGTTAAGAATCAAAAATGAAGTTGCCGTGAATTTTAAAATCCTTAAATAGTAAGTGTGCATTAAGAAATTATCGAGAGAAACGAAATTAAAATGAAGTGGGCCAAGCAGACGTAACCGCTGCAACAAACAGGGTCTCGCCATAGCAGGACCACTGCAGTGAAACAGGCATTGCCGTAGTAAAAGACACGAATCGGAATTTCGTGTTTCAATTTATTTTAAGACCCAGTTCCTATTCTAACAAGGATTAGTTATTAAAGACGTCCTAGGTTAAAATTTTGAACATCCTAACTAAGAAAAGAAGAGGGTGGCCCTAAAAGAACAAGACTTCACCATCCTCATTGATGACTTCCTTCAAGGACAAAACTCCATTGATATCTAGGCAACAATTTGGCGCCCAAGTAGACTATGACTTACCTTGAGTTAGACTTTGATTAGTAATTCGTATACATGTGTAGAATTGATAAACCTACAAGTATAATGTTATGCGCATACAAAATCCTAAAAACTGAATAAAGTCTAACATTGAAAGAGTGGGTCCGTAGGAGATAATGTAACTATAGAGGCGACTTAATTATATTAATAATTTCAAGAGATTGAGGTGGTAAGACCTAATTTGGGGTGGTATCGATGTGGATGTGTTAGAGTTTTCTCTATTGTGGGGAGAAGATGATCAGTAGTAAAGACTATATTGACCTTGAATAGGAATCCAAAGGAAAGAAAGAGCGTACTAGTGTGTACTGTAAAGATATGGCACCTGGGCCTAACTCAACCTTAAAAGCTAGCTTATGAGGGGAGGATTGCCCAAGTCCATATAAACAAACTACCTGTCCATTCCCCAACCAATGTGGGACTTCAACCCACTTTAACACTCCCCTTCACACCCAGGCCCGACTGGAGTGTGGACTGGGAGCCCAAACGGAATGGACCTGGCTCTGATACCATGTAAAGATATGGCACCTGGGCCTAACTCAACCTTAAAAGCTAGACGCTGATATGGCAGTAGGATTGGATGCCAAAAATTGTCTGAACTGTTCGAACACCCGAGGATCCAACGCCGAAGGAGGCACAGTGCTAGACTCAGCATCTACTGATAGTGCAGCAGCAGCGAATTGTGGAGGAGTACCAAAGGAATATGGTTGTCTGTTCTTCTGTTGCTAACCAAACTTAGCCTTGTTGAGTAACAAGGGACACTGAGCCTTCCAATGATTTTTCTGCTTGCAAAATGCACACTCATCAAACGCAACTTTAGGAGATCGTCGCGATTGATTGGAAGTCTGAGGCTGAGAATGTTGTGGTCTGGACTGATCCAGTGAAGCAACAAACACAGCAGGAGTAGGTGTTTTTGACCCTTTATCCAATTGAGACTTGATACGAGTCTCTTCTGCAATCAGTTCATGGACAACTGAATCAACTGTGGGGAGGGGAGATCGATGAAGAATTGTTCCACGTAGTCCTTCAAAATCAAAATGTAATGCCATCAAAAATTGAACCAAACATTGCTCTTCCCTCCTAGCAATATACGACGCAAAACCTTTCAATTCTGCGGATTCGGTAAGGGCCAATTGATCCCACAAATCAGACATAGCAGTATAGAAATCTTGAATGCTCATAGAATTATGTTGAAGAGCACGAATATCGTATTCTAATTGGTACTGCTTGGAGAAGTTAGACTGAGTGTACAGTCTCTCCAAGTGATCCCAGATTTCTTTAGTTGTGTCATATTTAGCCAATTGCACACCAATTGACTGAGTTACTGAGTTGTTAATCCAAGTGATAACCTTGGAGTTAGCAGTTTCCCATAAATCCAATGACAATACAAAGTCCTCAGCCTTCTCATCCTTAGGTTTGGATTTAATCCCACTAACATATCCCCACATTTTTTTGCCACGAAGAAAATTCTTCATGACATAACTCCAATACGCATAATTTTTGCCATCTAATTGAGTGTTAATGGATTGGAGAGAATCATCCTTTCCATCCATATTGACAAAAGCAAAGTGAATACAACAAGATAAGCAACCCCAAAACAACGATAAGAACAAAATACCCTAGTCACAAAACAAACCAACAATGGCGTCCAAATCAAACCAAACCAACAACGATAATCATAGAACATCGTCCAAAGCAAACCAAACCAACAACGAATTTAGCGGAAGCATCAAACACAAGAGAACATCAACTCGATCCGCGAAAATTGGTGATTATTTACAAGTAGGGAAGAATTGATTTATTTTGGCTCTGATACCATGTAAAGATATGGCACCTGGGCCTAACTCAACCTTAAAAGCTAGCTCATGAGGGGAGGATTGCCCAAGTCCATATAAACAAACTACCAGTCCATTCCCCAACCAATGTGGGACTTTAACCCACTCTAACATGTACCTATAGTTGATTAAATTATGAACTAAGCCACATTGAAGAAGAATAAATATTGTATGTGTGATAAAAGTTGCTAGTGAGATGGAAGTTATAATAGGAACGATGATGTGCCCCAAGTAAAATCACTTTAAAAATGAAAATCATAATATTAGTGTAATAATTCATAATATATATATATATATATTGTCAATTGTTTATCTATTCCATCATTCTAATCATGACTCTATAAGAAATTTACTCCTTCAATATTCCTATATATATATATATATATATAGGAATATTGAAGGAGTAAATTTCTTATAGAGTCATGATTAGAATGATGGAATAGATAAACAATTGACAATTGTTGTTGTACATACTTATTTTGTGATGGTAATTATCGTGTCTTGACACTGCTATGTGAGTTAGTGCTGGGAAATTGGTAACATTGTGAAGATAATTGATGAATTATTTCATGTGATAACTGATTTTGCGAATATATTAATATATGTTGGTAATGTTGAGTGGTACACCATTATATTAAGGTAAGAGGTCCGTGTCCGAGGTGAGCATCCAGATGCGCGGCTATAAGTATGATGACTGAGTAACATACCACTGCTATGCAATAAGTGGCTCGTGTCGGAGGTGATCATCCAAAACGATTATGATATGAGTTGCTCGTGGCCGAGGGAAGCATCCAGGCGAGCGATTGTGATATGAGTGGCTCGTGTTCAAGGTGAGCATCTAGATAAGCATATGAGTAGGAGCGGGTACCACGCTGGTACAGTACATGAATTTCTAAAGTTTTCTGCAGGTCCTAAATGGAAGGGCAAACATAAAATCCTCTAGTATGTGTGTGCAGTTGTGTGACAGATATGAAATTGATGTGTGCACAGATATGAGAGAGAATTGTGATAGATAGGTGATCAGGTTGATATAGAAGAAGGGATTGATGAGGTACAGGACTATTCAGTCGTACTTTGGTATGGACATGATTATATTGACTTAAATTAAGTTGCATTACGACTTCAAATAATTGTGGAGATTTCTGTTGTTTATGCTAAAGACTTATATATTTTATATGATGGATTGACATGACTTGTCTGGTATAATTTAACTTATTTAAATACTGTTGATTATTAATCCATGTTGATGGGTGTATGTATTAAGCCTTGTTACTGGATTGCTCCTGACTATGGGAATAGTTCTATCAAAAAAGATATAGGGTTGGGATACATGACATGAATCAGTGGTAAATTGGTTGTTAGAGATGATCTATTAAATAAATAATAGACTTCATAAATTTTATGCATGATCATAATAAATTTTTGGTAGTTAAAAACGGGCTTGGGTAGTACTCCGAATGGTGTACGTAATTAATTATTGGTATTGCTATATTTTAAAGGATATTAGATGCCTAGACATAATGTGTGTATTAAAAAGGAGTGCTCAGTCATTGACCGAGCTATTGGTTGAAGCAGCACCGCTGTAGCGGTACGTTTCCCGCTGCAATGAGACCGCCACAACATTCATAGGGTCGCCACTGTGAAGGTTAGCCAGGTTGTATGACGAGGGCTTATAGCTAGATATTTAACAAATGTGTTATAAGTGTGACTTATCTCATATAAATTTAGTTAGGAAACGTAGAGGAATATGTCGTTGGATTATGCATTGTTGTATGAATTGATGAGTTAATAAGGTTGATTTTATGTTGTTGCGTGAAATAATTTTAGTTCACTGATGATGTTTACCAGTACTTGTAGTCTATTGATACTACTCTTGCTACACCTTTTTGGTTGTATGTTTGTGGCAAGTATTGAAGTTTTATGATTGGTGTGGTAGTACTCAATAACTAAATACTCTTGTAAAAATTTTAAATTATATGTTTTTACTGTGTAAATTAATCAATGCAAAATTAAAGAATAGATATATAATATTATTGTCATTCCTTGTATTGAAATTATTTCTTTTGTTAACATTAATATTTATTTGGTTTTGGTTTAAAATTTATTTGAGTTAATATTTCATACACCTTGAGCTATAAAACTTATTGGATCATTCAAAGTTATAAATCCAAACTTGAAATAATATATTAAAAGACAAAAATTATAAATAAAAAAAAGTACTTATGAATTACATAGAAACATTTAAAATTATTATATACATATAAGTAATACATGAATAACATAACCCTGCATAACTAATCTCTGCATAAAATAATACATAAATAATGCGAATCAAATAATTGAACGAGGATCTGGACCCTAATTTGAGCAACATCACAATTAACTAGACAAAATAGTAGAATTAAGGAAAGAACATAAGAAAGAGAAAAAGATAAAAAGTAGAAGATAACAGAAGGAGATAATCACATAATTGGGGAAGTGATGTTTTTTCCACTTTAATTAGTTTTAGTGTACGCGCTTTGCGAGTGTCCCTTATATTAATAAGAATAAAATTTTAAAAATAGTATAAATAATATTTAAAAGATGTGTTTGTAAACAATATAAGAATTTAGAAAGAAAATTATAAATTTAATGTTAATATATTATTATGTTTAAGAGTTTGCTTTAATTAAGTAGTTTTTTTCTCAGTTTGTTCTAACACTCGTTTCAATGAATAAAACGTCATAAAAATAGCGTTTGATTGAAAGATGAAATATCCTTCATTTTTTCATGAGCACTTAAATGCATGCATTATGTGTATATCTCATGTTAATAATTACAAAAAAAAATTATATTACTATACTATTAACACATTAACATTTAATATAAATATTAATATTACGAAGATGTATTGTAATACAAAGTTGTATGGTATAATAGAACGATGACATAAGTTATTCATTTAAACAATTAGCACTTGCGAAATCATATCATAAGTTATTATATCACAACTCACGACTTGCTTTGGCACTAATAATTGATATCATATCACAAACGCATTTATTTTTTTGTAATTGATTGTCCAAATTGAGAAACTCATAAAAAAATAGTGGAATCAAAATTCTATTTTTAAAAGGATAAAAAAGTGAATGATAGTTTGCTATGAGGCTTCGTACTTTAGATATTTAGTTATAATATAATTTTAACTTTTTTATTTTACACTTTATGAGATTATTTCAACTTAATTTTTCTCTTGACCTTAATCTATGTGTCTAATCAAACACCTTCACATAAATTAAAATGAAAAAATAATGTAGATTTAACTAAAAGTGTGAATTACAAGAGCACTTGATTAATTGAAACAACTTAAGTATGTTGTGTTTCTATATTTTTTTTCTTTTTTTTTCAACTGTACAATTTAAAAAAATAAAAAGAAAAAGAAGAAATTCAATATATTAATGCATAATAATATTACGCTTTTTAATTTATTTTTCTTTACCATGAGTTGAAAATTTGTGATGGATATTAGTTTAATAAATAAAGGAAAAATATAAGTTAACAAAATTATAATTAATTTTAAAGTTTTAAATATTAGGACTTTTAATTTAGTTCTTAAGAAAATTAGATTTAAGTATAAAATTTTAATCAATTTTAAAATACTAAATATCAGGAGTTCTTACCTTCTTAAAATAAGTAAAGATTTAATACCTATAACTTTGATTAATTTCAAACTCCTAAATATTAGGATAATAATTTAATGATAATGATTTAAGAAAAATAGCAAATGATAATTTTATCTATAGCAATGTCTTTTAAAGAAGAGCAAAACGTTCAATCAAAATTACTAAGTGCCTTCACACTTGAAGATCTTAGAACTCACAAAGATGTCAAGTATATCTACAAAGAATATTTTTTAAGTAAATAGGAGTAAAATACTATGCATATATTGAATGTTAGATTAGTTGATGAAATCTAAGAAATTACCAAAGATTGTTTCATCGGAAGATTGTATTGTATTTTCAAATGAACTTTGTTTAAAAAAGTACCAGTAGAAAAGTGACTCAATCTCCTTGTTTACTGATATAAAATTAGGTTTAACATTGTTAATGCGTTCGCTTATGATGTAATTGATCTTATCTTGTTGTAAATATTTTTTTCACTTTTCAATATAATTATTGAAAAGTATAATACAAAGTTTTGAGCCCTGCAAAAAATTAATTTTAATGATAAAAAATATATATAAAAAATATATAATATAATAAAAATAAATAAGAACTCGAACTTATATGTAAAAATATAAAATATAAATAGAATATGAGATCATGAAGAGATTACTTTACCTGAATAGATGAAACTTGAGAATGAGTAGATGAAGAATGTCAGTTACAAAACATAAATTTTAAATCACATAATATCAATATAAGATTCAACTAAAGGATATAACATAATATCGATGTTAGACTCAACTAAAAGAGACAATCTTAATTCTGACACAATTATTATTGTCTTTTTCAAATCCACAATATAAAAAAAAATCACAACATGAAAAAAAAGATAGATTAATACGAAAACATACAAGGTTGAAGACCGAATCAAAATTGATGATGTAGAAGAGTTGATGAATTAAATTATGTAATTATAATTTTTTTATAGAAGTAGAAGGATTTATAAATTAGGACATTACTATCAAAAAGGGGAAAAAATATTTCTCTCCATGAAAAAGGAAAAAAAATAAAAAAAGAATAAAACTTCAATTAGAATTTTGTTCCATTAAAAAAAGAAACAAAACATTTTTCAAATCAAAAAATTTTCGTGGAAGAACTTTTTACTTTTTTTTAAAAAAAATTATTTTTGTTATTATTTTTTTAAAGGTTTATACTATAAATAGAGTTATACCACAAGTAGAAAATTCAATATAATAAAATAAGGTAGAAAAAAATTCTTGACTATAAAAAAAAAAGATTCAGTGAATTTTTTTAAATTTTTTTAAGGTTTACATCATAAATAGAGTTATGTCAAAAATAGAAGGTGATGGAATAATTAAAAATAATAATTTTAAATAATAATTGTGTAAATATTGTAAATGACAATTTTGTCTATTGCGAAATCTTTTAATGAAGGGCAAAAGGTTCAATCAACATTTCTAAGGGCATTCACACTTTTAATATAATATAGATTAGAGAAGTCATTTTCTTAAAAAAATTAAGAAAGTTATTTTTTAAAAAAATAATTATATATATATATATATATATATATATATATATATATATATATATATATATATATATATATATATATAATCAGTTGAATACGAGAATATTTTTCTTCATACCAAATACACCTTTAGTATAAGAGCTGATTTAGTTTAGCTGAAAAAAGTGGTTTTTAAACATAAATGCTTAAAGCAGTTTTTAAAGTGCTGAAACTTATTTTATAAATAAGCAGTTATGTGTTTAGATAAAAATGATGAAGATGAAAAAAAAGTTATTGATGTGTTTGGTACATAAGTATTGTTAAACACTTATTTTTGGTCAGATGACTAAAATGCCCTTAAAATTGTTAACACTATAAAAATGAATTACTATGATATTTTTATTTCTAAAATAATTAAAATTTAATATTTTTTATTTATTTTTAATATAAACTAATTATTTAAGTTATTTTTAATTTTTAAAATATATAATTTGAATAAAATTAGGTAAATATCCCCTTTACTTTTTATTAGGAGTATAGTTCTATTTTTTATTTGTAAAATCGAATATAATAATCTAAATGAATTAATACTACCTCAATTTTTCTCCAGATTTTTAATTATTTTTTCTAATATGCATAAAAATAAAATTTTGTCAAAGATTTGAGTGTCTTTTCTTTGCTTAAAAAATTAACAAATTAATTATACATTTTCAATTTTAATCTATGAATGAGTGAGGTTATAAATAGAATTCAACACTAAATGAGGAAAAAAATAAAAAATTTAAAGAGAGCCATAAATATATTAAAAGTGTTAATATGACCTGAAACACTTCATTAAAATAAAAAAAGTAAAAAATATTCATATAGTACAAACACCAAGCATTACAAATATCATTAGCACTCATATCACAAAGTCTTATCCAAATAAATATCACTTTGTTCTCTCACATTTTCGACATTTATATTGTTAGTTTTTGAACCAGTGTCAATATCAGAACCAGCCGATGGAATATATCTCTCATTCTCAGCCATTCAGAATGCATTATCCACATTGCATTTCTTTCTAATATAATTGTGAATGGCCGTAGTAGCAAGTACGATGTCTCTTCGAGTGTCGATATTATAGTAAGACATGCCTCGCAAAATAGATCACCTTGCTTTCCAAACGCCAAATGTGCGTTCTACTATATTTCTACAAGAAGAATGCAAATAATTAAATTTTTCAATGCACCCACTTGGCTCTCTTAATTGTTGTATTGCACAGCGACAAATTTAGCTAAGTGATATCTCACATTATCTCCTTTGTATGGAGCCATATATCCCTTCATGTGTGAATATCCTCCATCTACTAGATAATATTTATTTTTCAATGGATGTGAAAAGTTGAGCTCTCGTCTATGAAGGGCCTCACCAAATATAAGACTATCATGAGCTACTCCTTCCTATCCAGCCATGCAAATGTAAAACACATATTAAAATCTACAACGGTAAAAATATTTTGAGTCGGATAACTTTTAAACCCAATATACACTATTTCTTTCCCTTGCTATAATTTAGCTTTAACATGTGTGCCATCAAGTCTCCAATACAATCCTACAAGTAGTCACATTTATTAATTTGATTTAATAAAATAATAGTAAGAGAAACCTGCATCTTTTGAGATTTATAAAAAGTATAAACACAATTACTTAAAAGAATATACCGACTATTAGTAATAATTTTTGTACACTTTAAATATGTAAGTTATTTATATTTTTTTATTAATTATAATATTAATATAAGAATTTTTTATTTTTTTTAAACAACAACAACTTACTCATTATAATCTCATAATATATTTAATTATTATATTTTAATATATATAGTTTTGAGAACAATGTAAAGTATTGAGAATACCCAATAAAATGAAAAAAGAGACATATATAATGTAAAGTATTGAGAATAATTGTGAGTCTTAACTGTCTCCCAGGGGACCAGTTAAAATAGCATTTATATTTCTTATAGTGAGAGAAACAGTCCAACAATATTTAAATATAATTTTGGAGAAATTGTTACTTACTTTAAAGAAAGGGAGATATCGTTCATTATATGACTTGTGAGCTCCCGCACCATTATTATAATTTGGATGTGATCTAATGATATTTCTTGCAAGCTTACAAACAACATTTAATAAAACACTATGAAAGTGTCTATGAATTATCTCTCCTGAATGTTGAAAGATATCTTGTATCATTTGATTTCTAGCTCCATGCGTACAAGTCATCAAGAACATGCCTAACATTTCATGTATAGGCATTCTACATGTGGGTTTTAAACCCATATTTTTCACTTAAGTCGTTAAATTGATCAAGGAACACCGTTTTCTTCAATTGAAAATTTTCATAACAACCGAGTCTCATTTCCTCGTAATATCTCTTCAATGAATATATTTTCAGAGCACCTTGATGTACGACAAGGTTTCTTGCATTAATATTTTTCATAATACATCAAAATAAATTTACCTGTTATTCGACACAAAGTCATCCATTCCTTCTCTTCTTGCTCTCTCCGAATTTATTCTAGTTCTTGATCATCGTCTAATAAATTACTCAAATGAGGAGATACAACTTGCTAATGTTCCAACTCTCCATTTAACTGAAAATAAAAATGCCTCAACTCAGTAAAGAATGAGAATTTAGAAACCCCATTGTTTCATATTTACCTCTAAAATATGTATTGAATGTGTGATTTATCACATTTTTCACAAATTGAATCTTCAATCACAATTTCAATTGAATTGTAATATTATGCATTCTTGTCACATAACAAGAAGGTAAAGCTAACACAACAGACACATTTTTACTGATTCAACTAAATTTAGAAAAAGTTTAACCATAACCACAACATCTGAACAACAAGCAATAAATAAAATTTGTGCATACAATCTTAATGTTTTAAAATATGAAGTAATAAAAATATTTAACCACAACAATAAATTCTTCACATTTTCTTAAGGTGTGACTGATAGTTGTACTCCAACCAAGACTTCCAATATTCATCAGTAGTCATCTTAAGAAACACTTGACGAATGTCTTTCTTAAGAAACGTGTTCATAGTGTAGTTGTAGATTCCACTGCCTTCAGGAAGATTTGCCAACATGTCCATACACTTATCAATGATGGGATCATCTACTGAAGGTGATGTAGCTGTGTTTTTGCTACTGATAAGCTATATTAGAGAGTATACATTGATGTTGTAACAAATTTTATCTTACTTTTTTTTTACCTGACTACTAGTTCCAATACCATCAATTGAAAATTGTCATTTTAGTGAAAGCTTAGGAAACATAACAGAATCCACATTCTGCAGATCATCACTTTCATCACTCGCTACATCATTGGGATTAGTAAAGTGTTCTTTCTCATAACGATCAACATCATTTGTTCCTTCTTCGTCGAGATCTACTCTAATACCTGACATTTGTTCTTGATTCGTTGCCCGTGCTCTTTCTCTCGTAGCAATAATATCATAAAATAATGCATCATAGCGAATCATATGAAAGAAAGATCTTTGTTCCTAAACTTTTTAAATTTGGCATTGTTATTCAAACATACTTCAAGTAAATCAAAAAATTTTAACAATAAAAGAAATAAGAAAGACATAGAGAACAATGTGAGAGATGTACCTTAATTTGTTAATCCCACCAATCATCATCTGCCATAATTATATTTTTCGTGGCATTCCATCCTAATCTATCTCCCTTCTCATCAACTACTTAAAAATAGTCCAGACGCTTTTCGTGCTACCCAATAATTTTTCATTTATTTTTTTTATCATAGTTTCTTCCTGTCATTCTAATGAACTCATCAACCATATTATTCCATTCATCTCTAAATAAATGAGTATTTGGTCTATTTCCTTTTCTAATCTCTATTTCACAGAAGTCTATAAATTTAATATGGACATTATCATCCCACTTAGCACTACTTCGTCAAATTAGTTTCTAACATGATTGAATGTAAATAATCTGAATGAAGTAAAGCAATACAATTAATCAAGCACTTATAAGTTTCGTCAACAATGATCAGCCTAAAAGATATCTACCAAAAGGCAAATATCTTCAACATCCTTAATTTATTGAAAGTAGATTATCCACCACAAGTATCTTTATTTATAGAAAAAGAAAATAAATTCAACAACAACCACAATCAATTAACAATCTATCAACTATATTGGCTAGACAAGAAAAGATGCAGTAACTAGACTATAAACAGAACATGTTCAGTTTCTTTTAACTTTTCTATAATCGAATGAAAAATATAATTTTTTCTCAAGTTCAATGATCTGTTACTTTATTCACTTCAAAAAAACTAATATACGCAACCAATCACTTAGGTTTAACCAGTTTGTAATTCGAAAATTGAAGAGGAATCAATACCGAAAACTAAAATTGGTGAAGCAGACAATGGAATTGCTAATGTTGTGGCTGATGAAATTACTCAAACTTGAATAAGTAAGAGTGAGAACAAAGAAAAAGTGGATGAGCAAGATGAGAATGCTAGTAGGTTCAAGCAACGTAATGGTAGAGAGGGTGAGATTACTTTTTCAATTTTTTTTATTTTTCATTTTCTGAGTAAAGGAACTACCTTTCTCCCCTGTATATATTTTCTAGAGCCAAATCTTAGCAGGTTGAAATATTATATTTTATTTGCTATTTCCTCTACTTTGTACTAAGAAGTTGAGTTCAGTGAGCATATTGTATTTACTTAGAAAAAGTTTATCAGCAACCCTATGCATTCACCAAATTTACTTAATTTAACTTTAGAGAGAGCATTAATAATAAGCCGAAGTGTGTTATATTTCTTTTTTATTTTCTTCTCTATATATAAAAGAGTTCTAAAGTGTTTCTATTCTAATAGAAATGAATGTCGGGCTCTTTCTTTCACTGCTAACCTCATTTTCAACATGCTAAAATTTTCTGTTTCGTCGAGTTCCGAGCTTGTGGTCCTCCTTTGAGTGTGGAATTTGTTATAATAAATTATACAAACATAAGTGGTGCTAGTCTTTTGTTCGCGTATAAGTGTTAATTTGAATTTCATTATAAAATCAGCAAAAAGCAATAGACCCAATAAAAACAACCCTTCAATTGATAATTATTGAGCAAACAAACTAGCAAAACTTGGACGGATGCTTCAATGGACCTTAAAATTCTTGTTTCGCCAGAAAAGATAAAATTAAAGATGAAAATATATATAAAATACAATTTTAATGATTAACTTACTACATGATCGAAAATACCACGAGTTCTCCGAGCAAAACGCAAGAAAAAATGATAAAAAAGATGAAGAAAGGAACAACAAAGAAATGTGAGGCCGGATGGAAGAGAATGCAAAGAAGAGAAAGAGTTGTAGGATTTTATTTGAGTGAAGGTATTTTTGAAATTAGAAATTTATTATTGGGATAAAAAGATAAATAATTTGGTCAAACATAAATGGCTTATAAGCCAGAAAATAAAAAGTTGATAAGAGCCGGCTTTTGGCTTTTTTTAAAACACTTTTCAACTTTTTCAAGCACTTTTTGGTAAAACCAAACACTACAAAAAGTTAAAAAATGCTTAAGACTAGCTTTTAAGCTAAATCAAACACCCTCTAAGTTAGTTGCAATACTTACTTTTTCTTTAATGTTAGGCAGAATACCTAAAAAACCTCTAAACTTAAAGCGTTTTCTTTAAGTCCCCTCTAAACTATCAGTAGTCTTAATCTATATTTGTCTATTTGATAGTTTTTAACCCCTTAAGTGTTGATGTGGCAAAGAAAGTGACTACACTCTCTTTTGTAAGCATGTGAGGATGAAAAAAATAATTAAAAATAAGCTCTCAATTATTTATTTTAATGGTGCATTTTTATTTTTCAAGCCAATTAAAAAAATTAAAGTTGACTTGAACTCTACCATTCTAGCAAAATAAAATTAATTTTTTTTTAAAATAATGAAGTATCAACTGTGTATTTTTTTTAGATAAAATGATATTTGTTTCAATTGTGTATTTTCTTTTCAGGACTAAATCAATTAAAGAACTTTGAGTTCCCTCATTTTTATTCACATAAAAAATAATTTAACCCGAATAATGGAGTTAAAATTGTGTATTTTTTATTTCTTATTAAGATGCAATAACTATTTATGTTCTTTTAGGCCTAATCTAGAACAAGACAAAAAAACTCGGTCAGAGCTCCTTTATTTTTAGTGAAATAAAATGTTTTAGCAGAATAATAAAAATTCAACTATATAATTTTTATTATATTTTACTTTGATATAATGATTATTCGTTTCAACAATGAATTTTTTTAGGCAAAATTTGTAAAAAAAAAAAGTTAATTATAATTTTATTTAGTAAAATAATTTCTTTGTTTGCTTAAAATGTAGAGTTCCAGCAAAGTTTTTTTTACTAATTGTAAAATTAAATCTAAAAAATTAATAAATTTAAAAAATGATACGTGGATAAAAAATATATGTGACAGGAGAGATATCTCACTCTCTTAGAATGAGATAATGCAGAAGGATAAAGCTTATGAAATAGCTAAAATTTAAAAAGATAATTAAAATTACTGATAATTTAAAAAAAATTAAAGAAAACATATCAAATTTAAGGAGTGATTTGGTATTCAGCCTTAAAGATTATGAATAGTCATTCTTGACGGTTAAAGTTCCTGACATCAAACTTGATCGGATTAGTCCAGGCCAATGATCAAACCGTTGAGTTGGCCCAATCAGTCCCCAGACTGGGCCCGATCTAGCTGCCCTTAATGGGGTTGTGTTGAGCGCGAATTTGAAGGGAAAAATAGGGGCTCAGGGAAGTCCCTACTCCTTAAGAGTTTATTAGGGTTGGGTTAGGTCAGGCTAAGATGGGAGCCGTTCTTTTTCCAATTTTATTAATTTTTGCAAGTTTCCTTTATTTATTTTGAAGCTTACAGTTCAAACAATTAAATTTTAAGTTGCAAAATAATCAAAATAAAGTATTTGAACTTTGTAAGTGGAACAATAAATAGTTACTTATAATTACATTTGAAGTAACGAATTGTGTAATAAAGATACATTTTCATTGTATAAAAATTAAACCCTGTTTGGCGTCCTTTTCATTATACTAGTGTTATTTGATCGCACTTTGCGCAGTTAATAAAATAAAATAAATAATATGATTGATTATTAATTTTAATAATTTTAAGTGAAGAAAATTATTTTCTGTTAATCAAACATTTATTTATGATTTTATCATTTTTCTTATTATGATTTTTTAGTATCTTATATATGAAATTTTTTGATAAAGAATTTGTGAGAAACATTCCAAATTAAATAAAGATCAACTAATTTAACTTAATACATATGGATTGAATAAGAAAAAACAGAAAATAAAAAAATAATGAATAAATATAAAATATGTAAGAGTTCTAGAAAATAAAAAGTCTCAGAAATCGAAGTTGTTTCATCTTTCATTTTCTTAAATATCTTAACTTTAATTGGTTAACTTATTTAAATATTTATTGGCATTTTAAAATGACATATACAAGAATATATTTAAAAAAATTTATACAAACTGGAAGAAGGAAAAATTGGCTGAATTGAATGAGAAGAAGAAAAGAAGAGAAAGAAGTCAAACATGATGTATGACATATACAAAAATATATTTTAAAAAATAACATAAACGGAAAAAAAGAAAAATTGGACTGAATTGAATGAGAAGAAGAAAAGAAGAGAAAGAAGTCAAAAATGATATATTATTGCCCATATAACTATGTAAATCAAGGAGCACAATTATATAATATATTGATTTTATATATTTAAAAGGTAAAAGTTTATATAATGAACTACTAATATGTTAACAGTAAAAAGACCATTTCCTGGTATCCTTGATACACAAAATGTAATGATAGAGCCTTGTTCAGGGTACATATTTATATTTGAAGAAATAATTAACTAAAAATACTAACATAAGCAATAATTAGGGGGGGGGGGTGTACATACACACACACATATAAAAGTCACTCAAACTTTTAATTTTTCAAACTAATTTAACCATCCCTCTTGATGAATCTTGCACCGTATATATATAAATCACTCAAACTTTTGTTTTTTTAAACTAATCTAACCATCCCTCTTGATGAATCTTGCAACCGTCATTAAACTTTCTTCTTTATCTTGATGAACTTGTACCAAACTATTTGGTCATCTCTCTTTGATAAATTTTACACCGCTATCAAACTTCTTTTTTCATCTTGATGAACTTGTGTTTGTCTATATTATGATAAAAAATCAAAAAAGAGAAAAAAAATATACTAATAAAATAGAAGGAGAAAACGAAAATGAACATGGAACATCTCCATAGATGATTGTTATTTATATATTGTTTAAACCATAAGAATTAGGTAGAATATATATATATATATATATATACACACACATAAAATTTATAAATTAAATATTTATAAGGTTGTGAAATGAAAGGTTTGTAAGTTATTGAGATTATTATTAAAGATATAGGTTATAAAAATAAAGATGTGTGAGTTATGAAATGAAATTTTCAGCAAATATTTTAAGAGAAATATAAAAGAAAAAAATCAAAAAATTAAAGAAAAAAATTAAATACAAATCCTAGCCTATAAGAGGTGCCACTTCACTTTTCTATTACTTTGTTTTATAATATATATAGATCGTAAAAGAAAATATATTCTCACCTTTTTTGTTATTTTAGGTTTTTTCTTCTATGTTATTGGAATTTTTGACTTATTATCCTCTAAATACTTAGAGTGTATTTCATAGCAATGTCATCTTTGTTTGATGCATTAGGCTACAACTTTTTTTAAAAATTTTTGGTGGCTTAATGACATTAATTTCACTATAATTCTTATTGTATTTTCAGTATTCATTCTTCGCCACGACACAATTATAACAATTGTTAACTGATTGAAATAAATAAGTACAATTAGAAATGCCAAAAGCCAAGGCCATTGTTTGTGTCTACGCAGACACGTTTCGACAAAATTCTTTTATGTCATCACTTACCAAAGCAGCGAAGCTTGGGCCGAAGGGCAGAAAGTCAAAAATATTCGCTTTTAAAATCGTCATTTAATTTGTGTTGACTTTTATAAAAAATTATAAAGTTATTTGCTTTAGAAATAACTTTTGACATATACAACTGTGTTGGGCTTGTGGAGCCCTGTTTAATTAGGCCCGTTAGAAACCCTAATAACTCTAATCTATTTCTATAAATAGATAGCTTGTACTTGTAATCTACACACCACAAGAGAGAGAGTAATAAAATTTCTCCTAGTTGCAGTTGTGGACTAGGTCGTGAGATCGAACCACGTAAATTCTTGTGTGTCGTTTGTGTTCCGTTTTTCTCTATTTTCTCGCAGTTAATTTGTGTGTGTGTGTTTATTGTTGTTATTCCGTTGTCCCAACAATTGGTATCAGAGCAAGGAAAAAAAAAATAGAAACCAGTCGTGCAGGTCTCCGTTCAGCCGTTCAGTCGCACCGTCGCCGTCACGAGCAGCAGATCTGAACAGCCTCGAGCGCGCAGCACCGGAGAAAGAGAAACTCGCAGTCGCCGGCAGGTACTGTTCACAGGCAGAAAGTTTTTCAATTGGTTTTTTTTGTTGTTGTTGGTCCGAGTTGCTTTGTTGGTGCGTATTGGTTTTGTCATTGAATTTCTGACGAAGTTACCAAGATCTGAGATCAGTTGTACCGGGTACCTCATCTAGTCGTTTGAGATGGCAGAAGATGGGAAGTATCGAGTTGAAAAGTTTGATGGTGCAGATTTCAGTTGGTGGAAAATGCAAATTGAGGATTTGCTGGTTCAGAAGGAGTTAGACATGGTATTGGGTGACAAGCCAGAAAAGATGTCTGATGCAGAGTGGGCAGGTTTGGATCGGAAAGCCATGGCGGTTATCCGACTCTCGTTGACCAAGAATGTTGCGTTTAACATTCTGAAGGAGAAGACAGCGAAAGGTGTCATGGAAGCGCTGTCTAACATGTACGAGAAACCATCTGCAGCAAACAAGGTCTTTCTGATTAGAGAATTGGTGAACACAAAAATGAAGGAAGGCAGTTTAGTTACCGAGCACATAAATACAATGAATTCAATCTTAGCCAGACTTACGTCAGTGGGCATTAAGTTCGATGATGAAGTTCAAGCCTTACTACTGCTATCGTCATTACCTGACAGTTGGTCCGGAACGGTTACAGCAGTTACCAGTTCAGCGGGACCCGATGGATTCACTTTTGAGAAGATTCGTGATCTCATTCTAGGCGAGGATGTCAGAAGAAGGAGTTCTGGGGAATCATCGAGTGAATTGCTAAATGTCAGCAGAGGAAGGAGAAATAGCAGAGGTAGTGGGAGCAGGAACAGAAGAAGGAGTCAGTCAAAGACTCAGGATCGCTCAGATGTAACGTGTTGGACGTGCAAGGAGGTGGGGCATTTCAGGAATCAATGCCCGAATAATAAACAAGTTAACATTGCAGGAGACTATGCTCATAATGATCTCTTGATATGTAGCGTGGAGAGCAGTGTGGATTCCTGGGTCATGGATTCTGGTGCTTCATTTCATGCTACCCACAGCAGTGAAGCATTACAGAATCTGAAAGAAGGGGATTTTGGAAAGGTAAGACTAGCAAACAATAAAGTTCTTGATGTAACGGGCATGGGTGACATGATTCTGAAAACTTCAGTCGGTTCGTGGACTTTAAAGGATGTCCGAGTGATTCCAAGCTTGAAGAAACGGTTGATTTCTGTTGGGCAGTTGGATGATGAGGGACACGATGTTAAGTTCGGAAACGGGCAGTGGAAGGTGATGAAGGGGAACTTGGTCATAGCTCGAGGAAAGAAACGGAGTTCGCTGTATATGGTCTATTTACCATCTGAGGGAGTGACTGTCCCAGATCAGAAGAGAAACAAAATCTGGTTCACAGAGTCTCGTGGGCATAAGAAGGTTCGTTTTGCAGGAGATAAACCCAGAGCCACAGGTCAGATTCAGGTTGAACGTGCTTGGAAAGGTTCAGGTAAACCAGTCAGGGGTTCTCGTGGCAGTGGGAGCATCGGCAGTCAGCCAGTTAAAACTTCAGCCAGAGTTACCAGACAGTGGGTTAAGAGAACCAGTGTTCCAGCTGTCAAAGTCTCTCCGGATCATTACCTGCTAACTATGGAGAGTGTTGTTTGTTCTCAGAGTATCCCTGGATTCGGCAGTTCGTGCAAGTGGGAGTCGGTAGGGACAGAGGACGAGTCAGGGGCAGTTTTAGCCGTGACTGATGTTGGAGCTTGGGGAAGCTTCAACGGGCCTTCAGGTTAACTGATGAAAAGGCCGCTGCAACCAGGAAGATGAGAAGGAGATTACTAGACGTACAAATGCTCACAGTGGATGGCAGTTGAAGATTATCATGCCTCCAAGTGGGAGATTGTTGGGCTTGTGGAGTCCTGTTTAATTAGGCCCGTTAGAAACCCTAATAACCCTAATCTATTTCTATAAATAGATAGCTTGTACTTGTAATCTACACACCACAAGAGAGAGAGTAATAAAATTTCTCCTAGTTGCAGTTGTGGACTAGGTCGTGAGACCGAACCACGTAAATTCTTGTGTATCGTTTGTGTTCCGTTTTTCTCTATTTTCTCGCAGTTAATTTGTGTGTGTGTGTTTATTGTTGTTATTCTGTTGTCCCAACAAACTGAAACTAAAAATTCATATGTGACTTCAAACGTTTTTATCTGAAGTGTAGCCTTGTGAAGGCCAAACTTATCAGACATTTTTTTTTGAAGTTTGGTATGGCTTGCTAAGGCCAACTTCGAATACTTTTGGCTGAATTCCTAGACTTGACAAGGCAAAACTTCGGACACTTATTAGTGAACTTTTACCTTGTAAGTTCAGCCATTTTTTAACTAAAGTTGTGGTCTTGACAATGCCAAACTTTATACATTTTTAACTGAGGTTGTTGAAACCAAGACTAAGTTCACACATTTTCTTATTGAAGTTGTGACCTTGACAATGCCAAACTTCATACATTTTTAATTGAGGTTATTGAGACCAAGGACAAGTTTTAGTTATACATGACTAAAGTGCATGTAAAAAATGTCTAAAACTTTAGTCATGTGTGTCTAAATAATTTTTGCCAAAAAAATAAAATAATTATTTAAATTTTAACAATCCAACGCACGATTCAACACCAAAATCTACTCCCAATAAGATTATATTTGAAACATAAATTCTATAGAATCATAAAGAACAAGCCTCTGTCATTAATTTGTCAAACCACCAACAAATCTAACAAACTCATTTAGCATTTTTTATATTTTTCATGTATGCCTGCACTTTAGTCATTTGGCTAAAACTCCAAACATATGTGTTTGAAGTGCAACTGATTTTTTTTCGCCCAATTTTTTTCTTCCTAATTTTGATAATTCAACACCTAAATTTACTCCAAGTAAATTTAAATTTGAACAATAAGTTTCATATATCATAAGAAATAAACGCCAAATATTAATTTGTCAAAACAACTATATGTGTGTGAGTGTGTGTGTCTCTGTGTGTGTTGGGATTTGGTATGTGTTGATGATTAACAAAATCTTGATAGAACAGGTAAGCCCAACTGGTTCAATGGTACACTGTCTCAAGGAGCTGAGTTTGCAAAATAATAAAAACAAAATAAAGACAAGTGTGGAAGAATCAAGGAATGGATAATAAAGCTATATCACACAAACTCAAGGAAATAAGCATGTGCTGAATTAAAGTATTGGAGTTCTACTACAATATTAAAGAAATAAAGAGTTTGACTTGAAGAAGGAGTCCCACTTGAAGTATAACTCTAAGTCAAAAAGAGTTTAAATTGATGGGCAGTTTAAAGTGAAGAACAACTCTCTGAAGAGTTGTACATATGCTAAATTGAAGTGTTGAAGTTCGACTACAACACTAAAAGCAAGAAGTTTGTCTTGAAAAAAGAGTCTCACTTGAAGTAGAACTCCAAGTCAAGAAGAGTTTGAGTTGATGTTTAGTTCGAGGCTTTGAAGAACTCCCAATTGCTGCATAAGTTCAGTTGTGTAAAGCAAGGAGTTCGTGTCCATCTCAAACACTATCACATCAAGGAGTCCTTATCCTAAAAGTATTTGTGTTTAACCAACTTGCTTTCACTTGTTATTATAAATATGCAGGCCTTTTTATTGAATAGAGACACACACCTATACTGAAAGAAATAGCAGAAATCAAAGTTTAAAACGAAGATTATTCTTACGTTTCTGTCTAACCATTCAAGTGCAGAGGCTGATACACAGGACCAAACTGAAGAACCTATTTCATGGATATGTTTCACACTGTCTTCAATTCTAGCTTTTTGTATTAGGATTGTTATTAGGTTGTACCTATTTCTAGCTTTATTAGAAGCATTATTTCGGTATTTTTCTGAGAAAAAATTAGTTTCAAGTTAGGAGTAACTTGGAGGCGTCGCAACTTTCTTTTTGACTGTTGTAAGAGGGATTAGAGTTAGATCCTAGGTTGCAAGTGTTTATAATCTGAATTTTGTTGAGGCCTACAGTGTTAGTGAAGTTTGGGGTAAATCCTGCAGAGATGTAGGTCGTGGTTTTTCACCCTTGTGAGCTGGGTGCTTTCCACGTAAAAATATTGTGTTCTTTACTTACTGATTTACTGCTTAATTGAAACACGTTAGGAAACCTGTTTTACTCGTAGGAGACAAGCTAAGTTAAGTAACTAAAACCTTGGTCGTGCAACCTAACAATTGGTATCAGAGTAGGTTATCTTTAAGAGGCTAACACCTTAAGAAAATATCAAGATGAATGCTGCACCACCATATGGATATAGTGAAGGATCTGACTTTGATGATGAGAAAGGACTCAAATGACAAGAAAATTCAAGAGATCACTCAAAAGATGTAAACCTAATGGAAAAAGAAATCCTACTGAAAAGTACAAGAGTTCAGAGATATCATAGATAAATGGGTGCTACAAGTGTGATAAGCCTGATCATCACATTAAGGATTGTCTCATGTGGGAAATTGAATGGTGGAAGGAGAGAGCTGAGAAGGAACAAAGGGAGAAGGAAAAGGTTCAAGATAAGATAAAGAAATCATCATCAAAAGCCATGATAGTTGCATGGGGATCAAGCTCCTAGGAATCTGACAATGAAAGTGTTAATGAAATATCTTGATGGCTATAGGAGACTCAGATTCAGAAGATGATGGTAACACCGAGTTAAGTATTCTTGACCTAAAAGATAAGCTTAACCTACTCTCTAAGAAAAATTAATTTCCTTAATATATACTTTGATGATAACTTCAAGGAAATGGTTGCAGAAAAGGACCAATTACTTAGTGCCTTCACTAGTTTAAAGTATGAATTCATTGATGCTGAAACTAGCAAGAAAAAAGCTGAAAAAGAAAACCGCACCCTAAAGGAACAGGTGAAACAACTTGGTTCATCTGTTTTAGCACACAAGTCTGAAGTTCTGCAACTAACTTTCACTAGAAAAGATAAAACAACAGTTAGTGACCAGCAGTTTAAGAGTGAATCTGACCTGAAAAATACTGAGGAGCTCAATTTTGAGAGAGAAAAATCTGGAAGAATTAACATGGAATTATCCAAAGTGAAAAAATATCTTGAGAGAGCCAGTCGTTGGACTCAATCATCACAGATTCTCTCTAAACTTAGTAGTAGAACACATAGTGTAACAACTGGCTTAGAATTTAAAAAGAAAATACCTAAAACTGAATTTGAGAAGGAAAAATTGTGTTTTCTTTGTGGTAATACAAAACATCTTAGATATAAATGTCCAGTGGCCTTAATGCAAAGAGAAAGAAACTAGAATGTTGCTAAGAAAAGAAACACCAATCTTGGTGAAAAGCATAAAACGGGTAAATGGAACATGTTCTCCTATGTGTTGCCAAAATGGACAAAAAGAGATTAGATTCATCATTTTGTTCAAAGAAAAGGACCCAAGCTAGTCTGGGTTCCTAAAGCTAACCTCTGATTATTTTGCAGGATTGAGTGAAAGGAAGCAAGCAAAAATGATATATGGATAGTGCTTGCTCAAGGCATATGATTGGGGATAATCTAAAGTTCCTTTCACTCACGTATATGAAGAGAGGCAGTGTAGACTTTGAAAATAATTTTAAAAAAGAATATGTGACCTTGAAAAGATTGATAGCCTTGTGATAGTGGAAACCATGGATGAAACATGCGGATAAACCTGGTCCAACACTGGAATCTCAATAAAATAAATTGGGGATGATTAAGATTGCATGATTATCCCTCAGTGATTGACTAGAATTAATGTGTTCAACATGAAATATGTCTTGGTTAAAATATTCTACTCAGTCTTGTGCAATTATATGTATGTCCTTATACCATGATAGTTACATTGTCTCACTTAGTCTAATGATATTACTCTTATTGTCTCAGTTGAACTATCTTGTATTGAGAAAATTTCAGATGATGAACATGGTTCATTAGCCAATCCAGGTATGTGCTCCATCTCTTATAATTAACTATGTCTAAGCCATGTACCAAATCTAGTGACGTGTTTCATGAGTCAGTTTCTTATCAGATAAATTCAAAAGGAAGTCATCCCATCCTAATAATTGAAAAAGCACTTTAAATTGCCAAAATTTTTCAAAGTGCAGGTTATATTTGATCTTAAAAACTTCACATCAATCACCATAATCTCACTTTATCAAGAATTCTTCTTTTTACTTGGACTCAATTTTCTTGAAATATGAGAATGGATTCACTTACAAAAAAATGAAGTGAAATCAATGAGATTTCATAAAATGCCACAAAGCTTGAGTTTGTTGAACTTTAGTGATCCAGAATCTTACTTCATCAAAGTATGTTTGACACAATGGTACCACCTTATAAAACTCCATTCTATTTTTGAATGAATTTGAAAGTTTATAGTGATAGGGGAAAAGAACTGGTAGTGCTCAAGAAACATCAAGTGGATAGACTTAGTTCTTATGAAAAAAAGGGATATTGGTTTTATGGAGAAGAGTTCTGAGGGTTCTCTTGAAAATAAAAGTGTTGAAGGAAGATACAACAACTGAGGGGGAAAGTTTGGGTGGTCCCGAGACTGAACCTAGTACACCCTTTAGGTACAATCTTTGTGATAAACGATAAATATCTGACAAGGAGGATTTCAGTTGAAAAAATATTAGTGAAGGCATGAAACAAGTTCTACAACCTGGTTCATACAAATGTGATAGAGAGGAGGATGCTTCATATTTTGGAGTTTTGTTAGATGCTGAAAAAGAAAAATCCATTCTCATGAGTTCAATGAATTTGGTCCCTCCAAGTGTCTGCTTTCTTTAGGTTCTCACTAGTGTAGGCATTCCTTTGCAAATCTCTTTGTTATCTTTTCGGGTCATGGATTTGGTTGTAATGAAATTGAATAGAGTGTGGTGGTCTTCACACTTGTTTATGACAATCTGTTTCTCTTTACATTGATGTGTTTTCTTGGATGGCTAATATCCTTAGATGAATGTTTGAGAAATTTTGATAACTTTTATGATTGTATTTGTGGCAACCCCAGTGGCCATGAGTATTATATTGCTACCATTCAACTAATCTTTATGAATGATGAAACAGTTTTTTCGATGATGCCAAAAGGGGGAAGATGTATACGCTTGTAATATTTATAACCCAGTATTATGATATTCTGACCTGGTTGATCCGAGTGGTTCTTAGGGCTGATTGAAAGAGGATACAAATGATATGAGTTTGTCATTATCAAAAAGGGAGAATTTGTTGGGATTTGACATGTTTTGATGATTGACAAAATATTGATGGAACAAGTCAAACTGTTTCAAGCGTTACATTGTCTCATGGAGCTGAGTTTGCAAAATAATAAAAATAAAATAAAGACAAGTGTGCAAGAATCAAGGAATGGATAATAAACCTACGTCACACAAACTCAAGGAAATAAACATGTGCTGAATTAAAGTGTTGGAGTTCTACTACAATATTAAAGAAACAAAGAGTTTGACTTGAAGAAGGAGTCCCACTTGAAGTACTATATAAAAAAAAACTCATTTGACAATAAGGTAATTTTTCATTGTTTAATTTTCAATACCCATTTAATTTAAACTCATTTTTTAAAAACCTACTTATGCATGCGCACTATATTTCAATTGTTATAAAAGAGCTGTAATAATAGTTATCATCGTCAGCTTTGTCTGAAGTTACTTAATACTGAATATCGGTTAATTTTTTTAAAAAAGAAAATAGGTAACATTTTAAATATATATATATATATATATATATATATATATATATCGATTAGCTTAACAATCTTATTTTCAAGCACTTTCCTAACAACTATATTTAGTAATCAATTTTTAGCAGGTGCAGTTGGAATTTGTTGAAAATACTTGGAGGAAGCTATATTTCGAATTTAAGAAAAATTGGAGATGATTTAAACTGTTTAGGAGTCAAAACTCAGATGTACAATTGACCTTGAAAGCATCAACAATATAGATCACCTGCATATATCATTGAATATGACATACATTTTCAAGAGTATCACATATATATACGATATACACTAGATATACAAATATACGTGAAATATATATATATATATATATTTGTATTATATTAAAAGTGTGAAAGCCCTTAAAAATATTGAGTGAACTTTTTGCCTTTCATTAAAAAATATCGCAATAGAAAAAATTGTCATTTACTGTTTTTATAGAATTATTATTTAAAAATTATTTTTTTAATTATTTTCATCACTTTATTTTATCATATTAGATTTTCTATTTATGACATAACTCTATTTTTAGTGTAAATCTAAAAGAAAATAAAAATTTTCCATCGAGTTTTTTTGCCTTTTTGATACTCACGATTTTTTTAACCTTATTTTATTATATTAAATTTTCTACTTATGAGATACTCTATATATCATGTAAATCTTAAAATAAATAAATAAAAACAAAACAAAACAAAACACACACACTTGCACCAATGTTTTTTTTTTCCTTTTTATTTGGAAGTTTATTTATTTTTTTCCTTTTTAATGCTAGGACATTTTTCACAAAAGCTTTTTTTCTTTTCTCATAGTACGAAAAAAAAATTCCTTTTTGTTTTTTTTTTTTTTGCTTTTTAATAGTAATGTCCTAATAATCTTATATTTTCAAATTCTTTTTTATTATAAATCCTTCCACTTCTATAAAAGGATTTATAATTGCATAATTTGATTCATCAACTCTTCTACATTGAATCCTACTGAGAGGTCCACTAGAGATCATAAATTGTTGAAGAAACAACAAGATCTTACCTTTGATTCAATCTCCAACTTTGTATGTTTTTGTGTTAACCCATCTTCTTCTTTTCTCATGTTATGAATTTTTTATTATGTTGTGGTTTTGAAAAACACAATAATAATTGTTATGCCAGCTCAAATTGTTTGTATTCAAAAATAATTTAACTTAAATTGTCTCATTTACTTAAGTCTAATATTGATACTATGTTAACTGACATTCTTCATCTACTCATACATTCACAAGTTTCATCTATTCAGGTATAGTAATCTCTTTATCTCATAAAATAATTTTTTTATAAATTATAAATTATTATAATTATAATTGTTGTGCACAATTTAATTAATATTGCAATGAAATTCGAAAAGAATATGCCAATTAATTCAAGCTATATGATTCTCATTATACAGTAAAAATCTTTGTAATTGGAACTGGATTAGTAGAAGAGTATAAAAAGGGAACAAAGGGAGACACACGAATGACTATAATATTAGTTGACGAAGAGGTAATAATTCTTGAGGTAATAATTCTTTTTCGTATTATATTCTATATTTATATATTATATTTTACATATGTATGTTTAAGTTCTAAACTATTTTTATTATATATATATATATATATTTACTATTAAAATTTAATTTTTTACAGTACAAAAGTTCATGCTATACTTTTCAATTATTTTATATTGAAAAGTGAAGCAAAATATTTATAACAAGACAAGATCTATGACATCATGAATGGATGAATTAATAATATTAGTGCTAATTTTGTATTAGTAAACAAGGAGTTGATGTTGGGCTCAATGACAACATTAAAGTTCAGGAATAAAAAAGTCAGTTTTGTACTTACTTTTTCAAACAATTTTATTTTGTTTGAAGATGCAATACAATCTTCTAAGATTTTACAATAAAAAAATTTGTCATTCACTATTTTCCTCAGTTAATTGTTATTTAATTATTATAGATCTATACTAATTTGTAAAAAGTAAAACTCCTAATATTTAGTATTTTAAAATTGACGAAAATTTTGCTTCTTAAATCTTTCCTTATTTGAACTATATTAAAAGTCCTAACATTTAAGACTTTCAATTACGATTCTGTTAACTTATATATTAATCAATTATTGATTAAACTAACTAATTATATCACAATATTTCAATACGAAAAAAATAAATTAAAGAGTATAATTTTATTATGTATTAATAATTCCTTGAAAAAATTGTATAATCAATTTTTTTTAATAGAAATACAACATACTTTAAGTTGTTTTAATTAATCGTGTAATCTTGTTATTCACTTTCTTTAGTTAAATCTACACTATTTTTTCGTTTCAATTTATGTGAAGTGTTTGACTAAACACATAGATTAAGAGAAAGAGGAAAAATACTAAGCTGAAATCATCTCATAAAGAGTAAAGTGAAAATTTTATAATTAATTTTTTATTAAATATCTAAAGTACGAAGCCTTGTAGAAAAATATCATTCACCTTTTTACCTTTTTAAAAATAGAGTTTACACTTGATAAAATAGATATTTAATTATTTTTTAATATTTAGAATTTTAAAATTAACTAAATTTTATATATTAAATTCTTCCTTATTTAAAATATATAGAAAATATTAATATATATATATATATATATATATATATATATATATATATATATATATATATATATATATATATATATATAATGCATGCATTTAAATGCTCATGTAAAAGCGATTATTTCTTTTACATTTCAATCAAGCGCTATTTTTATGACATTTTTGTTCACTAAAACAAGAATTAGAACAAACTGAATAAAGAACCACTAGATTGGATCAAACTCTTAAACATAATCATTTTATCAATTTAAAATTCATAATTTTCTTTTTAAATTCTTATATTGTTACACAAATACATCTTTTAATATTATTTATATGATTTTTATAAATTTATTCTTATTAATATGAGGGACACGCGCGAAGCACGTACACTTAAACTAGTACATATATAAATGCCTAGAATTATGATTAAAGCAGGTAAAATTTTAATACTTAGGCCAAAATTGATTGTAACAATTTTATTTGAGCTGATACAAAGTGTAATTTCTCTTAAAATTTTGAATTGATGAAAACTGTCAAATATAATGAGTACAAACTGATGTTAAGTTAGCGTTTGGACATGTGTATTGTGAAATTCGAAAAAAAAAAGTATTTATTTTAAAGTTAAAAATGATATTTAAAGATTGGAGTTATGTTTGAACATGAATATAAATCAGAGTTATTTTTGGACTGTGTAAGTGGTTTAGAATGAAAATTGTGAAAATAATTTTTTGTAATTTTTAAATTTGAAAAATTAAAACAATTTTATATTTAAATAATTTTCAAAAATAATATTCCCCCCAAAAAAAGCGAAAACTAAACGTGGCAAAACGAGGCGATAAGTACATATTCTTAAAAGAATTAAAATTACATATATTATTTGTGAGATCATATTTACACCATTAACATATTTTAATTTGTTATGTCAAGTTAATATGTTTCATTTTCTAGGTTAGTTATCTCACTTATTAATTATAATTATATATATAATATATAAATTATTTCTCAAGTAATTAATCTAATAGTGTAATTACAAAAATTCACACAATTACTGTACTGAAACATTAAATGCTTTTTAATATCTTTTAACTTTGTAGATGTAGGTGCACTTCAGTTATTGTCAAAATTTATAGAGTAAGATTGACATTTAAGAGAGTTGTCTAGACATTAAACCCTTTATTAATTCTAAATTCAGCTCGAGATGTTTCGGCCATGCGAACGGATATAAATTTGTTACTGTAATATTTTTAAAAAAATCACTAATTAAAGTTTTAAAAAGAATATTTAAAATTTAAAATTATGTTTGGATAAAAAGAATAATTTGAATTTTATGGGTAGGTTTAAAAAAGTTCTTAACACGTGCTTTTAAAACGATATTCTTATAATTTGGTGATTAGTTTTTTAATTTTAATTTTTCACGTGCATCATGAGTTGGTTTTACCAAAACATTAATACAATGTACAGGTTAATTTTTGTCAAAATATATAGCTGGCTGGCTCTAGGTGTGACATTTTATTATCATGTCTCCAATTATGCCTCTGCCTTGTTACGAGATTGTGCAACTCACAAACAGGAAGAACATAAAACATGTCCCATGGCCTTCAAGTTGTCTGGGTCAGCGATAGATATTAGATAACTCTGTATATCAAGATTAAGATATATGAAAAAAAATTGTCTGGTATTTTTATTTCTTCTAAAATTAGAATATGAAACATCATGATTTTTAATCATTTCATTGACTATTAGATCACAATTTTAATTCCTACATATATTATCCCAGACAAGAAATAAGAAGATTGTCTCCAGATAGTCATGGCT
Source organism: Datura wrightii (assembly GCA_035772735.1). Lineage (NCBI taxonomy): Eukaryota > Viridiplantae > Streptophyta > Magnoliopsida > Solanales > Solanaceae > Datura > Datura wrightii. The sequence continues at coordinate 997,834 of JASDFA010000027.1, forward strand.
GTTTGGAATAATATTAAGCCCCCTACTCTGGTCGATGAAGACTTGCATGTCTCTTCAATGACATCCGGTAAATTTAAATTTGAAATGAGATCAATTTTAGTGTTAAAAAGAAAATGAAGACTTGTCAATGTGAGTGATGCAGAGGATGATGTTATCTGTTTTATGTAGAGTGTTCCCCAAGTACCAAAGTCACGAAGTCTTAAATCATACACCATCCTTGTGTGATATATTGTGTAGATTGTTCTCCAAGTAGCGCCAAAAGGTGAAGTCATAGTCATTGCACAAAATGCCACATCTATTGGAAAAAGGAGGCTGGAGGGGGGGTTGATATTTCACTTTCCAAAAGTAAATGATACACATATCTTGATTAGATATTTACCAATGGGACCAACTACCTTGACTTGCCGAACCTGCTCGAACAAACTTGTTATTGCTAACTTGTTTTTTTAATTTTTAAATGCAGTAATATACATTATCATCCACAAATTTTCACATCGGATTATCTTTATATTTGTAACACGCAGTTACATATTTTATTTTTAAGATTTTATATCCTATATGTTAAAGTATTTTTCCAGTACATATTGTTAGACTTGAAAAAATAGTTTGGTGTGAGTTGAGTCGATTTGGTTGATCGTTTGTGTATATATATATATATATATATACACACACATATTGTTATAACTAATTAGTGAGTTTTGGCGGGGGCGGAGTTACACTAAAGCAAGGGTGATCAGTCGAACATTTTTTGCCGAAAAATTATATTGGATATATAGGTCAAATATTTGGTTTTGTTGATATATTCAACATATTAAACACCCTCATAACAATCAAGTGGTGTAGCTTAGTAGTGAAAGGTATTGATTTGGAGCAGTGCATCGCGGGTTCTATCATGCTCTGATCCATTTGTATGCCCTTTTTTATCAAAAATATTGATTGTTTATGAATTATAATTGATTCGTCACATAGGATTCCTCAAGTGGCAAATTGGTGCCAATAAACCTCTTTACTTTCTTTTCCTTTAATCTTAAAAATCTATATAGTACTATCCTATGAAAGAAAAAATGTACATAAATAAATTAGTTATTTATATAATTAGGCAGATATAATTTTATATAAAATTCCTCATTAGACACATGTATAAAAGAAATTTTTTGGTACAAAAATCTCCTTATAAGAACATTTGGTAATAAAAGTTGTAGTTTAATATAAATTTTAATTTTAATAAAAGTATTTATATTTGTGATTTCATTATTAATTTTGTTATACCCCGTAGAATTCCCGGCACCTAGACGACCTATTCGCACGTTGGTTAAGTATATTTGAAGGCCATACGTGCTAGAGAAAGGCCGGGAAAAAGATCGGACGAGAAACCCGTCGAACCATCGCGGGAGGAGCCGAGGCAGAGCCCCTCCGCGATGGCAGCGTGTCACGGAGGTGAGGCCTCCACGATGGCTCCGTGACACGTTGCCCAGGTTCAGGCTCAAGTATATAAGCCCCACTTCGGTTTAATTTTATTTTAATTAAAGGAAATTTCAGAAAAACAGAGGTTACACGCAGAGAGAAAGGGGGGACGAAGGAAATTAAATAATTTTTGTCCGATTACGCTGCTAAACGCTGCCCAAATTTAAATTAACTCCAGATACTGAGGTATTTAGCAACAGAGAGCATTCCTACGGATTCAGTTTCGTAAAATACGGCCGACGAATCGTCGAGCCACCGAGCTAAGGTAAGTGGAATTGCTCTAAATTAGTGTCTATGTGCTCCTAGCTGTGAAGTGAATATTTCTCCCTTCTGGACCGCTGAAAAATAGCGAGTTTTCGACCGTCTTTCGATAAGCCTAAGTTTAGGCTATAAACTATATCGAAAGTGACGTTGCTCTTTACAATAAAGCTGTATTTAGTATTAATTGACATATTTATGAATGCAGTTGGGAGAAAATAGTTGAAGTACTGGCCGAGCCTCGTCCGACAGACGAATAGTTCAAGGATAAGGTATGTAAAGCTAGTTCCCTCGGCAAGTTAAGTAATATCAGTGCAGTATAGTAATTTACCGACCAGTAGAATGTTCAGAAGTTAAGTATTACGTTTATTGTGAATGTTGATACAGTATCAGAAGCATCAGGTTGCAACTTGCGTAAGACTTACTAGTACGATATAGATTCCAGTATAAGTGTTAGAAACTGCACAGCATGCTCAGTATGTGATGTAATACGAAATGTTAAGATATTGTTGTATTCAGTTGAAACCCCGCAAAGCAATGCAGTATCCATAAAGCACTTCAGAAACAGAATAGCAGGCTAAAATGAAGTTTAGAAAGCATGTTAGGAATAGGAAATCATGTTAATACAGAAACTCAGTAAACAACATAGTTTTCAGCAGAAACACTATCTTGTATAGCATTTGCCCCAGTACAGCCCGGCAGGAGACTATGTTCATATTCATATATATTTATCTGCCTCAGCACGTATTAGATACGTACAGATTACTATCATTAGCTCAGCATGTAATATATACGATACCTTACCCCTATTAGCCTCAGCACGTGAGATACGCAGACAACATTACTAGTTGAGACCGTTGTGTTGTTTTGGATTGGATTACCTAGCATCCATGACCGCCCAGGGTTAATAGCTGTATCGACTCATCCGCCAGAGGACGAGGATACGTCGCTCTACGGAGTGACATGCCATCCCGCAAGGGGACGAAGATGGGATGCCAGATTTCCCCATATTGTGCCTTGGTCGGCCCTTATACACCCCCGTCGAGCGGGTACGCCCGGGGTGTTGATTCAGGAGTCCTTCGGACTCAGGTACAGTTATAGTCAGGGGCTCAGCGAGCCCAAGTGCATACCCAGGGGACCGGCAGGATGCTTACAGCCATTATAGGAGATGGGATGGCCGGGGTAGGGGTGTAGATTCTGTGCTGGTTGTACCTCCCGGCTTATGGGGGCCGGGTAAGGTTTGTGTGTGCCATGTTATGCTATTTCATGTTATGCCATGTTACGTTAGATACGAGTAGATCAGCAGTAGAGGGATTTGTCTCCAGGTATGACTCCTATTTTCTTCCAGTATAAATGAGAAAAGGTACGACTTATAGTATCACACAGTTAATCTAATCCTTCTTACTTCAGTTTCATCAGTTACATTGTTGTTTTCAGATTTTGCTTCCAGTTATTGCTTTACATACTCAGTACCAGCGGTACTGACGCCCGGTGGGGCGCTGCATTACTTGCCTACAGGTACTCATAGACGAGCAGGCGATACTACGTGATTCCTGTCAGCGATCGAGTATTCAGCTCCTGTCATCCGGAGACTGAATATTAGAGGTGTATTTCAGTTCTTTTTTTTGTTATATAGTACGGGTAGGTCGGGGCCCTGTCCCGATCATTCTATTGTTATTCCTAGAGGCTTGCAGTCTGTATATATATCTCCCTGTGGTCAGATGAGCCGGTCGTGTGAGGCCGTGCGGTTGTATAGCTGTTAGTACTCTTTCTTTCTTTTATGATGGCTGTGTGGGGCCATAATTTTCCAGTAGTGGTGACCTTGCCGGTCACGTAGCTTTTTAGTACTTCATGATTGAGTTGCAGATAACTAGACAGCATGGTGGCCTTGTCGGCCCGCATAGGTTTCCCTGAATTGATATGTTTCTGGTCAGCTGTTAGTATAGGTACAGGAGGCTATAGGCCAATGGGCCGGGGGCTGTGTTTACAACCGTTATATAGCCCTTTGTTTCCAGAAATATGGGTTAGAGCCAGCCAGGCACCAGATGTGCCTAGGCCTAGCAGTCCAGCAGTTCAGGTCCCAGTAGGGCACCAGGTGCCAGTCATACCCCCCAAGGCGGGGTGTGACAAACTTGGTATCAGAGCAGGTCGTATCCCAGGGAGTCTGCAAGCCATGCTAAGTAGAGTCCTGTCCATGGATATGTTGTGCACCAGATACTATGGATAGGAGGCTGCAAGGCATGATAGGATGGTTGTCTTTTATTCTTATTCAGTCGTGCTGTAGAGCGGTACAGTATAGGGTTGAGTCCCTAAAAGCTTACTATATTCTTTGATTACAGATAATGTCAGACCAGCAACATCCTATCACCGGTCGGAGCTTAGATATTGCAGTAGGGGAAGGCACCAGCAGGATGCCTTCCCCTCATTTAGAAACAGCCCGATCAGAGGGCACTACAGAGGCATCGTCCCAGCCTCCTCAGCAGTCTCCACCACGTCAGGAGCCACTTGGGGCGACATTACCTTCAGCAGTCCCTATACCGATACCTTCCGACCAGGAGGTTAGGAGTGCTGTAGTTATGTTAGCACAGATGATGGCTGCTCAGCGTCAGCCAATGCCGTCTACAGTTGCAGAATCATCAGGAGGGACCGGTAGTTCGAGGGTCCGAGAGTTCTTAGCTCTGAATCCCCCACAGTTTACAGGCACGGACCGGAAAGAGGACCCTCAGGATTTTCTGGATCAAATGCAGAGAATCTTCAGGGTTATGCATGCCACGCCTACCGAATCAGTTGAATTGGCAGCATTCCGGTTACGGGATATTGCGGTGTTATGGTATGAAAGCTGGGAAAGGTCCCGAGGGAGAGATGTTTCCCCTCCCACCTGGTCCAGCTTTTCAGGAGCTTTTCTGGATCACTATTTGCCGCGGGAGATTCGACAGGCTCGGGTAGATCAGTTCCTACATCTAGAGCAGGGGGCCATGAGTGTCCGGGAATATTCCTTGCGGTTTGATTCTTTGGCTCGATATGCACCGGCCTTTGTTGATACCATGGCATCCAGAGTGCACCGTTTTATTATGGGGTTGAACCCAGAATATGTCGATACTTGCATATGGCCACACTGCGAGAGGACATGGACATTGCTCGAATTCAGGCATTTGCCCAGGATATTGAGGGCATCAGACAGCGACATCGGAGATCAGAAGGGTCAATCAGGAACAGCGTCGCCGGGACAGGCCAGTTGAGTTACAGAGGGAGGCTCGGGGAGGACCCAGGCCACGATTGTCAGACAGGCCGCCCAGGCCCCCACCTCCGCCACAGTCACAGGGGGGTTGGGGGCAGTCAGAGACTGGTAGAGGCTCGCAGATGGCAGACTCACCATTACAGAGGAGGGCAGAGCAGAGTAGGTATACCCTACCACTTTGCCCTATATGCAGTCGACGCCATTCTGGAGCATGCAGGTATGGTTCCACCGCATGTTATATTTTTGGCCAAGAAGGCCATTTGATGAGAGATTGCCCAGCCAGAGGCCGAGAGGACCGATATAGACAGGATAGAGTATCTGTAGGGTCACGAGCCACAGCATCCTCGGCAGGGCGCAGGCCCTCAGTTTCAGCAGGCAGGGGTCGGGGCAGATCAGGGGCCTCCAGTACAGGTGCGGGTCCAAGCCGCACATATGCCTTACCAGGGCGGCAGGATTCAGAAGCGTCGCCTGATGTTGTGACAGGTATGTTAACCATCTGCTCACACCATGCTTATGTGTTGATTGATCCAGGGTCTACTTTGTCCTATATTACTCCATTTGTGGCACGAAAGTTTAGTATTACACCAGAATCATTGCAGCAGCCCTTCTTAGTATCCACACCCGTTGGTGACTCTATCACAGCTAGCCGAATCTACCGTGGGTGTACAGTAGAGGTTGCTGACCGTCCGACCACAGTAGATCTGGTCGAGTTAGAAATGATAGACTTCGATGCCATAATGGGTATGGATTGGTTAGTACCGTGCTTTGCCAACGTTGAATGTTGGACCAAAATGGTCCGATTCCACTTCCCAGGAGAAGCTGTGCGGGAGTGGAAGGGCAGCATCGCTACGCCAAAAGGTAGGTTTATTTCCTACCTTCAGGCGAGAAAGTTGATATCTAAGGGGTGTATTTACCATCTGGTCAGAGTTTAGGATGTCCAAACAGAATCTCCGACACTCCAGTCTGTTCCAGTGGTGAATGAATTCCCTGATGTGTTTCCTGATGAGTTACCTGGTATTCCCCTAGAAAGGGAAATAGACTTTGCTATCGACTTGTTACCAGGCACTCAGCCAATATCAATACCTCCCTATCGTATGGCTCCTGCAGAACTCAGAGAATTAAAGGAGAAATTGAAAGATTTGTTAGATAAAGGTTTTATCAGGCCGAGTACATCACCGTGGGGTGCGCCAGTTTTATTTGTAAGGAAGAAAGATGGCTCGCTCCGAATGTGCATAGATTATCGGCAGCTAAATAAAGTTACAGTAAAGAACAAGTACCCGCTCCCCAGAATTGATGACTTATTTGATCAGTTACAGGGAGCCAGATATTTTTCTAAGATTGACTTGCGGTCCGGATATCACCAGGTCCGAGTACGTGAGAGAGATATTCCTAAGACAGCGTTCAGGACCCGATATGGACATTTTGAATTTCTAGTTATGTCCTTCGGGTTAACGAATGCCCCAGCAGTCTTTATGGACCTGATGAACAGTATTTTCAGACCTTTCCTGGACTTGTTCGTAATAATATTTATTGATGACATTTTGGTGTATTCTCGCTCTGAAGCAGATCACCGAACTCATTTGCAGACAGTGCTCCAGACCCTCAGGGACCGCCAGTTGTATGCTAAATTTTTTAAGTGTGAATTCTAGCTTAACTCAGTGGCCTTTTTAGGGCATATCGTCTCAGACGCTGGTATATAGGTAGACAAGCAGAAAATAGAAGTAGTTAAGTCATGGCCTAGGCCTACCACTCCGACGGAAGTTCGTAGCTTTCTGGGATTGGCAGGATATTACAGGAGGTTCGTTGAAGGGTTCTCGACCATTGCAGCATCTCTAACCAAATTGACACAGAAAGCAGCAAAGTTTCAATGGACAGAGACATGCGAGCAGAGCTTCCAGGAATTGAAAGACAGATTAACCTCCGCTCCAGTGTTAGCATTGCCGGAAGGCACAGAAGGTTATTCAGTTTATTGCGATGCGTCAGGTGTTGGGTTAGGTTGTGTGTTGATGCAGCATGGTAGAGTAATTGCATATGCTTCCAGACAGCTGAGGAAACACGAAAAGAATTATCCTACCCACGACCTGGAATTGGCTGCAGTAATCCACGCCTTAAAGATGTGGAGGCATTACCTGTATGGCGTCCATGTTGATATTTACACAGATCATAAGAGCTTACAGTACATTTTCACTCAGAGGGAGTTGAATCTGTGGCAATGCCGCTGGTTGGAGCTGTTAAAAGATTATGATGTGAATATTCTATACCACCCCGGAAAAGCTAATGTTGTAGCAGATGCCCTGAGCCGAAAGTCAATGGGGAGTTTGGCGTATTTGCGACCTGAGAAACAGAAGTTAGCCAAAGAAATTCATTAGTTAGCTGGTCTAGTCGTTCGAGTAATGGAGACAGAAAATAACAGAGCAGTAATTCAGAATTCTACGGTATGAGTATCCTGATTTAGTCCAGCTCAGAGATAGAATTCAGAAAAGTAAGGAGCTAGATTTTTAGATAACCTAGGATGATGTGCTACGCTGTAAGGGCTGCCTCTGTGTCCCGAATGCTTCAGGGCTTCGTGGGCGGATCATGCACGAGGTACACTACGCTCGCTATTCCCTTCATCCAGGAGCGACGAAAATGTACCACGACATCAGAGACATCTACTGGTGGCCAGGTATGAAAGCTGAGATAGCTGAATTGTATCTAGATGTTCTAATTGTCAGCAGGTGAAAGCCGAGCAACAGAAACCGGGTGGTTTGACGCAAGAGATAACGGTGCCTATGTGGAAATAGGAAGCGATAAACATGGATTTTGTAACAGGGTTACCCCGTACTAGACGCAGAAATGATTCCATTTGGGTAATAGTTGACAGGCTGACAAAATCAGCTCATTTCCTGCCAGTGAGGGCTACCTTCTCAGCTGAGGATTATGCCGAATTATATATCAGGGAAATAGTTAGATTGCATGGAGTGCCGGTATCCATCATTTCAGATAGAGGAGCACAATTCACAGCTAGATTCTGGCAGTCGTTTCAGAAAGGTTTTGGGGACGCAGATTAACTTGAGCACAGCGTTCCATCCTCAAACAGATGGGCAGGCTGAACGTACAATTCAAACGCTCGAAGATATGCTACGAGCGTGTGTGCTAGATTTTGGGGGTAGCTGGGATGAACATCTTTCGTTAATTGAATTTTCTTATAATAATAGCTACCATTCAGCTATTCAGATGGCGCCTTTCGAGGTATTATACGGGCAAAAATGCAGGTCGCCAATTAGTTGGTTTGAAATAGGAGAATCAGCATTGGTTGGCCCAGACACTGTTCGGCAGTCAGAAGAGAAAATAAAGCTTATCCGAGAATGTTTACTGACTGCTCAGAGCCGCCAGAAGTCTTATGCAGATAAGCGGCGCAGAAATCTAGAATTTGTGGTAAATGACTGGGTATATCTGAAAGTGTCCCTGATGAAAGGGGTAATGAGGTTTGGCAAGAAAGGCAAGCTCAGCCCAAGATTCATTGGGCCATATCAGATTCGGCGAAGAATAGGCCGAGTTGCATACGAGTTGAACTTGCCTCCAGAGTTAGCATCTGTTCACCCAGTATTCCATGTTTCTATGTTAAGGAAGTTCGTAGGGGACCCTTCTACGGTAGTTCCAGTTCAAGATGTCCAGGTCACAGAAGAGTTAGCATATGAAGAGGTTCCCGTAGCTATCTTAGACAGACAGATTCGCAGGCTGAGAACTAAAGATGTTGCATCTGTCAAAGTATTGTGGAGTAACAGGAACCGGGACGAAATGACGTGGGAAGCTGAAGAAGATATGAGAACCAGATACCCTCACCTATTTCAGGCCTAGTCAGGCGACAGGTATGTCCGTATTATTACTTATGCAGTACCTTATGGTTGTAGGTTTGTGAATGAGAAAGATTGATATTTAGTTATCCAGTGGATCCTAGAATATTATGTGCAGTGTCTGTGTTGGACTTTTCTGCATTTCAGGTTTTTGCTATAGTCCATATTACAGGGGAAACTCTACCGAAATTTTTCTAGAAAGTAAAGTAAGTAGTCCTCTAGATAACAGTGTATATTCGAGGACGAATGTTCTTAAGGGGGGGAGAATGTTATACCCCGTAGAATTCCCGGCACCTAGACAACCTATTCGCACGTTGGTTAAGCATATTTGAAGGTCATACGTGCTAGAGAAAGGCCGGGAAAAAGATCGGACGAGAAACCCGTCGAACCATCGCGGGAGGAGCCGAGGCAGAGCCCCTCCGCGATGGCAGCGTGTCACGGAGGTGAGGCCTCCGCGATGGCTCCGTGACACGTTGCCCAGGTTCAGGCTCAAGTATATAAGCCCCACTTCGGTTTAATTTTATTTTAATTAAAGGAAATTTCAGAAAAACAGAGGTTACACGCAGAGAGAAAGGGGGGACGAAGGAAATTAAATAATTTTCGTCCGATTACGCTGCTAAACGCTGCCAAATTCAAATTAACTCCAGATACTGAGGTATTTAGCAACAGAGAGCATTCCTACGGATTCAGTTTCGTAAAATACGGCCGACGAATCGTCGAGCCACCGAGCTAAGGTAAGTGGAATTGCTCTAAATTAGTGTCTATGTGCTCCTAGCTGTGAAGTGAATATTTCTCCCTTCTGGACCGCTGAAAAATAGCGAGTTTTCGACCGTCTTTCGATAATCCTAAGTTTAGGCTATAAACTATATCGAAAGTGACGTTGCTCTTTACAATAAAGCTGTATTTAGTATTAATTGACATATTTATGAATGCAGTTGGGAGAAAATAGTTGAAGTACCGGCCGAGCCTCGTCCGACAGATGAATAGTTCAAGGATAAGGTATGTAAAGCTAGTTCCCTCGGCAAGTTAAGTAATATCAGTGCAGTATAGTAATTTACCGACCAGTAGAATGTTCAGAAGTTAAGTATTACGTTTATTGTGAATGTTGATACAGTATCAGAAGCATCAGGTTGCAACTTGCGTAAGACTTACTAGTACGATATAGATTCCAGTATAAGTGTTAGAAACTGCACAGCATGCTCAGTATGTGATGTAATACGAAATGTTAAGATATTGTTGTATTCAGTTGAAACCCCGCAAAGCAATGCAATATCCGTAAAGCACTTCAGAAACAGAATAGCAGGCTAAAATGAAGTTTAGAAAGCATGTTAGGAATAGGAAATCATGTTAATACAGAAACTCAGTAAACAACATAGTTTTTAGCAGAAACACTATCTTGTATAGCATTTGCCCCAGTACAGCCCGACAGGAGACTATGTTCATATTCATATATATTTATCTACCTCAGCACGTATTAGATACGTACAGATTACTATCATTAGCTCAGCATGTAATATATACGATACCTTACCCCTATTAGCATCAGCACGTGAGATACGCAGACAGCATTACTAGTTGAGACGTTGTGTTGTTTGGGATTGGATTACCTAGCATCCATGACCGCCCAGGGTTAATAGCTGTATCGACTCGTCCGCCAGAGGACGAGGATACGTCGCTCTACGGAGTGGCATGCCGTCCCGCAAGGGGACGAAGATGGGATGCCAGATTTCCCCATATTGTGCCTTGGTCGGCCCTTATACACCCCCGTCGAGCGGGTACGCCCGGGGTGTTGATTCAGGAGTCCTTCAGACTCAGGTACAGTTATAGTCAGGGGCTCAGCGAGCCCAAGTGCATAACCAGGGGACCGACAGGATGCTTACAGCCATTATAGGAGATGGGATGACCGGGGTAGGGGTGTAGATTCTGTGCTGGTTGTACCTCCCGGCTTATGGGGGCCGGGTAAGGTTTGTGTGTGCCATGTTATGCTATTTCATGTTATGCCATGTTACGTTAGATACGAGTAGATCAGCAGTAGAGGGATTTGTCTCCAGGTATGACTCCTATTTTCTTCCAGTATAAATGAGAAAAGGTACGACTTATAGTATCAGGCAGTTAATCTAATCCTTCTTACTTCAGTTTCATCAGTTACATTGTTGTTTTCAGATATTGCTTCCAGTTATTGGTTTACATACTCAGTACCAGCGGTACTGACGCCCGGTGGGGCGCTGCATTACTTGCCTGCAGGTACTCATAGACGAGCAGGCGATACTACGTGATTCTTGTCAGCGATCGAGTATTCAGCTCCTGTCATTCGGAGACTGAATATTAGAGGTGTATTTCAGTTCTTTTTTTTGTTATATAGTACGGGTAGGTCGGGGCCCTGTCCCGATCATTCTATTGTTATTCCTAGAGGCTTGCAGTCTGTATATATATCTCCCTGTGGTCAGATGAGCCGGTCGTGTGAGGCCGTGCGGTTGTATAGCTGTTAGTACTCTTTCTTTCTTTTATGATGGCTGTGTGGGGCCATAATTTGCCAGTAGTGGTGACCTTGCCGGTCACGTAGCTTTTTAGTACTTCATGATTGAGTTGCAGATAACTAGACAGCATGGTGGCCTTGTCGGCCCGCATAGGTTTCCCTGAATTGATATGTTTCTGGTCAGCTGTTAGTACAGGTACAGGAGGCTATAGGCCAATGGGCCGGGGGCTGTGTTTACAGCCGTTATATAGCCCTTTGTTTCCAGAAATATGGGTTAGAGCCAGCCAGGCACCAGATGTGCCTAGGCCTAGCAGTCCAGCAGTTCAGGTCCCAGTAGGGCACCAGGTGCCAGTCATACCCCCCAAGGCGGGGTGTGACAAATTTTATTATGTATATATCTAAAAATATCTCCACTAATTTTATCGTTAAAAAAAATTTAGTAATATTTTTCACGCTGCGAAAAATGCGAATTGTTTTGCTAATTTTATTTAGACACAAAGTCCATTTGATTTTTGTTGTCGCTCAAACGCACGCAAGTGCACGTGGTCGTTCAAGTAATATAGTGGCTCTTTCTAACCGGATATCGAACCCACTGGGACTATAGCTTAGCAATTTTTTATTCCTATTTTAGTGTTCACAAATAGTCTACGCAAGTGTGTAAGTAACACAATGAATTAAGAGTTTGATAACTAATAATATAGAAAGTAATACTAAATGATGCTAAAAATGTTGATTAAAACAATAGCAAGAACAGTCTAAGGTTAAGGCATGAAATGCAATCACATATAACTTGTATTATTCTTCAGCTACGTTCTCTTTCAGGTTGATGGTTGTGAAAAATTAGAGTTTGACTATGGTCTTTCGAACCTCTAGCCAATTTCCCAATTATGAACCTTGAAACTACACATTTCTGTGATGCAATAACTCATCCTAGGTCGAGTAAAAATTTATTCCCTTTGTTAACTGAATATGGTGTTACAGGTATATTTCTATCCTGCACGCAAATCTTACCTTCAATTTACAGCAAAGATAAGCACATATTCCCCTATTCCTCCTAGCTTAGTGATTTTTTTTCTATTTTAGTGTTCACAAATATTCTACGCAAGTGTGTAAGTAACACAATGAATTAAGAGTTTGATAACTAATAATATAGAAAGTAATACTAAATGAAGCTAAAAACGTTGATTAAAACAATAGCAAGAACAGTCTAAGGTTAAGACATGAAATACAATTATGTATTACTTGTATTATTCTTCAGCTACCTTCTCTTTCAGGTTGATGGTTGGGAAAAAATAGAGTTTGACTATGGTCTTTCGAACCTCTAGCCAATTGCCCAATTATGATCCTTGCAACTACACATTTCTGTGATGCAATAACTCATCCTAGATCTAGTAAAAATTTATTCCCTTTGTTAATTGAATATGGTGTTACAGGTATATTTCTATCCTGCACGCAAATCTTACCTTCAATTTACAGCAAAGATAAGAACATATTCCTCTATTCCTTGTTCTACCCTAATAATTCTCCTTTCAGAGTCAAATTAGTATTATAAATTTATCTTAATGCTGGCCAAACATTAAAACACCAAAAATCAAGAATAGAAGAACAACCATTTATGAGAGAAGAAAATTCAGCTGAAAATAGTATGAAATTATACAATCATGCAATTAACCCTAACCTCAAAATGAGATAATTTAGCCAGTCATTTGTTTATTAAACATCTCCAAACAAGTTTTTATCATGAGAACAATTGAAAGTTAGAAGAAAAGAGAAGAGAAAGAACCCTAGAATTTTCTTCAGCTCAACTGATGTTTCCCACGTTCTTGCCAATTTTTCAGATAATAAAAAATAAAAATCTAAGTGTTCTATTTATACAAGTGAAAATTTACACAGTGACAAACTAACTCCGTGGAACGGAGCTCATCGCTGAGAAATGGCTCCATGACACGGAGCTGTCGTGGAGGTGCACTGGAATTGAGGAAAAACTGGAAGCCATAGCTCCGTGTCATGGAGCTGAACGCGCTAGATTGCCTCCGTGACACGGACCTGTCGCGGAACTTCACTGGCAATTTGGAGTTTCTGAATTATTAAGCTCTGTGTCACGGAGCTGAACGCGGCATATCTCCTCTGTGACACGGACCAAACGCGGACCCTCATTGTTTCGTGCCTTCAAATTTTTACTAAACTTCTTCTTTTATCCAGGCACTGTGGCATGTTGTTTAACGTGAATAATCCTTAACGTGACACGGAAGTGACTTCCCAAATTGATTTTTAAGCTCTCGAAAGTTCCATACATCAAGTCCAAGTATCATCCACCACATCGCATTGAATTTATTGTATTCTTCACCTGCAAATAGTCACACCGTATTTATTAGTACGAAAACATTATTAACTGAAAACATGCACGAATACATCAATATTATTCTAAACTAGGCTCTCGTATGGTTGAAAATAGGGAGTTTGATCACATAAATACGCCAAAGATCACCACCCCACACTTACAACCTTGTTCGTCCTCGGACAATCCTTTAGTATCCTAGACATGATTTCACAATATTACCATTATCAGCGGACCCAGATAGCTCACACCTAGTTGTGCTAAACACTTTAATTATGGAATACGATTCATTTAATCAAGCATGGTCTTCACTAACCATATTCATAAGCAGAATCACACAAGCCCTTAAGAATAACTTTTCAACCAAAAATCCGGCCAACATGTCTGAATCATAGCAGTGAGGTCATTAGCTTCACCAAGGATTCACCATCATGTGCCCTTACTTATGTGCAATGTCCCTACTTTCAGGAGATCAATATAATCACAATTAAGCACATTCTATAATTGACTCGTTCACGCTCCAAAGATTATTTCAAGCAAATCTAATACACCATAAATTTGCCTATAGTGTACTACTCACCTGAGCATAACATCACTTGTAGGATCAAAAGGGTTTTTCTAGGTTGTAATACCGACTAAGGGAAGGATAGGATTATTTGGTTCAGAGTGGCTCTTATCCCTGTGCACTTTAAGACAATTACACATTTCGCTTTCAGCGCCTTCTTTCGCCTTTCACTCCACCTCCTTCAAAATTATTTTGCCTTTCACTTGTTTTTTTTAAAATCCAAGACGTAAGGAGTGTGCATCCCTGACTTAAATCATCAAGACATTATACATGTTTCCATGCATATAAGTATGAACAAATATATTTTTTTCTTTCATGTATATATATACAGCTTATAACCAACAAATTAAGTGCACACACCAATTCTTTTTTTCCCTTTACTAATCACCCATTCCTTTGCTTGTCTCCTTGAAATAATGTCTCATTAAAGTACAATAGGACCTATTTGGATCAAAGTAACGTTGAGGCAATTAGAACAAGCAGGGTAAGGCTCCTTAGTGAGGCTATTCCAATAAAAATTAGGCTTAAAGGCTCAAAAGGGGCTCGCTAGGGATAACATCAAGGTAAGGGAAAATGAGTGAGATGGGTCAATTAACTTGGTTCACAAAGAAGTGCCTTAATCATCTCCTCTAAGCTTAATCCCACTTTCAACTTTTCGTACACACACGGCAAATTCTAGATGTTAGTTAGCAATAAATATAACTAATTCTCACCACACATGGCACATAGGTTCAAACTTGGTTAGCTTAGACCCCTTTTATGATTCCATCCATATTGAGTGACAAGCACAATTAAGCCTATAATTTTGCAATTTAGAGTCAAACACCATGACCTATGTGATCCTACCATTTTCTCCTCACTATTTGCTTATTCAAATGTATATTCCATGAAGTCTAGCACATAACCAAGTGAAGTACCTTAGCCCATTAGAGATGGTTTTATTTCCTATTTCCTATACGTGACTAAATTCCCTTAAGACGGTCATAATCCATTCATCATATGGAACAGTCTCTACCTATGACTAAAAAAATAAAATCCTATTCGTCTCAAAGGGACTATTCTTGGGAAAAGCACCGAAAACAAAAGCTGAGAAACCCAAGAAAAATGTAAAAAAAGATGAAAATTAATTACAAGCAACAATACAGCATAGGAACAGAAACAAATAAGCTTACTAGCTATCACAACATAGGAACAGAAACAGTTACAGACCGAGTACCAAATCTTGTTCCTAACCACAAATTACATGCCATAGAGTCTAGTTGTTACCAGTTTATACATTACACAGTCAGATAAGCACATAAGTAGACAAACACAAAATAACCACCCCACACTTAAAATGAGCACTGTCCTCAGTGCTTGCAACAGATCAATGTAAAAATAGAGTTAGGGTGGCAAAGATTCCCTGATCAAACATCTTGTGCAAAGTCCTCCTCACCGAGGTCAGAGTCATCTGACTCAATATCTGAGTCCTCTCGGCACCCCTCCTTATCGGTGGGTATATCATCGTCCATCGGCTCTACAAATGCTAGGCCAATCCTGCACATGGCTCTGGTATGCTCATTCATTGGGTAGTCCCTTTCCACCTGCCACAACTCATCTTTTGTTGTGGGTCGTCCACCAATACGCAGTTGCAATATTTGCAGTCCAAACATCCTGGCTGCATAGCTATCATCTCGAGCGTGCCGCTCGGCTAATGTGAGAACTGGCCTGTAGGTGGTGTCTGGCGCCTTAGTCTTGGTCACGTCCACAGGGCGCCGTTCCAACCATGGTCTATAGTCTAGACCCTCCTCTTCAATATCCTGGATCGTGAGATAGGTGGTAAGTTAGCCGCCAAAACCATACCTGCGGCCCTGGTGCAGTGTCGCCTTTTTCATGGAAGATTTTGATCATAGCCCCAACATTGATCTCCACATCTCGCATTAATGCGTATACCAAGAAGACCCTATCCCTGGTGACATCAGTTATATGCACCCCTGGAATGAGGCAGGTGCAGACAATCTTCAGCTAAATTCGGGCCTCTCTGTTCATCTGGGAATAGGGCAATGTCTGATGGTACCTTTTTTCCTTGTAGTGAATCCATCTGACTGTTGATCGCAGCCCGCATAATGTGTGCCGGATGTCAGCATAAGGCGGGATGATGTTAAGTTGGAGGAGTGGGTTTGGATCTGTGTCAGATGTCCCTAGGATTGCATTCAAGTGATGCGCCTCAAATGGAATGACCTGACCCCAAATCTTGACTGTGTGGCTGCAGAGAGTGGGGTCCCAATTCGCGTAGAATTTTCGAACCATGTGTACATTACATTCCTTGTAGTCCATGCCCAATGTGTGTATCCTTTATAGTATCCTGGGGAACTCCTATGTCAAACTCTCCCGGTCAATTTGCTCCTCCAGGAAGTATTTTGATTCCTCATGCTTTCATACCATTTTTTACATTCATCCACCACCCATCTGGTATCGAACCACCTTTTCTGGCCCCTGAGAACTGGTGGGGCTGCTGGCACAGCTGCACTCTGTGCCTTTTTGGGCCTGTGCCGGAGGACAAGACACCTTTTCCTTTATCCTGTATGGAAGACATTGTTCCTGTTCAACCCAAATCACAGAGATCAAATTAGTCAGTATTTAATATGGCTAGCCAACACTAAGACAGGGCTTTGGTTTACAGCACTAAAATTACCCCACACTTAGTTGCTAGCGTGGGTTCACTAGTCATAGTTATTCGGGTACTCAGACTTCCCCTTCTATACACATCAATGACTAGTTTCTCCCACAATTTAGCAAAATTATCACTTTGACAATATTAAGCAAACACAATATTATGAAGCATTTTCACTGATGGCACTTTGCATTGAGATATCAAACTTGACAATTATCTTGTACTTCTCAGACTTCGTACACTCAAGTAACTCATACCCATGACACTCGCATTTACAGGAAGGTAATGTGGCTTTATTCAGACTTCAAGCGATTAATGCTTTCCAATTAGGAGCAGTTACAATCTATGAATGCCCCTATTTGCAATTAACATCATTTTTGCACAATGGCTTAGTCATAGTGTAGTATGCCGATTTAGCTTGTCCTAAACCACCTGTAATGCATAGTTTCATTGTCTCCACCTCACAATGCTGCCCTGATTTAAAATGTGTAACTAAGCACAACAAATATCCCCTCCCCAACCTCTCATTATTACTACATACTTTCAACTTGTTGCACTCATAATACAAAGTCTATGATACGAGTATACACATATCATGACGATGAATGTTGAGCAATTCGGCAACCCCATTTAGGCACTTCAACACAAAGAACATATATCCAACACAATATGCTTTTAGCTCTTGCAATTCAATTCTTAATAATATCTAGTCAAGTTAGAAGTTAGAACACCATGCTTTCACACTGCACATTTTTGCACACAAATTGTAGTCAATCAGTGTTCTATCAACTATAAAAAGGAAATCCCAACTACATATAAGGTAGTGTTCTAACCCGGACACGATTCTAGTCTATCCTCATCAAACCCACATGTTTATGCCCAATTTTGTACGAGAGAAGAGAGAAAAAGAATGCACATACCTGTTAACCTTGACCTTACGAAGGGAGGATGTGAACTTGACGACCTAGGGTTGTGGCACGTTCAAGGAGAAGTGAAACAGGGAGAGAGGGAAGGGATTTACGGGGTCTGTGTTGCAGAGAGGAGTTACAATGGGGCTGAAGTATTTATTTTGGGGTTAAAAAGAAAGGGTTTCGGACGGGTCGACCCGGTATTTTAAGTGTGACCCATCGCGAAATACACATCAATGTGGCACAGAGGAGTAGCTCCATGCCACGGAGCCAACGCGCACCCTTACTGGTTTCTGGTGCCAGATTCTTAACACCTCTCTGTGGCACGGATCTGAACGTGGAGATTAAGCTCCGTGACACGGACCCAACATGTAGGCTCACTGTTTGAGCCTAATTTTCCCTATCACTTAACTTTGCACATCCGGCCTTAATTTTTACTCCTGCAATGTGTTTTTTCCTTAAATCATGTTTTAGCTTTATAGCATCCTGCAAATCATCCAAAAACACCAATAAGTTAGACAATTGTGGGTTGCCTCCCACCCAGCGCCATAGTTTCAGTCATGGCACGACTTTTTCTTTTGAAAATAAATTCTAACTATTACATTACATTTACGGGTTGCCTCTCGTGCAACGCCTGATTTACCGTCGAGGCACAACCCAACTCACATTCAGTCATCAGATAAGGTGATAAACATCTTCTCTCAATTAACGCTCTCACCCCAGTAATGCTTACACTTTTAACCATTAACCAAGAATGTGTCACTTTTATCTTCCTGCCACAATTCAACCGCCTTGTATGGGGTCATCCTAGCCACCTCAAATATTCCATACTACTTAGATCTCAACTTCCCTGGAAATAATTTCAACCGGGAGTTGACTAGTAACACCATCTGTCCAGGATCGAAGATTTGAGGCACTATATGCTTGTCATGCCACCTCTTGGTCTTCTCTTTGTATAGCCTAGTACTTTCATAAGCATGCCACCGAAACTCTTCTAGCTCGTGCCATTGCAACAACTGCCTTTTTCCAGCTAACTCTGGATCCATGTTTAGCTTCCTCACAGCCCAATATGCCTGATGTTCAAGCTCTACAGGCAAGTGACATGCCTTCCCATAAACCAACCGATAAGGTGAAGTCCCAATTGACGTCTTGTAAGTAGTCCTATACGCCTACAAAACATCACCTAATTTTCTTGCCCAATCCTTTCGTTGAGCATTCACAATTTTCTGTAGAATTTGCTTGACTTCCCTGTTCGATACTTCTACCTTCCCGCTAGTTTGAGGGTGATATGTTGTAGCCACCTTATGCCGAACTCCATATTTAGCCAATAAATTTCGGAACCAGGTGTTGACAAAATGCGAACCTCCGTTGCTAATAATAGCTCGTGGGGTTCCAAACCTGGTAAAAATCTGCTTCTTCACAAACTTGGACACTACCTTGGCATCATTAGTGGGAAAAGCTGCGACCTCAACCCATTTGGAAACATAATCCACCGCTACCAGAATATATTGATTACCAAATGACGGTAGAAAGGGCCCCATGAAATCTACCCCCCACACATCGAACACCTCGACTTCCAAGATGTTGTGCAATGGCATCTCATGTTTTCTGCTGATTGTCCCTGTTCTCTGGGATTGATCACAAGACTTGGCATATGCTGCTGCATCCTTGAATAAAGTTGGCCAAAAGAAACTGGACTGGAGCACTTTATGAGAAATGCGCTCTCCTCTATGATGACCGCCATACGACGAGGAATGACAGCTTCTCAACACCTCTGCTACCTGACTCTCTGGAATGCACCGTCTCATCACTTGATCTGGCCCTTACTTGAATAGATATGGTTCATCCCACATATAGAACTGGGACTCATGCTTCAGCTTCTTTCTTTGTTGAGCGATTGCCTCTAGTGGGTACACTCCATTTACTATTAGGTTCACTATGTCCGCATACCAAGGAAGTTCCACCATACTCAGTGCCAAGAGTTGCTCATCAGGGAACTCTTCTCGGATGCGCCCAACATCACTCACATGTGACTTGTCCTCTAGTCGTGATAGATGATTTGCTACCTGATTTTCGCTGCCCTTCCTGTCGCAGTTTTCCAAGTCAAACTCCTGCAACAATAACACGCACCTAATCAACCTGGGCTTAGTATCTTTTTTGTTGAATAGGTAACGGATGGCCGCATGATCCGTGTATACCACCACTTTTGTTCCAACTAGATAGGACCTTAATTTATCAAATGCATAAACAAGCGCCAGCATATGCTTCTCTGTGACAGTATAATTCTCCTAAGCAGCATCCAGTGTTTTGCTTGCATAGTATATGGAGTGAAAAATCTTTTCTCTCCTTTGCCCCAATACTGCACCCACAACCACATCACTAGGGTCACATATCCGCTCAAACGGGCGTTCCCAGTCAGGAGCAATGAGAATGGGAGCTTCCACCTGCTTCTTCTTAAGTTCCTCAAAAGCTTTAACACATTCTGCCCCAAACTCAAACTTTACATCTTTTTCCAGTAGTCGGCACATCGGTCTGGAGATCTTTGAGATATCCCGAATGAACCCTCTATAAAACCCAGCATGGCCTAAGAAACTGCGGACACCCTTTACAAACCCGGTGGTGGAAACTTCTCAATCACTTCTACCTTGGCATGATCAACCTCCAAGCCCCTTTGTGACACTTTGTGGACAAGGATAATGCCTTCCTTTACTAGAAAGTGACACTTCTCCCAATTCAGTACCAAGTTTGTATCTTCACACCTAGCTAATATCCTGTTTAGATTCTGCAAACATACAACAAACGAGTTACCAAAAATATAGAAATCATCCATAGATACCTCAACATAGTCTTCCACCATGTCATTAAATATAAACATCATGCATCGTTGGAAGGTGGCTGGTGCACTGCTGTCACACCCCGCCTTGGGGGGTATGACTGGCACCTGGTGCCCTACTAGGACCTGAACTGCTGGACTGCTAAGCCTGGGCACATCTGGTGCCTATCTGGCTCTAACTCACATTTTTGGAAATAAAGGGCTATATAACGGCTGTAAACACAGCCCCCGGCCCATTGGCCTATAACCTCCTGTACCTGTACTAACAGCTGACCAGAAACATGTCAATATAGGGAAACCTATGCGGGCCGACAAGACCACCATGCTGTCTAGTTATCTATAACTTAATCATGAAGTACTGGATAGCTACGTGACTGGCAAGGTCACCACTACTGTCGAACTATGGCCCCACACGGCCAACATAAAGGAAACACAAGTACTAACAGCTATACAACTGCACGGCCTCACACGACTGGCTCATCTGACCACAGGGAAATATATACAGACTGCAAGCCTCTAGGAATAACCATAAAAATGATCGGGATAGGGCCCCGACCTACCTGTACTATACAACAAAAGAAAATGAAATACACCTCTGGAATTCAGTCTTCGGATGACAGGAGCTGAATACTCGATCGCTGACAGGAATCACGTGGTATCGCCTGCTCGTCTACGAGTACCTGCAGGCAAGTAATGCAGCACCCCCACCGGGCGTCAGTACGGCTGGTACTGAGTATGTAAAGCAATAACTGAAAGAAGCATCTGAAATCAATAATATAACCGATGAAACTGAAGTAGAAAGAAATAGATTAACTGTCTGATAATGTAAGTCATACCTTTTCTTAATTATACTGGAAGGAGTAAGAGTCATGCCTGAGGATTTATCATTCTACTGTCGATCTACTCGTATCTACTGTAACACGGTATAACATATCATAACATAACATAGCACACACAAACCTTACCCGGCCCCCATAAGCCGGGAGGTACAACCAACACGCAATCTATACCCCTACCCCGGTCGTCCCATCTCCTATAATAACTATAAGCATCCTGCCGGTCCCCTGGGTATGCACTTGGGCTCGCTGAGCCCCTGACGATAACTGTACCTGAGTCCGGAGGACTCCTGAATCAACACCCCGGGCGTATCCGCTCGACGGGGGTGTATAAGGGCCGACCAAGGCACAATATGGGGAAAACTGGCATCCTATCTTCGTCTCCTGTGGGACGGCATGCCACTCCGTAGAGCGACGTATCCTCGTCCTCTGGCGGACGAGTCGATACAGCTATTAACCCTGGGCGGTCATGGATGCTAGGTAGTCCAACCCCAAACAATACAATAGTCTCACTAGTAATACTATCGGCATATACCACATACTGGAACTAATGATAATAAAGAGTTTGTACATTCTGCATGCTGAACTAGTGATAGTGATATGTACGTATTTAATACA
This sequence comes from Datura wrightii, assembly GCA_035772735.1. NCBI lineage: Eukaryota > Viridiplantae > Streptophyta > Magnoliopsida > Solanales > Solanaceae > Datura > Datura wrightii. The sequence goes on from JASDFA010000027.1 coordinate 1,019,857, forward strand.
TGCTGGAACTGATAATAGTATATATATATAGATATAATCTTCTGCCATACTGTACTGAGGCTAATACTGAACAGGATATAGTGTTTCTGCTAAAAGCTACGTTGTACACTAGGTTTCTATAGTAACATGATTTACTGTTCCTAACGTGCTTTCTAACTTCATTTTAAGTTATCATTCTACTTCTGAGATGTCTTACAAGTATTACATCGCTCTACTGGGTTTCAATTGAATATGATATTATCCTAACATTCTGTGTCACATCACGTACTGAGCATGCTGTGCAGTTTCTAACACTTGTATTAGAATCTATTTCGCGCTAGCAAATCTCATGCGAATCATAATATGATTCTTCTAATATCGTACCAACATTCATAATAAACACAACACATAACTTCTGAATATTCTACTGACCTTTAAATTACTGTACTGTACCGATGGTACTTAACTTGCCGAGGAAACTAGCTTTACATACCTTATCCTTGAACTATTCGTCTGTCGGACGAGACTCGGCCGGTACTTCAACTATTTTCTCCCAACTGCATTCATAAATATGTTAATTACTACTAAATACAGCTTTATTTTAAAAGGCAACGTCACTTTCGATATAGTTTATAGCCTAGACTTAGGCTTATCGAAAGACGGCCAGAAACTCGCTATTTTCCAGAGGTCCAGAAGGGAGAAATATTCACTTCACAGTTAGGAACACATAGACACTAATTTAGAGCAATTCCACATACCTTAGCTCGGTGGCTCGACGATTCGTCGGCCGTATTTCACGAAACTGAATCCGTAGGAATGCTCTCTGCTGCTAAATACCTCAGTATCTGGAGTTAATTTGAGTTTGGACAACGTTTAGCAGCGTAATCGGACGAAAATTATATTATTTCTTCGTTCCTTTTCCTTCTCCTGCGATTGCTCTCTGTTTTCTGGAAATTATAAGTGTTTTGATCATTTAAAACCGAAGTGGGGCTTTATATACTTGGGCCTGGACAAGGCCAACGTGTCACGGAGCCAACGCGGAGGCTTCACCTCCGTGACACGCTGCCATCGTAGACGGGTTCTGCCTCGGCTCCTTCCACGATGGTTCGACAGGTTCCTCGTCCGATCTTTCCCCGGGCCTTTCTCTAGCACGTATGGCCTTCAAATATACTTAACCAACGTGCGAAGAAGTCATTTAGGTGCCGGGAATTCTACGGGGTATAACATTCTCCCCCCCTTAAGAACATTCGTCCTCGAATGTACACTGCTATCTAGAGGACTACTTAACTTACTTTCTAGAAAAATTTCGGCAGAGTTTCCCCTGTAATATGGACTATAGCAAAAACCTGAAATGCAGAAAAGTCCAACACAGGTACTGCACACAATATCTTAAGATCCACTGGATAACTAAGTATCAATCTTTCTCATTCACACACATACAATTATAAGGTACTGCATAAGTAATAATACGGACATACCTGTCGCCTGACTAGGCCTGAAATAAGTGAGGGTATCTGGCTTTCATATCTTCTTCAGCTTCCCACGTCATTTTCTCATGGTTCCTGTTACGCCACAATACTTTGACAGACGCAACATCTTTAGTCCTCAACCTGCGAATCTGTCTGTCTATAATAGCTACTGGAATCTCTTCATAAGCTAACTCTTCTGTGACCTGGACATCCTGAACTGGAACTACTGTAGAAGGGTCCCCTACGAACTTCCTCAACATAGATACATGGAATACTGGGTGAACAGATGCTAACTCCGGAGGCAAGTTCAATTCGTATGCAACTCGGGCTATTCTTCGCCGAATCTGATATGGCCCAATGAACCTCGGGCTAAGCTTGCCCTTCTTGCCAAATCTCATTACCCCTTTCATTGGGGACACCTTCAGATATACCCAGTCATTTACCGCAAATTCTAGATTTCTGCGCCGCGTATCTGCATAAGACTTCTGGCGGCTCTGAGCAGTCAGTAAACGTTCTCGGATAAGCTTTATCTTTTCCTCTGACTGCCGAACAATGTCTGGGCCAACCAATGCTGATTCCCCCACTTCAAACCAGCCCACCGGCGATCTACATTTTCGCCCGTATAATGCCTCGAAAGGCGCCATCTGAATAGTTGAATGATAACTGTTATTATAAGCGAATTCAATCAACAAAAGATGCTCATCCCAATTACCCCCAAAATCTAATACACACGCTCGCAACATATCTTCGAGCGTTTGGATAGTCCGTTCAGCCTGCCCATCTGTCTGAGGGTGGAATGATGTGCTCAAATTAATCTGCGTTCCCAAACCCCTCTGGAATGACTGCCAGAATCTAGCTGTAAACTGTGCTCCCCTATCTGAAATGATGGATATCGGCACTCCATGTAATCTAACTATTTCTCTGATAAATAATTCGGCATAATCCTCAGCCGAGAAGGTAGCCTTCACTGGCAAGAAATGAGCTGATTTTGTCAGCCTGTCAACTATTATCCAGATGGAGTCATTTCTGTATCTGGTACGGGGTAACCCTGTTACAAAATCCATGTTTATCGCTTCCCATTTCCACATAGGCACCGTTATATCTTGCGTCAAACCGCCCGGCTTCTGGTGCTCCGCTTTCACCTGCTGACAGTTAGAGCATCTAGATACAAATTCAGTTATCTCAGCTTTCATACCTGGCCACCAGTAGATGTCTCTGATGTCATGGTACATTTTCGTCGCTCCTGGATGGAGGAAATAGCGAGCGTAATGTACCTCATGTATGATCCGCCCACGAAGCCCTAAAACATTCGGGACACAGAGGTGGCCCTTACAGCGTAGCACATCATCCTCAGTTATCTGAAAATCTGACACCTTACCTCTCTGAGTTCTATCTCTGAGCTGGACTAAATCAGGGTCCTCGTACTGTCGTTCTTTTACTTCTGTAACTAATAATGACACAGCAGAATTCTGAATTACCGCTCCGTTATTTTCTGTTTCCATTACTCGAACGGCTAAATCAGCTAACTGATGAATTTCTTTGGCTAACTTCCGCTTCTCAGGTCGCAAATACGCCAAACTCCCCATTGACTTACGGCTCAGGGCGTCTGCTACAACATTAGCTTTTCCCAGGTGATACAGAATATTCACATCATAATCCTTTAACAGCTCCAACCAGCGGCGTTGCCGCAGATTCAACTCCCTCTGGGTGAAGATGTACTGTAGGATCTTGTGATCTGTGTAAATATCAACATGGACGCCGTACAGGTAATGCCTCCATATCTTTAAGGCATGGATTACTGCGGCCAATTCCAGGTCGTGGGCAGGGTAATTCTTTTCGTGTTTCCTCAGCTGTCTGGAAGCATAAGCAATTACTTTACCATGATGCATCAACACACACCCTAGCCTGACACCTGACGCGTCGCAATAGACTGAATAACCTTCTGTGCCTGCCGGTAATGCTAACACTAGGGCGGAGGTTAATCTGTCTTTCAATTCCTGGAAGCTCTGTTCGCATGCCTCTGTCCACTGAAACTTTGCTGCTTTCTGTGTCAATTTGGTTAGAGGTGCTGCAATGGTCGAGAACCCTTCAACGAACCTCCTGTAATATCCTGCCAACCCCAGAAAGCTACGAACTTCAGTCGGAGTGGTAGGCCTAGGCCATGACTTAACTGCTTCTATTTTCTGTTTGTCAACTTGTATACCAGCATCTGAGACAATATGCCCTAAAAAGGCCACTGAGTTAAGCCAAAATTCACACTTAGAAAATTTAGCATACAACTGGCGATCCCTGAGAATCTGGAGCACTGTCCGCAAATGAGTCCGGTGATCTGCTTCAGAGCGAGAATACACCAGGATGTCATCAATGAATACTATTACGAACAAGTCCAGGAAAGGTCTGAAAATACTGTTCATCAGGTCCATGAAGATTGCCGGGGCATTTGTTAACCCGAAGGACATGACTAAAAATTCAAAATGTCCATATCGGGTCCTGAACGCTGTCTTAGGAATATCTTTCTCGCGTACTCAGACCTGGTGATATCCGGATCGCAAGTCAATCTTAGAAAAGTATCTGGCTCCCTGCAACTGATCAAATAAGTCATCAATTCTGGGGAGCGGGTACTTGTTCTTTACTGTAACTTTATTTAACTGCTGATAATCTATGCACATTCGGAGCGAGCCATCTTTCTTCCTCACAAATAAAACTGGCGCACCCCACGGTGAAGTACTCGGCCTGATGAAACCTTTATCCACTAAATCTTTCAGCTGCTCCTTTAATTCTATGAGTTCTGCAGGAGCCATGCGATAAGGAGGAATCGATATCGGCTGGGTGCCTGGTAACAAGTCAATAGCAAAGTCTATCTCCCTTTTTGGGGGAATACCAGTTAACTCATGAGGAAACACATCAGGGAATTCATTCACTACCGGAACAGACTGGAGTGTCGGAGATTCTGCTCGGACATCCTGAACTCTAACCAGATGGTAAATACATCCCTTAGATATCAACTTTCTCGCCTGAAGGTAGGAAATAAACCTACCCTTTGGCGTAGCAGTGCCGCCCTTCCACTCCCGCACTGCTTCTCCCGGGAAGTGGAATCGGACCATCTTGGTCCAACATTCAACATTTGCAAAACACGGTACTAACCAGTCCATACCCATTATGGCATCGAAGTCTATCATTTCTAACTCGACCAGATCTGCTGTGGTCTGACGGTCAGCAACCTCTACTGTACACCCGCGGTAGATTCGGCTAGCCGTGGTAGAGTCACCGACGGGCGTGGATACTAAGAAAGGCTGCTGCAATAATTCTGGTGCAATACTAAACTTTCGTGCCACAAATGGAGTAATATAGGACAAAGTAGACCCTGGATCAATCAACACATAAGCAGGGTGTGAGCAGATAGTTAGCATACCTGTCACAACATCAGGCGACGCTTCTGAATCTTGCCTCCCTGGTAGAGCATATGTGCGGCTTGGACCCGCACCTGTACTGGAGGCCCCTGATCTGCCCCGACCCCTGCCTGCTGAAACTGAGGGCCTGCGCCCAGTCGAGGATGCTGTGGCTCGTGACCCTGCAGATGCCCTATCCTGTCTATCTCGGTCCTCTCGGCCTCTGGCTGGGCAATCTTTCATCAAATGGCCTTCTTGGCCACAATTATAACATGCGGTGGAGCCATATCTGCATGCTCCAGGATGGCGTCGACTGCATATAGGGCAAAGTGGTAGGGTATACCTACTCTGGTCCGCCCTCCTCTGTAATGGTGAATCCGCCATCTGCAAGCCTCTACCAGTCTCTGACTGCCCCCTGCGGCTGAATCTACCCCCCTGCGACTATGGCGGAGGCGGGGGCCTGGGCGGCCTGTCTAACAATCGTGGCCTGGGTCCTCCCCGGGCTTCCCTCTGTAACTCAACTGGCCTGTCCTGGCGACGCTGTTCCTGATTAACCCTTCTGATCTCCCGTTGTCGCTGTCTGATGCCCTCAATATTCTGGGCAAATGCCTGAACTCGAGCAATGTCCATGTCCTCTCGCAGTGTGGCTGTAATGCAAGTCTCAACATATTCTGGATTCAATCCCATGATGAAGCGGTGTACTCTGGATGCCATGGTATCAACAAAGGCCGGTGCATACCGGGCCAAAGAATCAAACCGCAAGGAATATTCCCGAACACTCATGGCCCCCTGCTCCAGATGTAGGAACTGGTCTACCCGGGCCTGTCGAATCTCCCGCGGCAGATAATGATCCAGAAAAGCTCCTGAAAAGCTGGACCAGGTTGGAGGGGAAACGTCTCTCCCTCGGGATCTTTCCCAGCTTTCATACCATAACACGGTGATATTCCGTAACCGAAATGCTGCCAATTCAACTGATTCTGTAGGCGTGGCATGCATAACCCTGAAGATTCTCTGCATTTGATCCAGAAAATCCTGAGGATCCTCTGTCCGGTCCATACCTGTAAACTGTGGGGGATTCAGAGCTAAGAACTCTCGGACCCTCGAACTACCGGGCCCTCCTGATGACTCTGCAACTATAGACGGCATCGGTTGACGCTGAGCAGCCATCATCTGTGCTAACATAACTACAACACTCCTAACCTCCTGGTCGGAAGGTGTCGGTATAGGGACTGCTGAAGGTAGTGTCGCCCCAAGCGGCTCCTGATATGGTGGAGACTGCTGAGAAGGCTGGGACGATGCCTCTGTAGTGCCCTCTGATCGGGCTGTTTCTAAACGAGGGCGAGGCACCCTGCTGGTGCCTTCCCCTGCTGCAACATCTAAGCTCCGACCTATGATAGGATGTCGCTGGTCTGACATTATCTGTAACCAAAGAATATAGTAAGCTTTTAGGGACTCAACCCTATATTGTACCGCTCTACAGCACGACTGAATAAGAATAAAAGATAACCATCCTATCATGCCTTGCAGCCTCCTACCCATAGTATGTGGTGCACAACACATCCATGGACAGGACTCTACTTAGCACGGCTTGCAGACTCCCTGGGATACGACCTGCTCTGATACCAAGTTTGTCACACCCCGCCTTGGGGGGTATGACTGGCACCTGGTGCCCTACTAGGACCTGAACTGCTGGACTGCTAAGCCTGGGCACATCTGGTGCCAGGCTGGCTCTAACTCACATTTATGGAAACAAAGGGCTATATAACGGCTGTAAACACAGCCCCTGGCCCATTGGCCTATAGCCTCCTGTACCTGTACTAACAGCTGACCAGAAACATGTCAATATAGGGAAACCTATGCGGGCCGACAAGGACACCATGCTGTCTAGTTATCTATAATTTAATCATGAAGTACTGGATAGCTACGTGACCGGCAAGGTCACCACTACTGTCGAACTATGGACCCACACGGCCAACATAAAGGAAACACAAGTACTAACAGCTATACAACTGCACGGCCTCACACGACCGACTCATTTGACCACAGGGAAATATATACAGACTGCAAGCCTCTAGGAATAACCATAAAAATGATCGGGACAGGGCCCCGACCTACCCGTACTATACAACAAAAGAAAACGAAATACACCTCTGGAATTCAGTCTCCGGATGACAGGAGCTGAATACTCGATCGCTGACAGGAATCACGTGGTATCGCCTGCTCGTCTACGAGTACCTGCAGGCAAGTAATGCAGCGCCCCCACCAGGCGTCAGTACGGCTGGTACTGCGTATGTAAAGCAATAACTGAAAGAAGCATCTGAAATCAATAATATACTGATGAAACTGAAGTAGAAAGAAATAGATTAACTGTCTGATAATGTAAGTCATACCTTTTCTTAATTATACTAGAAGGAGTAAGAGTCATGCCTGAGGATTTATCGTTCTACTGTCGATCTACTCGTATCTACTGTAACACGGTATAACATATCATAACATAACATAGCACACACAAACCTTACCCGGCCCCCATAAGCCGGGAGGTACAACCAACACGCAATCTATACCCCTACCCCGGTCGTCCCATCTGCTATAATAACTATAAGCATCCTGCCAGTCCCCTGGCTATGCACTTGGGCTCGCTGAGCCCCTGACTATAACTGTACCTGAGTCCGGAGGACTCCTGAATCAACACCCCGGGCGTATCCGCTCGACGGGGGTGTATAAAGGCCGACCAAGGCACAATATGGGGAAAACTGGCATCCCATCTTCATCCCCTGTGGGATGGCATGCCACTCCGTAGAGCGACGTATCCTCGTCCTCTGGCGGATGAGTCGATACAGCTATTAACCCTGGGCGGTCATGGATGCTAGGTAGTCCAACCCCAAACAATACAATAGTCTCACTAGTAATACTATCGGCATATACCACATACTGGAACTAATGATAATAAAGAGTTTGTACATTCTGCATGCTGAACTAGTGATAGTGATATGTACGTATTTAATACATGCTGGAACTGATAATAGTATATATATATAGATATAATCTTCTGCCATACTGTACTGAGGCTAATACTGAACAGGATATAGTGTTTCTGCTGAAAACTACGTTGTACACTGGGTTTCTATAGTAACATGATTTACTGTTCCTAACGTGCTTTCTAACTTCATTTTAAGTTGTCATTCTACTTCTGAGATGTCTTACAAGTATTACATCGCTCTACTGGGTTTCAATTGAATATGATATTATCCTAACATTCTGTGTCACATCACGTACTGAGCATGCTGTGCAGTTTCTAACTCTTGTATTAGAATCTATTTCGCGCTAGCAAATCTCATGCTAATCATAATATGATTCTTCTAATATCGTACCAACATTCATAATAAACACAACACATAACTTCTGAATATTCTACTGACCTTTAAATTACTGTACTGTACCGATGGTACTTAACTTGCCGAGGAAACTAGCTTTACATACCTTATCCTTGAACTATTCGTCTGTCGGACGAGACTCGGCCGGTACTTCAACTATTTTCTCCCAACTGCATTCATAAATATGTCAATTACTACTAAATACAGCTTTATTTTAAAAGGCAACGTCACTTTCGATATAGTTTATAGCCTAGACTTAGGCTTATCGAAAGACGGTCGGAAACTCGCTATTTTCCAGAGGTCCAGAAGGGAGAAATATTCACTTCACAGCTAGGAACACATAGACACTAATTTAGAGCAATTCCACATACCTTAGCTCGGTGGCTCGACGATTCGTCGGCCGTATTTCACGAAACTGAATCCGTAGGAATGCTCTCTACTGCTAAATACCTCAGTATCTGAGTTAATTTGAGTTTGGACAACGTTTAGCAGCGTAATCGGACGAAAATTATATTATTTCTTTATTCCTTTTCCTTCTCCTGCGATTGCTCTTTGTTTTCTTGAAATTATAAGTGTTTTGATCATTTAAAACCGAAGTGGGGCTTTATATACTTGGGCCTAGACAAGGCCAACGTGTCACGGAGCCAACGCGGAGGCTTCACCTCCGTGACACGCTGCCATTGCGGAGGGGTTCTGCCTCGGCTCCTTCCGCGATGGTTCGACAGGTTCCTCGTCCGATCTTTCCCCGGGCCTTTCTCTAGCACGTATGGCCTTCAAATATACTTAACCAACGTGCGAAGAGGTCATTTAGGTGCCGGGAATTCTACGGGATATAACAATTGCATAACCCAAAAGGCATACGCTTGAAGGTGTATGTCCCATAGGGACAGGTAAATGTGGTATTCTCCTAATCTTCTAGGGCTATAGCTATTTGGTTATAGCCAGAATAGCCATCCAGAAAGCAATAATACTCCTGGCCTGCAAGTCTGTCCAACATCTGATTGATAAATGGAATGGGATAGTGATCTTTCCTGGTGGCCTCATTTAATTTCCTGTAATCCATGCAAATCCTCCAACCTGTGACCATGCGAGTGGGAATCAACTTATTCTTATCATTAGTGACAACTGTCATGCCCCCTTTCTTTGGGACACATTGAACTGGGCTGACCCACTCACTGTCAGAGATAAGATATACCACTCATGTATCTAGCCACTTAATCACCTCCTTCCTCACTACATCTTTCATCACTGGGTTCAACCTCCTTTGATGTTGTATAATTGGCTTGGATCCTTCCTCCATTAATATCTTATGCATGCAGAAAACCAGACTGATTCCATGGATGTCTGGCATTTGCCATCCTATGGCTCTCTTTCTCCTTTTCAGAACCACTAATGTTTCTTGAACCTGTGCATCTGCTAGTCTTGATGAAATAATGACCGGTAATGTGTCAGCTTCTCCCAAAAATACATATTGAAGGTGTGGAGGCAATGCTTTCAGCTCTAGTTTGGGGGCCTCCTCGATTGATGGCTTCGGTGGAGGCTCTAAGGACCTCTTTAGGGATTCAAACTCCTGCTTTTGGAAGAACATTTTGTCCTCATCCAAAGCTTGCACCATTTCACAAGTTGCAACATCCCCGAACTGCTCATATCCCACCAACGCTCTTTCAAAGTGATCATTCGGGCTAATAAGCTGAAGTGTGAACTCCTTGTCAATAACAATAATGGTTGAAAACTCTTCATAAATAGCAGGTAGCTTCAAGGCTTTGTAAACATCAAATACTTCCACCTTTTCATGAGCTCTCATTGTTAGCTGTCCCGCAGCTACATCTATTAGAGCTTGTCCGGTTTCCAAAAAGGGACGTACCAAAATAAATGGGACTTTCAAGTCTAGGTTAAAGTCAAGGATTATGAAATCTACAGAAAAAATAATAGAGCCCACTTGCACTAGCACATCTTTCACAATTCCATCTAGCCTCGCCAATGAGCGATCAACTAGCTGCAAAATTACAGTGGTGGGTCTTGGACTACCAAACCAACTTCTTGAATACAAAGGTGGGCATCAAGTTAATGCTCGCTCCTAGATCACATAAACCACAGGCTCTAATGGACTACCCAATAGTAATCTGGAATGTAAAACTTCCCGAATCTTTGAGCTTTGTAGGTAATCTATTCTGTATCCGAGAAGTGCACTCCTCAGTAAGTGCAACTGTGGAATATTCTGTTAGTCTGCTCTTGTTTGCCACAATATCCTTTATGTACTTAGCATACTTAGGAATACCCTGCAAAACATCCACCAAAGGAAGATTAATGTGTACCTGCTTCAATACTTCCATAAATTTCTGAAAGCATGCTTCTTCCTTATGCTTCCTCAATCTCTGAGGGAATGGGGGTGGTGGTGGTGACTTCTCAGTTTCTGTCTACTTTCCACTCCCCACTTCCTTATCATTATCTTCGGCCTCCTCTATTGTTTCAGCTTTGTGTGCTGGCTTTTCTGGAACCAACTTCTTCAGTTGTTTTTCACTCCTAGTGGTGACAATATTTACCTACTTAGGATTAGTGTCTGTTTCACTTGGCAACCCAACCCGGTGTCGAGTATACTGTGCTCCAACTAGCTGTCCCAGCTGAATCTCCAAAGCCTTTGTAGCCAACTGTTGATTTTTCATGTCACCTGCCATTTGAGCTTGGTTGGCTATAATGGTCTTCAACATATCCTCAATATTGCTGGATGGAGCAGGCGCATTATTCCCTCTGAATTGGGGCTGGAAATTCTGATATGCCCCCTGGTTTCTGTGCAGACCCTGATTCGAGCTTTGCCCTTGGTGACTATTACTGTCCCATGAAAAATTTGGATGGTTCCTCTAATTGGGGTTGTAATTATTGCCATACCGCTGATTATTGTTCCTCTGCGCATTTCCGACAAAGTAAGCTGATTCTGGGTTAGCACCACATGTATCAGCTGAGTGCTCACTGCTTCCACAAACTTCACACCACACTTGCTGGACTGCATTGACTGGAGCTTGTGGCTGCCCCAAGCTTATGTTACTGAAATGAGTGTTAATTTGATTCTATAATGCAGCTATCTATGCAGCAATAACTTTGAGTCTGTCTACCTCCAAGACACCTGCCGCTTTCTTCACCACACCTATGGTTGTGTCAGTATTCTATTATGGGTCGCCTTGCGAAATGTGGTTCAGTAGTGTGTACAACTCCTCATACGTCTTTTCCAAAGCTTGCCTACCAGCTGCAGAGTCTAACAGGATTTTGGTGTGAGTCTCCAATCCTTCTATAAAAATATGCACTAACACATCATTTGACTGGTGATGGTGAGGAAAATCTCTCAGCATAGACTTGAACTTCTCCCAAGATTGGTACAGGTTCTCACCATCTCTCTATTTGAAACTTAGAATATGACTTCTAAGCCTTGCTATCTTCCCCAAAGGAAAGAACCTGATTAAGAATTTCTTTGCCAGATCATCTCATGTGGTAATAGAGTTAGGTGGTTCAACCTTTAGCCACCTCTTCGCTTCCCCCGGCAAGGAAAACTGGAACAATGTAAGCCTCACATAATATGATGATACCCTTGTAGGTATATATGTTTCACTAATCTCCAGAAAATTTTATAGGTGCTACTGCGGGTCTTCATGGGGGAAACCTGTGAATTGTCCGCTAGTATGCAAAAGCTGCACCATATTCTGTTTCAGCTCAAATCTACCTCCTGGCTCCGGCTTGCGGATGCTAGAGGTAACATTGTTCGCGTGTGGGATTGCCACCTAGCGTACTGGTCTTGCTGCCATTACTTCAGGCAATAACTCTGTCTTCCTAACTAGTGGATGCTATTGTTGTTCCAGAATTTTCCTCTGTAGCAACTGCAACTTCCTTTCTAGAACTTCTCTCCTTTACAAATGAAATTGTCTTTCTGGCTCCAAAAATGGTTCCGCCAATTCCTTATTCCTTGCCAGCGTTCAGAAATTGCCCTGTACGTGCAAATGTAGCAGCTAAGATCAAGTTGTCAACACTTGCACAAAACTTGCAAAACTAAAATTCAAAAATTTCACTAATTTCGCCAGTCCCCAGCAACGGCGCCAAAAACTTATTGTCTCCCAAACACACGCAAGTGTACATGGTCGTACAAGTAATATTATGGCTATTTCAAGCTGGATATCAAACCCACAGGGACTATAACTTAGTGACTTTATTTTCTTATTTTAGTGTTCACAAATATTCTACGCAAGTGTGTAAGTAACACAATGAATTAAGAGTTTGATAACTAATAATATAGAAAGTAATACCGAATGAAGATAAAACGTTGATTAAAACAATAGCAAGAACAGTCTAAGGTTAAGACATGAAATACAATCATGCATAACTTGTATTATTCTTCAGCTACCTTCTCTTTCAGGTTGATGGTTGGGAAAAATTAGAGTTTGACTATGGTCTTTCGAACCTCTAGCTAATTGCCCAATTATGAACCTTGCAACTACACATTTCTCTAATGCAATAACTCATCCTAGGTTTAGTAAAAATTTATTCCCTTTGTTAACCGAATATGGCGTTACAGGTATATTTCTATCCTGCACGCGAATCTTACTTTCAATTTACAGTAAAGATAAGAGCATATTCTCCTATTCCTCGTTCTACCCTAATAATTCTCCTTTCAAAGTCAAATTAGTATTATAAATTTATCTTAATGCTGGCCAAACATTAAAACACCAAAAATCAAGAATAGAAGAACAACTATTTATGAGATAAAAAAATTCAGCTAAAAATAATATGAAATTATACGATCATGCAATTAACCTTAACCTCTGAATGAGGTAATTTAGCCACTCATTTGTTAATTAAACATCTCCAAACAAGTTTTTATCATGAGAACAATTGAAATTTAGAAGAAAAGAGAAGAGAAAGAACCCTAGAATTTTCTTCAGCTCAACTTCTGTTTCCCACATTCTTGCCAATTTTTCAGATAATGAAAAATAAAAATATAAGTATTCTATTTATACAAGTAAAGAATTACATAGTGACAAACTAACTCCATGGCACGGAGCTCATCGCGGAGAAATGACTCCATGACACGAAGTTGTCGCGGAGGTGCACTAGAATTGAGGAAAAACTGGAGGCCATAACTCCGTGTCACGGAGCTGAACGCAACATATCTCCTCCGTGACACGGATCAAACGCGGACCCTCACTGTTTCGTGCCTTTAAATTTTCACTAAACTTCTTCTACCCAGGCACTGTGGCACGTTGTTCAATGTGAACAATCCTTAACGTGACACGAAAGTGACTTTCCAAATTGGTTTTTAAGCTCTCTGAAATTTCCATACGTCAAGTCCAAGTATCATCCACCACATTGCATTGAATTTATTGTATTCTTCACCTGCAAATAGTCACACCGCATTTATTAGTACGAAAACATATTTAACCGAAAACATGCACGGATACATTAATATTATCTTAAACTAGGCTTCCGTATGATTGAAAATACAGAGTTTGGTCGCATAAATACGCTCAAGATCAATTTTCTTTTTAATAATTCTAAGAATTCAGTTTAAAACTTTATTGTCTCCACCTTCAAACGCTGTTGCAAATGGTTGTTTGTTCGTTCTTCTTTTTTTTTAGTTCTATTTTATTACCTTTCAAAAGAAAAAGATTATTGCTACCTGGTGATTTTCTTTATTGGACTCCTGTGAGTATTTTTTTGTCCAACTAAAATTTTTAATAGAAACATAAATTTGAGGAAAAACTACAAAGCAAAATGGCAAAGCTAAATATTATATAATTCGATTTAAATTTTTCACTGCACCTATTAATTAAAAAAATTATTTACTTTATAAGTTTAATTTGAACACTCTTTATTAAACTTCTGGCTACGCTACTGAGTTTTAGGCTAGTGAGTATTAGTTTCGGTCAAAGTGGCGTAGCCGAAAAATTAATAAAGGGTGTTCAAATTAAACTTATAAAGTAAATAATTTTTTTTGAAAGGTAACAAAAGAGAACTAAAAAAAAGAACGAAGGTATAACCATTTGCAGCAGCATTTGAAGGTGGAGACAATAAAAATTTAAACAAACTTCTTAGAGTTATTAAAAATAAAATCAAACGGACTTTGTATCTAAATCAAAATAGAAAAACAATTCGCATTTTGCACAGTGTGAAAAATATCACTAAATTTAATTTTTGTAACAATAAAATTAGTGGAGATATTTTTAGATATATACATATAAAATTTATAATGAAATCACAAATGTAATAATACTTTTATTAAAATTAAGAATTATTTTAAACTACAACTTTTATTACCAAATTTTCTTATAAGGAGATTTTTGTAAAAAAAATTACTTTTATATATGTGTCTAGTGAGGAATTTTATACAAAATTATATCTTCCTAATTATATAAATAATTAATTTATTTATGTACATTTTTTCTTTCATAAGATAGTAATGTATAGATTTTTAAGATTAAAGGAAAAGAAAATACAGAGGTTTATTGGCACTAATTTGCCACTTGAGGAATCCTATGCGACGAATCAGTCATAATTCATAAACAACCAATATTTTTGATAAAAAGGGCATACAAATGCGTCAGAGCAAGGTAGAACCCGTAATGCGCTACTCCAAATAAATAGCTTTTGCCACTAAGCTACAACACTTGATTGTTACAAGGGTGTTCAATATATCAACAAAATCAAATATTTGACCTATATATCCGATATAATTTTTCGGTGAAGGGTATTCGACTGACCTCCCTTGCTTTAATATAGCTCCGCCCCTGGTTCCAGATACATATAAATAGAAGGGCCCCATTTCATAATAGATAGTTTTTGTACATCTTTTAAATATTTGTTTTATCAAGGAAGACCTCTTTCATTGTTCTCTATGTCTTCGATGATATTCAATCTCTTCATCTTCTTTACTTTGATTTACTATTTTAACATGGTATCAAAACTTATATCCTATTAGATCTAGGAATTATCTCTCTTCAGATGTTACCCTCGAGGTTTTCTTCAGGATTTTCCCTCTCAGATTTGGTTTTTAGGATTTGGATGATTTTATTCTGGTGATTTTAAGTTCCCTGATTTCTTGCTCAAATTTGCTCAACTTCTCAGCTAAGCAGTGATTTTCAGGGTTTATTTTTTTCATAGTTGAGCTACAATTTCTGCTCGGTAATCTGTAATACAATTTCTACTTGGTAATCTGTAATCTTGTTCTATTTTAATTGCTTCAACTAGTTGTTTTTAGTTGCTTCTCGTTGATTCTCTAAATACACCAGTTAGTAACTTGATTTCTATGTTTAACATCCGTTACTGGTGCTGAATTCTTTTTGTGAATTGATTTCTACATTTTCATGAATTTTTTTGATATCTTCTGACTGCGGTGACTAACGACACCGAGCCTCTTGCTACTAACGGGGCTTCCTCTGTACTTGGTTCTCGTACTACGTTTCATCCTGACTATAACATCCATTTATGTCACCCTTTATAAGTACATCCTTTTGATATATTGGGGTCTTCCCTAGTCTTTGTTCCCTTTAATGGTTCTGGTTATGGTAGCTGGCGCAGGACAATTCTGGTGCCCTTGTCTATTCATAACAAATTAGACTTCATCAAAGTTGTATCTGATAGACCTCCCAAAAATCCACCTTTGGCCAAGCAGTGGCAGTGTTGCAATGACTTAGTAGTGTTCTGGTTAAAATTTTTCTTAGTAAGGACATTGCTCACAGAGTCGAATATTCAAAGCTAGCTAAAGATATTTGGGCTAGGATATTTGAACTTACAAAAGAGCTAGCTCATATATCTCAGGGCTCCTCAAATATAGCTTTGTATTTTAATAGGATTAAGTGGCTTTGGAATGAAATTGGATCAATTTTCCACTATTATGTGACTGTTTGCCACCTGCGGAGGAAACAAAAAAAGGTGAAGATGAGAAAAAAATTTATTAGTTCTTAGTGAGACTCAATGAAATTTATATGCAAGTTAGGAATAACATTCTTATAATGAAACCTCTTATTAGTATGAATATTATCTATAACATTCTTCTGGGTGATGAGAAGCAGTGACAAATCTATTACACCTCAAAATTTTCATCAGGATTTATCTCTTTCAATCCCGGGGTTTCCACTTTCAATCTTCACCCTAGCCCTTCTAAGCCAAATTTCTCTTCCAAAACTGCCTTTAAACCACAAAGGTCCTCCCTCCTGTGCAAATACTGCAAAGAATAGGACATAATATTGATAAATGTTATAGGCTTCATGGGTTTCCTTCTAGTTTCAAGTTCACGAAGGGAACTGGTCTAAGAAAAACAGTTGCTCATGTAGAGCTTGATCCTTGTAATAATGAGCCTTCCACTAAAAGATAAAATTTTAGTGATTTTGAAGGAACTGGTGGTTCGGATGTGCTTGTTATTTCTAATCAATAGACTCATATACTTTTTGACCTCACTAAGGATCAAATCTACCAACTGATGTTATTACTACAATAGTCTCATCTAGCTGCTTCTTCTTCTGCTTCAAATCTCATGGGTTCTACTAACTTTGCCGGTAAGTTGCTGGCTGAAAGTCATAGTCTCAAAGCTTGTCTGCTTACTAAAATAGATAATACTGTATGAATCATATATCCTGAAGCTTCTGACCACATGACTTCAAATAAATCTCTTCTTTTCAATATGCAAACCCTTCCTATTCCTTATCTTGTTCCCCTTCCCAATAGATCCAAAGTTAGAGTAATTAACATTAGTTCTTTGACTCTTTTCTTAGATCTTATACTTCATCATGTGCTTTACATCTCTAGTTTTCAACAACCTTATTTCTGTTTCTAAACTTGTTATTGCAGATGGTAATTTTATTTTATTTACCAATACTGTATGTACCCTACGGGGCCCTTCTCTGAAGAAGCCTCTGGTTCTTAGTAGATCTGACAGTGGGCTTTTCAAGCTGTTCCACTAACCTGCAGTACTGCTTTCTAATTTTTCTTCTCCTGTTGTTTCATATCCCTCTATCCCTGTTGTTTCTTCATCTAATTGTACAGTTGCTTCTTTTTCTAATTTTGTTTCTTATCATGATTTTTTTTCTAATTGATGCAACTGTATTTGTTGTTTTTGTCAATATATTTGATTCTACAAGTTTAAATAAAATTAATGTTGTTTGGCATTATAGACTTGATCGCCTACCTTTTTCTAAAATGAAGACCATTTCTACTCTTGGACCAAATTTCTCTCCAAGCAATCTTTTGGTTGCCCTGTTTGTTCTTTAGACAAATTGTCCAGAATGCTCTTTTCTGATAGCTCTATCAAGGACACTGAACCATTTCAACTCATCTACCTTAACACTTGCAGTCCTTATAATGCTCCTACATATGATAGTTCCAAGTTTTTTCTCACCATTGTTGATGACTATACTAGGTCTACCTAGACCCATTTTTTGGGAACCAAAAGCAATGCTTTCACCACTTTAAAAGATTTTCTTGCCATGATAAAGGCCCAATTTAACACCAAAGTTAAAATTGTGAGAAGTGACAATGCATTGAAATTAGGCTCAAGCCTTTCTGGCTCTCAATTTTTCTCCAGTCAACGAATTATCCATCAGATTTCTTGTCCACATACTCCTCAATAAAATGGTATTGTGAAAAGAAAGCATAAATATTTTCTTGACACTCTCAGGGCATTATTATTTCAATCTCATCTCCCTATTGGGATTCTATTCTCACTGCTACCTACCAAATCAATAGATTCCTTTCCTCTCTACTAAATCATAAAAGTCCTTATGAGCTCCTCTATGACTTATCCCTATCTTATGCCCACCTTGTAGCTTTTGGGTTGTTCCACCATCCCCAAATCCTATAAAATTAAGTTTTCCCTAAGGGCCTCTTGCTTTGTTTCTAGGAATATTGTCTTCCGTGAGCATGTATTCCCCTTCCTTCTTTCCATTACTAGTTCTCCTCATCCTTGTCCTTTTTCCTTATGTGCCTATTTTGAGGATCATCTTTCTATTCTCACCCTCCTCCTGTTTCTCCCCCTCCTCCTGTTTCTCCCCCTTCTCCTCCCGCTTCTCCTATACCTCTTGTTCCTCATTCTCCTCTTACTTGCCCTCTCCCTCTTGTGCCCTCTCTTCCTGTTCTCAGGACCTCCTTCAGGCCACACAAGCGGCCTGTTTATCTTAGGAGTTATGTTTGCCAGTCTTCTTCCCTCTATTCTTAGCTCTTGTTATGATCCTCCATCTTCTGATTTAACCAACAATCTATTTTTGAGTCGTACACTTGTTCTTAAGTCGCAACTGTCTTTGAGTGGCAGGGTGCCATGAGACAGGAGTTTGAGGCTTCAGAGGCTAATTATACTTAGGATATTATGGAGTTACCTAGTGGGAAGAAGCCCATTGGTTGCAAATGGGTCTATAAGGTGAAATATAGGGCTGATAAGAGCATTGAGAGGTATAAGACTAGATTGCTGATTAGAGGTGATACTCAGGTTGTAGATGTTGATTTTCATAAAATCTTTTTTCCTGTTGTCAAAATGTCTACCATTAAGACTCTTATTATTATTTCTATTAAGCATCATTGGCCCCTCTACTAATTAGATGCCAATAATGCTTTCTTACATGATAATTTGAATGAAGAAGTGTTTATGAAGCTTTCCCTTAGTTTATTAGTCCCTTTCTTTTCTTTCTCTTCTTTCCCTTTGGTCTTCAAATTACAGAAATCCCTTTATAGGATGGTACAAGCTTCTAGGCAGTGGTACGCCATATTATCCCAGGTCCTTCATTCAATGGGATATGTTCACTCTTTCAACGATTATTCTTTGTTCACTAGAGGATCTAGTACTTCCATGGTCATCTTCGTTGTTTATGTCGATTGCATTGTTCTTACTAGGATTAATTCTAAAGAGATTTTTTCTCTTAAAAACTTTTTACATGAGCAATTCAAGATTAAAGATTTGGGACTGCTTAGTTATTTTCTTGGCATTGAGTTTATATACTCTCCTTCTGGTTACCTTCTTCACCAACGAAAGTTTATTCTTGACATGCTTAAAGAATTTCATATTTAGGTCTCTTCTCATATTCTCTGCCCCTTGAAACTGCATGAGAAACTCCAAGCTTGTGTGGATGCAACTCTTCCCAATCCTGAAGTATATAAATGTCACATTGGATATCTAAATTTCCTCACTCATACTCGGTCGGACCTGTCCTTTGCTGTCTAATAATTGACTTAGTTTATGCAACTTCCTTGCACACCTCATATGCGGGCATCTCTCCATGTTTTGAGGCACTTGAGGGGTACTTTTTTTCTTTGATTTCTTTCTTAACAACTCTTTCGATCTCTCTCTCTCTCTAGGTGTTCTGTGATAGTGATTGGGGAACATGTCCTGATAGTAGGAGATCTGTCTCTAGGTTTTGTGTCCTTCTTAGTGGTAGTTTGATTAGTTGGAAGTCCAAGAAATAACATGTAGTGTCCCTTTCTTCAACAGAGCCTGAGTATAGGTCTTTGAGTAAGGCCGTTGTTGAGGTGACCTGACTGACTCAATTGCTTTTTGATTTTGGTCTTCCTGACCTTGGTGTTGTACCTGTGGTTTGTGATAACCTGGCTTCCATGTATATGCCACGAATTCAGTGTTTCATGAGCGCATTAAACATATCGAATTGGATCATCATTTTGTTCGCAACAAACTATCCGTTGGTTTGATCTCTCTACATCATACTTCCTCTACCATCCAACTTGCTGATATTCTTACCAAGAGCTTACCTGGTGCTTCTCATTATCTTCTTCTAGCAAGTTGGGGGGTTTACCACCCTCCAACTTGACCGGGGGGGAGGGGGGGAGGTGTTAGACTTGACAAAGTAGTAGGTATGGGATGAGTCGGTTTGCTTGATTGCATTTGTATTTATACATATTGTTGTAACTAATTAATGGGTTGTTATAACAAATTAGTAAGTTTTGGGCTAGTGAGTATTAGTTCTGGATACATATAAATAGAAGGGGCTCATCTAATAATAGATATTCTTGTACATCTTTTAGATATTTTTGATCAAGGAAGACCTTTTTCATTATTCTCTCTGTCTTCATTGATAGTTGATCTCTTCATCTTCTTTACTTTGATTTGCTGCATTAACGGATATATTTAAATAACATGATAATATAAAGAATTATTTATAATGATAAATGTATAAAATTTAAATTCTTACTCTTTTCGTTTCAATTTATTTGTGTTGCTTTTTTTTCTAATCCATTTAAAAAAATGTCTAATTTTTTTACAATTCTTAATTCTAACTTTCCACATGGTATGTTTAAGACCAAAAAATTAAATGGCATTTTGATACATTCTTCATATCTTTAATTCAAGACGATTCAAAAGTCTTGTTTACTTTGTTAAACTTCGTGTCAAATTAAAAACAGTTAAATAAATTGAAATGAAGAAAATACAAGATAATGAGTTTAAATTATATACACGTCACTTCAACATAAATATTTGATTACAGAACTGTCAAGTCATCAAAAGATATCTATTTTTAAGACTCTTTAAAAATGTGAAATTTAATATCTTAAGATACATTATTTGTTACAACAGGTAATTGGTAACTTGATATTAATGTATACGCTAGAGGCTTATTTGGTCGGGGAATAAGTTATTTCGATATTAATTATTTTGGATTAGTTATTTTAAAATTATTATTCCTTTCTTCATGTGGGATAAAAATAATATTACAATTTCAGGATAACTAATTTTGGAATAAGTTATTCCATGATCTTATCCCAACCAAACATGAGAAAAACTCATACCAAAATTAATTTCAAAATTAATTTTCTCTTATTCCTCATATCAAACGCATCCCAATAATAGAATATAGCTTAAAATATAAAATAATTACATGTAAGTTTTCACAATAAATAATAATTAATTTATTATCAAATATTAAACTATACTAGTAAAATAAAAATTATATTTACACGGTTAATTAATATGGCTTAGTTCTTACTTAGTCCTTATTTATTTGCACTTAATGGAGGTCTAAATGGTTCAAATCTTAGGCCATTAGTTGCATTTATTTTCATTAGGATTTAAGCACTTATTTCTTCTGCATAGATCTTAATTATTAAGAATTGGAACAGAGTCTTAATATCATTAAGAGTATGTTTGTATGGATAATTTTCACCGTCACTCTATCCACAACCACCAGCCACCACCATTAACCACATCTATCATCACAACCACCACTACTATTACCATCGCCAACCACCAACGAGTCACCACCACCTACTACCTCTGTCACCATTGGCAACCACCATTATTGTTGTCAACCACTCCTGACATCACAACAACCACAGCAACCACCACCGCTGCCAACCACTACTGTCAATCGTTACTACACATACCACCTCCATCACTATAATTATATTTACTGCCACCACCACCACTATCACTCACTACCACCAATGCGATCAATCCCTACTATCAATCACCTTCACCATCACGACTACTACAAACACCTCGTCAAACACTACACATTCTTCAGTCACCATCATCAACACCGCCAACTCCTAAAATCAATCAACTTCACCATCATAACCGCCACTACCAACCGTAACCATCACGTCAGCCACTGCAACACCACTCGCCTCTATCATCATTACTATTACCACCACCATTCCCAGCAACTATTACCATCACAATCACTAGTCATTAACAACAAATATTACCTGACCACCATTATAACCCATCTCCATCATCATAGGAGAACATAAATATTTTATTTTTTATCAGATAATAAATTTATTTTATTAAATTAATTTTTATTTGAATTGTATATCTAATATATTTAGAAATAAATAAAGTATACACATTTAGATGTTGAAAAATGAATAGTTATAATCATTTAGTATTTAGATCTAGAGATAATAACATTTTAATCATTCAGATGTATATTTAAATTTAAATGCTTTAATCTTAATGAAAATAAATGAAGACTTATTATGTAAAATAGGCAACTTCGACCAAACAACAAAACGTCAATTATATAAAATAACGTCCTAATTAGTTAGGCTAAAAAAATATCATAGTGATCACGAGAAAGAGAGAAAGATCACTTACTAGAATCCTTTTTCTTTGCCCACTTCGACTGGTCCAAAATTACGACGTCGACGTATAACTATTTGGACTATTTATCATATGCATATTTGCTTTTATTTAACATTAACTTTGTAATTAATTTGAGGGAAGAATTAGCGTTGGAGTCAGAAATTAATTTATATGGCATGAAAGAATGTAAAAAGTTTTAGAATATCATACTTGAAATTCTAACTTAATTATGATTTAAAATGACTTTTAACTTTTTTTTTATCATATATAAATTTTCTTTTATTTAACACTAATTTTGTATTGAGCGAAAATTCTATACTGGAGTCAAAATTTTATTTACTACGAAAAAGTTTAAAATATTTTAAAATATCATAATTGGGATTCAAATTTAATTATGATAAAAATGACTTTTGACTCCTTACGCTGTATTAAATTTTCTTATTTTTTTGTTAATAAAATTCATCAGTTTATATACAAAAAAAAAAAGAATTATTTTATACTATTTGCAATTAAGTAAAAGGGTTCGAATTGGATTCCTTTTAGGGTGTCAATGGTTGAGTTGGTTGGATTTTTTTTTTATAAATATATTATATTATTTTTAATATATTTTATTTTATACTTAAAATTATATTCTCGCACAAGTTTGAATTGATTTTTTTTCTTTAATACCTTTCTATAATTTTTTTTATTTTTTTAATTATTTAATAATTTAAATTTATAATCTTAAAATTAAAAGCGAAGAATTTCGATTGCTTAATTATTCCTTACTAAGTAATAAACAATTGGATGAGTCGAAACTTATCGGAATCCTTCTTTCTCTTTCTTTAAATAAAAAAATAGAAGTCAAACTTGCTAAAGGGAAAAAAATCTCCAACTTTTTCCTTTGTCTTCTACTCAACGTTTAAAAAAAAAAAAAAAAAAAGAACAACAACAAGAAGAAGAAGGTACCTTGGACAGACACTTGAAGAAACCTTTTCTTTTGCCCATTTATTTTTCTGAATAAAGTAGTTATAATGGAACCTTTTTAAATTTCATCTTTTTGGTTGACTGATATTCTGAGACAAAAGTGTACAAATAAATATATAAAAAACTCATGAAAAATTGCTATGCAATTCAAATTATAATTTCTTTAATGAACTGTTCTTGTTGACTAACAACATTCAAGGTGAAATACTTATTCACACCTAATTTTTAGGTAAAATTATATTAACTTATATTATACCAGTTAGGTGACAAGTAATATATGTTAATTGATTATAATTAAGTAATACTAATGTGTAAGCACAAGTAATCGAGAATTTCTAATCAATAAAGTGAAAATTCATGTAACCAATTTATTGAGTTATTAAGATTTCTCATCTGCTATAATAAGTAAAAATAATTTAATAGTGTAATTATTTTGTACAGTAACAATAAAAATGAAACCTAAAATAAAATAAGAATACAAGCTTTTTACATTTATAAGTCAGAAATTCAATTTATTCAATTGAGATCATGTAATGTAATTGGATCTCTCATCCAATTACCAATTTTTCCAATGGAAAGAACTTCAACATAAAAAAATTAATTTAAAAAAAGAAGCAATCCTAACCTTTGTCCGATTGATTATTCTACTGGCATTTCACATTCAACTATTTTTCTCCTCTGATTAGCTACTTTCGTATTTAACGAACTAATTATAACTTTTATCAGGGACAAATATGAAAGAAAGATCAGAATCAATCGATACAACAAATGAAAAATCATGAATCAAAATAAATATTAAAATATAACCTTTCATAATAATAAGTGATCAAGTATACAATCTTATCTATGCAAATTTTCCGTATCAATAAAAAGTAAAATATAAATGAGAGCCGCGGAGAGTAAATATTTTTTCTTATATCCCCGTGATCACTCTCCCACGTATCGGGAGATATAAACAATGTAAAAGTAAATAAAGAGAGATGTTAATACGGCTATGGAAGATATCTCCAATCTTTTTGGGCCCCGACTCCCTTTTCAAAAGTGATAAGATTCTTGTGCCTAGCAAACACTTTCTTTCCACAACCAATGGTGGCTTAAAAGAGCTCTGGAAAAACAAAAAAACTCATAACTTTTCCAATCTTCCAAGAAACTCCTTCCACCTCTACCAAAACTGTATCTTCTTTACAATTAAATAATCACCAGTAACACCCAAAAAAAAGGGAAAAAGAAAAAGTATCCATAGACATGACTGAACTCAAAGAGGATCAAGAAGATCAGCAGCAGCCACAGAGGCGGCGGCTCTGTGATTTCTGTGGGGATAATACTGCAGTTTTGTACTGTAGAGCAGATTCTGCTAAGCTCTGTTTTAGCTGTGACCGTGAAGTTCATTCCACTAATCAGCTTTTTACTAAGCATACTCGTTGGCTACTGTGTGACCTTTGTGATTCTTCTCCAGCTTCTATATTGTGTTGTACGGAAAGTTCTGTTCTCTGTCAGAACTGTGATTGGGAATCCCATAAACAATCCCATTCGCCGATACATGAAAGGAGACCTCTTGAAGGGTTCACTGGGTGTCCTTCTGTCTCTGAGTTGTTGTCCATTCTTGGATTTGAAGATTTGGGGAAGAAGGCTCTTTTATATGGTGACTCTGTTTCTTCTGATGGAGGCTATGGTTTCTCAGATTGGGTTATTTGGGATACTCCTTCTGTCGTTAGTCTTGATGATTTGATAGCTAATAATGATTCCGCACCCAATTTTCAAGCTGTTGGGGTTCCTCCTCTCCCCAAGGTCCTTAACTTTTTATCCACTCTTCATTAAGTTTTATAGCTCCTTATGATCTGCAATTGTTGTCCAAAGTTCAACTGTTTTGCTCCTTTTCCTTTGAAGCGTTTTCTCTTGGTTTAATCTACTTCAATTTAATTAATCATGTCTTCAATATGTCATCGTGTGCAAAGACTGAGTCAAAATTTTTAGTTTATTGGTTTTGAATCATCATTTTCTTGTATACTGAATTTTGGATAGAATTTTCTTTTATATATGTCAAATGAATTTTTTAACATAAATATAAAGTTTCACCCAAAGCTATCTGTTTTTTCTGACCCGTAGCCAAAATGATGGCTCCGTCCATGCCCACGCGAGCCTGAATGGAACAAGGTAAAGTTTATATGATAATAGACGGCGGTGAGACTCGGAACTTAGTTCCAATACCATGTTGAAGTTTGTGAATAAACTCATTTGAAATTTCTAACTGACAGAGAGTGCACACTTTTAACTTAATTATGTCTTCAGCTGATAGAGATCTCTTTTCTGTTGCTCCTTTTTCACCGTGTGGTTCCAGTGTTTTTTGTAACAAGATAAATTCTGGATTCTTTACATGCTAAGGGATTTTTCTAATTTATTTTTGAAATCAGAACCGAAATGCTGCATGTGGGAAACACAAGGAAGAAATACTTTGTCAGCTTCGTGAATTATCAAAATTGGAACCAAATTCTAGTGATGGTCACGATGAAACTATACCAATTATAGGATTTCAATCAATGAAAGGTTCAGGATTTATGCAGACTCCAGAGCAACATGTAGTTCCTTCATCTGAGGTAAACCTTCTTTCCCTGCATAATTTCTTTTTTCTTTCTCTAGTTAAGTTCATTTCATTCGCTGTTGCTCCTCTTATAGTTTTAAAGTGTTGAATAGCGTGACATTTGTCTAAAAGCTTAAACTGTTAGAGAGAACACACTTTTAGTGACTTAATTATATTATGTCCTGACATTAAGTAACATCTCTTGAGACCACCCAATGGACTAGTTAAATTTCCACTTGCAAACTTTTATTTAGTTTTCCACATAAGTTCCAGAAAGTGTTATGCCCTTATGCTTAGTTTACCCGTATAGATCTTTTTGCATATCAGGAGTGGGGGACACTCAAGTAATCCATTTTTGTTTATGTAACTGTTCTTTAGCATCAACTATAGTTGGATCCGTGCTATAAACAGTGAAGATTATCATCACTTGATAGTGTTGTGAACCACAATTAACTGCACTCAACTTTCACATAGAAAATGATCTCAAATTTTAAAAAGAGGAATTGTAGCATTGAACAACATGATGTGATCATGGTCCTTGCCAGCAGGGAAGTGCCTTCCATTGGTGTGGTGATACTGTAGAATTCGCAGATCAAGGCTTTTCTTCTTCTTTAGCGGACTGCTTCATTGAGACGAAGTGTTTACATCCCGAAAGAGATTCAGATGTTGGTGATGTTTCTGGTGGAGCAAATGAAGAACAATCTCATAATCCTCCCGCTGCTGAAACATTTCAAATGGTACCTAAAGTTGCACATCGTGAGTTAAACAGCCAAGAAAGAGAAACTGCCGTGTCACGCTACAAGGAGAAGAAGAAAACAAGGAGGTAATGACACTTGCTTTTTCATTTTGTGCTCTAAGTAGGATTCTATGTAGGTGTTTAGATAATGTTCGGTTGAAGTTAAAAAAAGAGTATTTGGAAGTTGAAATTGTTCGACATAAATTTCACTAGAAAAAAAAGTTTGCTTCCTTATCAGTTATCATAAGAGAAAAGATTGTAAAATAAAATGATTCTTTCATAAACCCAATACGTCTTGTACGCATATATTAGAATTGTAAGTTTTATGAGTGCAAACTATTTCACTTGAAATTCTCAAACAAGTTTTCCAATATTTACTAATATTTCAAATACTGAAGCTCAATTTTCGCACATGCTAATAGGCGAACTTCAACTTGCAAATACAAGTGAAGTTATGGCCACACCCCCCCCCCCCCCTTAGAAGTCTTCAAGTTTGTGGTGTATCAGCATATAGGCCTCCTGTGATATTTCATATCTTCTAGTCCAAATATTCTGATATGGTTATTACTTTTTTGTTAAACTCTTTCAAATCAAATAGACTACTAACTATTGAAGGTGTAGAATTTTCCACCAGTGTTAATTTATTGTTTTAAGCATTTCTTGCACCTGATATGTGTTTATGGCTGATTAACTCTTCGAATTCTGGTCCAATAAGTAGGCATAATTCTTTTGTCTTGCCTGAAAGATATACTGTAGTTTCTTTCGCTTGTTTTCAACTTGGTAGATCTACTGGTATACATTTGCCTGGGACAATCTACTTGAACCAATTGTAAATGGATGTTTATCACTCCTTTGCTCAAGAAGTTCCGGATCATATTAATAATGTCCTGTACAACTCCATTTTTAGTCCTATATAGATTTTGTGCCATTTCTTTCATTTCACAAGACATGATATCTCTGTGTATAGCGCTGTGAGCTATCAGGGTCATAGAGAATCCATCACTAGGCACATTATTTAATTAATTCAACTAAAACTGATCCAAATTACATAGCCTAGTTGACTCTATTATGCCTTCTTCATATCAACTTTTAGAGCACATCTAAGCATGCTTCCATTATGAAAATTTGAAAGTCAATTTTGCATCCAAAGTATGATTCACCTACAATCCTGCTATACAAGTAGTCACCTTGTGCTTTCTTGGATGTTAAAAAGTAGTATAGATGATTTACTGAGGGCTTTTTTTTTCTTTCCCTGACATGGTTTCTTGACTGAGATTTTTTAATCAGATATGAGAAGCATATTAGGTATGAGTCAAGGAAGGCTCGGGCAGAAAGTAGGACGCGAATCAAGGGGCGTTTTGCCAAGATGAATTACAGGGATTCTTCCGTGCATCAGTAGCATCAAGGGTTTATCTTTTTCGAATAAGGTTGCAAAAGCAAACAATCCAGGACATTCTGCTGGATCAATCGTTTACAACATTAATGAAGGTTTTTGTTAATTCTGTCAGGTGCATTTGCAAATCTTTTGTCAGCTCTCCAGTTCTATAGAGGCAATAGGGACTTAGGGAGTCTTTCTTTCAGCATGTAGTAATTTGTAAAGCTAAAAGTTAATAAAACGTGTAGCTATCCTGATAGAAAAGGGGGGAAAAAGTGAGATTTAGTACAGATGTTTTATCTAGCTTGCTTGTTGTGTATGTAGGCTTTTGCAGTTCAGCTTATATATACCTCAATGAAATGTCTTGTCAAAATTAGTCGACTTTTGCATTCTATGTTAACAGCTGGTCTGTGTATTCGTTAATTATTTTGTTAAGCTTCATTGCTTTCTCTCTTCCTAGTTCTAGTCGTTTATTCATAGATGTGATGGAATTTCGATTGAATGAACTCTTGAGGCTGCAGCCTGCAGGGTTGATGAAAAGGTCTACTTGTCTTTGTGCTTCTTTACATCGACATCAACCTATTCCTCTCTCCTTCTTCGGAGTTAATTTCTCAAAAAGGTTTTTCGAACTTATCATCTTTCTACAAGTCATGTTTGTCACTTTAGAATCACTCAACTTATGTCTGGTTACACAAAAACAAATTTGACCAGAAAATTTCATTAAATCCGGCCAGAAAGCCAAGTAGGCATGTCTAATCAGTTAAAATGCCCATGTGGCTTTCCAAGTCAGCAACCATGCCATCTGTGTGTCACTCGAACCCGTGGTCATCTTACTCTTCTTGTTCCGCAACCATGCTATATGGAGGCATATCACTTCAGGGTGCAAATCTTAATGAGTTTGAAGTTTTCTTGCTCCCCCATTAATTTTGACTTATAATACTTTTTGTTAGTACTTTTTGGGGGTTATTTTCTATCCTTATTTTCTCTCCTTTGCTTTTCTTTTGCCCCTCTTCAAAGTAAAGTTACTTCTTAGAGTTGGCTTTTGCAATTACAATGTCTCTGTATGAGTTTTTGCTTTGAACTGAAATATGATCTTCTTTTGGTCGAATGACTTCTGATTAGAAGTTTAAAAATCAGTGAAGCGGCGTGATTTAAAGCAAAAAAATGTGATGAGTAGCGCTGTGCAAACTTTGGGTCAAACCAATAACCCGAATCGATAATTTGATTATTGGAGGGGTTATTGGTTTAATGGTTCGGGTCTCAATTGATATAATATAATTATCGGATTATCGGTTCGGGTCTCGGTTTGTATAATTTTTTTAATCGGGAAACCAATAACCCGATATCACTTTAGTTAATTACAATTCTACCTCACTTTGAACGCAGACAGTGAACTGTCACAGTATCCTTTTTTTTATCCTTTCTGTTCTTACCAACAGTTTCAGCAAATATTTTTATCTTCATAACTTAAGTGAACATGTTCTTGCTGTCTCTGCGTCTACCTTTCTAGCAGTTCTCTTTGTCTAACTTGACACATCTGAAGCTATTGCTTTGAGCATAAAACTAATATGTTTCTTCTTCCTCCTCGTACCATTGAGGTAGTAGAATCTGTGGAGTAAAGTTTACATTTGGCACCATCATTATGTAAAATGAACAAAACCATATTTTATTTATAAAAAGTACTACAGTGTCTTTGATAATAAGTTATGTGTTAAAATATTGGTAGGTAATGTATTCTAAGAAAAAACGAAGGATACTATGAATGCAATTATTAGCAGTCACACTTTTGGTTCTTGAAATATTTTTTATCTGAAATATTAACGGTTAACCTGATAATTCAATCGATGACAATTAATAACCGATATATTGATAACCAGTAAATCGATTTCTTGACGATTTTTTAACGGTTTAACATGTCTACAAATCGATAATCGATAAGTAAAATCGATAACTTTCAAGACACAAACTGAATCGACAGATACGCAGCCCCAGTGATGAGTCTTTTATTGAAGTAGGGGCGAAGTTCTTCTTAGAAAATTAAAAAGCGTCAGTTCTCATATCCAACCTTAAGCTGATGGGGTAGGGCGCAGCCTATTCCTATTCAACGACAGAAAGTCTAAGCTTCAGATCTATTCCACTGTATTGCAGACATGGTATAAATAAACTTTGTTTTGATAGTACTCTTATAATAAGAGTAAAGACATTAAATGTCCTTATTAAGAAAAGGTGAAAAAATCTTAAAAGATAGATAATATGGATAGATAATAACACACATACAATTGCTGATGTTGCTGATAATATTTGTGAGTTGTGATAGTAATTATATTGCTTGGACTTTTTAAAAATGTTGTCGCATACGTATCGATTCCTCTAAAAATATATTATTTTTAGAAGCTCCTACATGCATCCGTTGACAATTTTAAAGAATCGGGGCGACATAGGAGCTTAATTCCATTAATGACAGGTGTATTAGTGTAGCTCATTAGATCTGCCAGCTAGCAAGCTTTTTAAAATTGCGCAATGTAATGGCTATATATGTAGTCTACG
The DNA here is from genome assembly GCA_035772735.1 of Datura wrightii. NCBI lineage: Eukaryota > Viridiplantae > Streptophyta > Magnoliopsida > Solanales > Solanaceae > Datura > Datura wrightii. The sequence continues at coordinate 1,050,329 of JASDFA010000027.1, forward strand.
AACATAGCTGACAAATAACATAAATAGAGCCACAATATATGAGTACAGGCTGCTGCAGCTGTTAATTGTTATCGACACATATGCCCAATTTAATTTCGAGAGTCATCGTAACTCTTTTTGGACTTATAAATACACGCAGTAATACCTTTCTTTTAATCTTTCGACATAGACCCGTTAATAATTTAAAGTAGTTCTGTGAAGATTAAAAGTGAAGAGCAACACAAGACAAAGAAAGAAGAATGAACCAAGCATAGATATAACAAGAGCAGCTCCCCCTTGGATGCAATATCTCTTGAAAGCATAACAAACTTTGTGCCACTGCGTGTGAGGGTTGCCATTCAGAGCAATGACTCCGACCGCAGCCGATGCCCCGTTGGCCGAAAAAAGTAGTGCCACCATAGTCAGGTCTAGAGCAACAACAAGGACAGAGCCTTTCATATTTCTTCCTCTGCTTCCGCCCATTAGAGATGGAAATGCCATAGATGTCGCTGCATATGCACATGCCACCGCATTCACTACCACAAAGTACCTGTCGTTGATCAACAAAAATGTTTAGTTGATGCAAAAGTTATAATAACCTATCTAGACTTTCAAAACGAGAGGTTATTACATTTTTTTAAAAAATAAAAAAATGTTGGCTTCTTCCTAGCAAGTATGAACAACTAAGAGGTCGTTTGGTTACATGTTAAAATTACTTTAGTAATACATGAATTAGTTATAAGGAAATCTATGCATTACTTTATGCAGGGATTAATTATGCAGATTTTAGTTATGGATGTATTAATATGCAAGTATTAATTATGTAGGTATTAGTTATGTAGGGTTTAGTTATGTAGAGATTACAATACATGAATTATTGATTATTGAATATTTAATTTATTATAAAATAATATATATTATTTACAAATAAATAAGTAAAAAAATATTATAAAATTATTGTATAATTGAATTTTTTTTAAAGAAAAAATTGGAGGTGTAAATATACACCGAAAGAAAAAGTGATCAATAATGGTTTATATATATATATATATCCCAAAAAATAAAAAAAAATACATCAAATAAAAAAAAGTAATAACTAATTCTATTTACACGTAATAAAGTATAATTTTTTTAAAAAAAGTATCAAATTAAAAAAGATTTTAAAATTAAATAGGGGTAAATGTGTAATTTTATTATTTTAATCATGTATAACTAATACCCACATAACTTATTCTACCTTCTACCCCGCATAAAATTATACATAGATTTCATCATAAGTTATGTAAGTTTTAATCATGTAGAATTACTAAAAACGCAACCAAACATTGTATATCATTAATACATGAATAACTTTTATACAACACTTAAAACCTACCAACCAAACATTGTATAAAATTAATACATGAATAACTTTTATCCTATTTGATAACCAAACATAGTATAAAATTAATACATGAATAACTAAGTTATTCATGTATTAAATTTAGTCTTACCCCGTAACCAAATGGCCCCTAATTTATTTGTCTCTCTACTTATAGCAATTAATTGAATATAATTACGCGAAGCAACATAAGTGCTTATAACCTGATCAGGACAACTGATCGCTTTGTACAAATAACAAAATAATTACTCTCTTTGTTTACTTTTACTTGTTTATGTTTGATTTTGCACACCCTTTAACAAGTAATTAATAAAATAATTAGTTTGCTATATTACTTTTTGAATAAAATAAATTCAATATTTTGGAACATACTTTTGGAAATGAATCGTCCTTAATAATAAGGGTAAAATAGGTATAAAATAATAAATTACTTTTTGATTTTTTAAACTGGCCAAATAAAAATTAACATTTATTTTTAATATATTAGACAGGTAAAAAAAAATACATGGCCGGAGTATTTACTAGTCATGTTTTCATTCTAATAATTTTGTGGCGAGGACTCCAAGAATTTTGGAAGTTGAACAAGCTAAAAAGTATGCGTAAAACTAGTGAAAAAGATAACTACTTATGAGCGTCTATAACAATTAATAATTTGAAAAATAACAAGTTAGTTGTGAAAGCTGGTGAAAACATAACTACATATAACCAGCATCTATAATAAGGGAAACTAGTAATCTAAAAAAAATTTAATACGTAAAGTTAGAGATGACTACATGTAACCGTTTATAATAATTGAATTAGTAACCTGAAAAAAAGAGAAAAATTAACTGATATAGTAGGTTAAAATTACACTCATAATATAAAAATGTTATATATGTATATATAGATGACTTGAGTTTGTATGTATGTGTTAGAATTTGCTTACACAGTGGAAGACATATAACTCCATTTGGCAGTTATAGTAAGGTGCAGAGGAGGTAATCCATCCACAAGAGATATTGGAACTGACTCAGTATCCTTATTAGTACCAGCAACAATAGCAGCTACTAACGTGAACCCTATCCCCATCATTCTTAAAACCATTTCATACCTTCTACACTTAACCATTTTTTCATCACTTCTCTTTTTTCCCTCATCAGAACGGTCTGCCCCGTTGCTTATCTCCGCTGTCTTCATAACGTTATTTACCTTTTTGAATTCCGAATACTAGATGGTTATAACGAGAAGGAATTGAAGATAATGAAAATACATAACAAATATATATACATGTATATTGTTGCGTACATATAATGTCAGTCAGGAATTGGAATTATAAATAGAGTAGTACAACAGAAATGAATTATATTTTATGATATGGATAAATGAGGTAGTTGTCTACTTACCTGTTGCGTCGGTTGGGGATATGTTGCATTCAATTCATTCAGCTAGGTCTTAATCTCTAACTACTAATTGATGTTGTACTCATATCAATTGATTAATTCTGAGTAGCTTTGAGATCAGAAATAAATTATGCAAATATTTCTAATTTTACAAATTATACTAGTTTGAATTTTGATTTACCAGTTATCTGGTTTATGGTTTTTATTTGAGTTGCGAACTCCACTTATACCGTAATTAGTGATTCGGGATGAGAGAAAGAAAAGACAAGTTACCTCTTAATAGATCATAAAATAAAAACTTGCACAAGTTGAAATAAAATAATTGGACGGTGATAAATGATAATGGGCCATTGATAACTATAGTTGATTGAGATGGTGCTTGGCCAAGTTTATTAACTAGTTAAATTGATTTATAAGTACTTTTCATTTATATAAGCGTTTGATGAATATTTAATAAATGTTTGGACATGTGATTTTAGGATCATGATTTTAAATTGATATTTGAATATTTGATTTGGGATCATGATTTTAAATTTTAAATATTTTAAAAAGCAAAATTTGAGGTTTCAATTTTTTTAAAATATAAAACTTAATCCATAAATTTATATTTTATAAAAATAAAAAAACCATCATTTTAAATTCTCGTCCCCCACTCCTCTCCCTCCAAAAAAATAAATCATACTTAATATAAAGAAATTAAATTAAAAAATAACTAGTTACTGCTGCAAAGGCACAGATGCTACTCTATCAAATTGCAACATGTTTTCTGCACCAATTGCAATAGGTTACACGAATAATATTGTGAACGCTTAGATGAGAGATTCATTCATTAGTTATTATGAAAATTCTTTTTAACTTGAGTGTTCAATAATAATTTCTCTTTCTTTTTTTATTCAGATTTTGCAACAGTAGCCACGTTTACAATTGATGGAGTGGGGCTTTGCATTCAATGAAAAATCAATCATTAGGATACAATATTACATCAAAGACAAAATTGAACAAGGAAAACAATGCACGTTATCTTCTGCTGGTAGTTCATGGCATTCAATTCTCCATAGACCAGCAAGCTAGCTAGCTTATTAATGGATGCCTTATTCTGCAAACACTAACAGGAAGCTCCATCTTTCTAGAGCTCGATTTGGTCGCTTGACTTAAAGTAGCTGATATAAATTTTAAGTGTTGAAATAAATATAATAATTGCTTGCTTAGTTCTGATTCTGAAATTAGTAATAAATAAATGTAAGTGTTCAAAAGTATTTTTGTATAGAAAAATAAATAACAAAAATAAAATAGAGAAATAATTTAAAAATATGTTTTAAGATGAGCATTTTATTAATCAGCTTATAAGCTTAGTCAAACATCCTCCTAATTTCATTTTGTACGTATCAACAACAACTAAAAGTAGCCCTTGATCAAAATATTTTTTGTATATATACACTAACTTTAAGTTATATGCATCATTTGTATAAATAAGTTATTCGAAGCACACTTATGTTGCCGAAGAATTTTTTACAAACATTCGATGTTTACACCAAATCAATTAATGCAAAATAAATATTTGTATATACTTCCTTCGTCCATTTTTACTTGACCTATTTTGAATTGCACGTCCCTTAAGAAACAATAAATGGAATAATACTTTTATTATATCATTCCTTGAATATAATATATTTAATGCTTTGAAAAATATATTGAGAAATAATTATAAAGGTAAATTAAGAACTAAGTGATAAATTGTGTCTTGATTTTTCAAACTGGATAAATAAAAGTGGGTAACTATTTTTAATATAGTGGACAAGTAAAATAAATAAAATGAGTATAAATTTAACTACTTACATCTTCAATGTAAATAATTATTTTCATTATCACGTCATTCAAAAAATATTTGTAAATAAGCTTTCTTGTTATAAACATATTTGTATTATAGTGAATGTCTATAAAGGTATTTGTATTGTAGTGGATACATGCGTTTATATTATAGTGAAAGTCTATCTTTTGGAGAAAAGTTAGGAGAAATTATCCCTATAAATAGAGGAGTTCTCCTTCATTGTATTTCATCCCATCAAGAGAAATAAAAACTTCTCTCCTTCTCTCTTTCTCTAAAATATTCTTGTTCTTTCTTTATTATTTCATAACACGTTATCAACATGAGTCTTTGTCTTGAGCACTCACTTTGAAATATCTGAGATAAGAAAAATTAAAATTTCTTTTTCGAAAGATGTATTACTTAACCACAGGAATGATATTCCTTTGGTGATATTGTTGCTCTACGACTCTACCGTCTCAAAATTTGAAGGCCGGGGTATTATTTTTTTTCTTTCTTTTAATATGATTAACCTTACGAAACTTGATTTTATTGCCCTTCAAAGTTTGGGCAAAAACTACCTTTCATGGGTGTTGGATGCTGAAATCCATTTGGATGCAATGGGTCTTGGAGACACCATTAAAAGTGAAAATAAAGCATCAAATCAAGATCGTGCTAAGGCTAAGATATTCTTGCGTCATTATATTGACGAAATTTTGAAAATTGAATATCTCACGATTAAGGATCCACTTATTTTGTGGAATAGCCTAAAAGAAAGGTATGACCACCCGAAGATGGTCATCCACCCAAAGGCATGATATGATCGGATCCATCAAGACTATACGTCTTTTCATGAGTATAGCTCATCAACATTCAAAATTGTTTCAAAGTTGAAATTATGTGGAGAAACTATTAATGATGTTGATATGATTGAATATGTGGTAGTACACAAAATTAATTGAGAGCTCCGGAAGAGCTAATGTATTACTACTTGAAGAAATGAAATTATTGTAGTAAGTCTAAAAAGGAAATTTATAAGTTTCAAGGACATTGAAAAAAAGAATTTGAAACTACAAATTATGGAAAGATCTAATATCTTCATGCTACTACAATTGAAGTGGGTTATAAATATTTATGTAAAAGATTACCCGCCATTTTTTTTATTTGTAGTACATAAATATGGGTATGATGATGAAATCACATACGAAAGTAAACTAGAAGTTTACTGAAATAAGTTGGCATAATTGGTTGGCCATCCCGGTTTAAATGTGATGCAAAAATAATTGAGAATTCACGTGGCTATATATTGAAGAAATAAAAGATTCTTCAAGAATTCTCTTGTGTTGCTTGTTTTCCGTGATAGAATGATCTTGATCAGCTAAGATTGGAATTATATTCCCTGAAATTTTGGAACTTATAAAATGGTGAATATGGGTCCATTCACCTACCATGTGAACCGTTTGCTAATAGATGCTTCTATGGAGTGGTCACATGTGTTTTGATATCAACTTGCAATTGATTTTTGTAAGGTTGTTGCTCGAATTATTAAGTTAAGAGCATAGTTCCAAATTATAAAATCATGTTGATAATGTTGATTGATATCTATGTTGGTTTAGCAAAAATTGTATGCCTCCAATTATAGCTAAATCATTGGTTATGAGAATAAAACTCTCAAAGAAAATTTAGTATGTGATATGTTTATTTAACATATAGCAACACTTGAATGCATCAAGCCAACAAGGTTCCCCTATCACAATTGGTTCAGGGTCAGGAACCAAATAATTCTATCTAAAAATTTGAATGTGCGATATGATTCAATTGCTCCACCACAACGCACAAAGATGGGTCCCCAAATGAGTTTGGGGGGTAAGTGTTAATTTTTCTAACATTAGGGGGAGAAGTGATTAGCAGCTGAAAATTGATTGTGGAATGAATTATCTAGATCCTCGGGAAAAAAAAGTGAACTTAAAGTTCAATAGATAATTCACTTGCAAAATATTGCAAATCAATTGCCAGATATATCTGCTAACTCTATTTTATAATTCAGTTGCAAATGCTCCAATGAAAGGTCCTTGAAGGACAGGGTCTATGAGACGCCTGAAGCGTGATAGACCAAACGGTTCCAAATATAGAACTTCTTGAAGAAAGAGAGGAGCAAATGATTAAGATGGTCATAATGATGAGGCAAGTGCTTTAAGAAAGCACCACGACATAACACTTCATAAAACCTTGGCAAAGGTTCAGGTACCTGAAAATGACGAAAAATGAAGAGATCTCAATAAGTTATGTTGCATTGGAACTGATATCATAATGATCGTCGACGATACCTTTGATATAATGTAGTGCTCAGTATTATAAATATTGAAAAGGATCTTGAATTAAAATCTGTCAAAAAGTATGGACAGATAAATGATTGGCCAATTAAAAATACGCAGTTCAAGTATAATGCCAGTAGATATAAATGAATTCTTGTGGCATAAATATTTTTCATAAATTCTGACATTATTATATGGAGAGGGTCCTCTCGTGGTGGATGAAATTATTTTGAGGTTCCTCATAAGTCTGGCAATATATGAAAAACTTGATATGCGCATAATGAAATTATTTTCATGTCTAGAGAGACTGAAGGATATATGAAAATCCTTGAAGGATTTAAAAGAACGAGGAAATTCTTGGTCCTGAAGATATAGTCTGATCCTACTAGGAGATTGGAATTGGATCAAACACATAATGCGGTATCTAAAAGGGACTACCGATATGAGCTTATTTTATTCTAACAATTGCAGTCCCGATCTTGTTGGTTATGCTGATGCTGGGTATTTATCTGACCCACACAAAGTTCGATCTCAAACTAGCTACCTGTTCATATATGGAGGTACTGCCATATCTTGGAGATGTATAAAGCAGTCTCTCGTAGCTACTTCATCAAATCATGTTGAGATAATAGCTATTCATGAAGCAAACCGAGAATGTGTGTGGTTGAGGTCTATGATACATCTCATTAGAGAAAATATGGTTTGAAATATGACAAATTACCCACAATTTTGTATGAAGATAATGCAGCATGCATAGCACAACTAAAGAGAGGATTCATAAAAGGAGATAGAACGAAGCACTTCTCGCCAAAGTTTTTCTACACACATGAGCTCCAAAAGAATGGTGATATCAATGTGCAACAGATTCGTTCAAGTGACAATGTGGCTGATTTATTCACCAAATCTCTACCAACTGCAACTTTCAAGAAGATGGTGCAGAAGATCGGGATGCAAAGATTCAAGGATGTTCTAATTAGGGGGAGTTAATACGCGCTGTACTCTTTTTCCCTTATGAGATTTTGTCCCACTGGGTTTTCCTTGTAAGGTGTCTAATGAGGCAGCCAAAATACGTATTCTTAGATATGTGTACTCTTTTTCCTTTACTAAATTTTTTTCCATTGGGTTTTTTCAAGTAAAGTTTTAACGAGGCACATTATCTATCAAATAGACATTCAAGGTGGAGTATTATAAACATATTTGTATTATAGTGAATGTATATAAAAGTATTTGTATTGTAGTGGATACATGTATTTATATTATAGTGAAAGTCTATCTTTTGGAGAAAAGTTAGGAGAAATTATCCCAATAGAGGAGTTCTCCTTCATTGTATTTCATCCATCAAGAGAAATAAAAACTTCTCTCCTTCTCTCTTTTTCTACAATGATCTTGTTCTTTCTTTATTATTTTATAATATTAAAATGTAAAACATGAAATCTTAAAAATAAAATAAGGTTACTTATTATAATAAATTGTGACCTAATCATGATGTAGTAAAAATTAGTTACGCTAACAATGTCTATTGCATAATTTCTTTAAAACTTTATCAACTAACCATATGATTAAATCACAGTAACTTTAATGGTAACTTGTAAGGTTTAATCCCATTATTCTATTTTAATTGATAGGATAAGATTTACACACTCATTAAGAAAAAATTAATAGAAATGATAATTTGACTAATATAACCCTATTAATTTTTTGAAAACATACTATAATAATTTTTTCATAATTTAGAATGACTTTAAATACTAAAGGTAGAATTATAAGAATATAATTAATTATCTATTGAATTTTAAAATTAACAAATATTTTTAAAATAAGTTTTTTTTTTAAAATTTAGTAATTAAAATAAAACGAAGGTAGTATTTGACTTGATGTGAACGACTGCTGCGAATAATTAAATATTGGTCTGTTATTATTAGGACCCCCAAAATCATTTTACGGCAATTGAGGATTTGGCTTTTTGTATGGTGCCTTTAAGTCTGCACCTTATGTTAACTTCAGCCACCATTCCTGGAAATTAAGCAGTGACCGCTGTCACAATCATGCTAAAGTCATTCCCATCTAACTCGGATTTGACCAACAGAATTTTTGCGAGGTTAAAAAGCTTTTTTTTGTTTTTTTTTAAAGAAGGTATTTAATTAAAATTTTAAGATAAAATAAGTATTTTTAAAGAATAGTAGAAATTATTTTTTAGAAGTTAAAAATAATAGCTTCTTTTTAAAGGCATTTATTTAAAAAATATTTTTGAGAAAAATATATTTAGAAGCATTTTTTAAAAGCTTGACCAAATGTTAATTGCTGCTAAAAAATATTTTTTAAATTTATTGATCAAATACAAATTGCTTCTCGCCAAAAATACATTTTTAATAAGTATTTTTGAAAAAAAAATACTTCTCAAAATAAGCTGATTTTAAAAGTTTGACCAACTAGGCTGCAAGTTTAAAAATTAATTTTTAACTGACATGAAGCTTCAACTCAGATAATTAGAAGTGTAATTATGTATATGTGGTCAGTCGAATGTCTATCAACAAAAAAAATTATATTATATATAAATTAGATGTTATTAAATCTTAAAATTATCTTTAATTATTCCTATCAAAAATTTTTCTTCGATCCTCTCCTTTCAAAATCTCTGCGTCTAAGAACTGTCTTAGGGGCCCCTAAATTAGGCACATAAAATTCACCTCAGAAATTGCACCAACCAAAACAATATATGCCCTGAAAAACTAAATTTTACAACCACATATTTTATACGGCTGATTTCTCGACTTGCAGTTTCTGCTAAAAAAATAAAATAGAAAGTTGCTTCTTTTTACAACATTAAGCTATTTCTGTGGATTCTTAGAGTATACATTATTTTCTTTTATTTTTCTTCCGCTGGATAGAGAAAAATTTATAATCAACCAAAATAAAGTTATAAGAATTACATGTTGCCAAATAATTTTGGGTTACAAATATAGGTTTTGTAAATCCCAAACTATTTGAGAACAATTCATGAGTTGCGAGATTAGTATTTTTTTTGGAAAAATTTCATAAATAGCATCAATTTTAAAACTAATTACCATTAGTAGCTATAACTTGCATAATTATAACTTATAGTAACAATTTTTAGGACAAAAAAAAACCCTCTCTCCCATCTCTCCAAAATCTCTCTCGCCACACTCCCCCCTCTCTCTCGCTATTTCTATGTCTCTCTCTCTTTTTCTCTTTTTCTCTCTCTCTCTCTCTCCCTCTTTCTCTCTGCCACTCTCTCCCCTTCCTTTCTTTCTCTCTCTCTCTTTCTCTTTCTCTTTCTCTTTCTCTATTTCTCTATTTCCCTATTTCTCTCCGTTTTGTATATTGTATTTTAATTGCATCTTTCTCTCTATATTTTTTTTAATATTTTTTGGAGAGTATCAAATAACTGTATTTATATTGTACTCATAGATGCATTAGTTGTTTCAATGAATACTTGTTGTATTTAATTGAACTTGTATTCATTCATTCTTGTATCACTTGTATTCATTCGTTCTTGTATCACTTGTATTCATTCATTCTACTTATATTCATATGCATATTTAGGCTATATCAATGAATACAATCTACATATATACAAAGATACAAAAATCAATGAATACTTATTGTATCGTCTAATACAGATTGTATCAAAGAATACAGTTTACGTGTATACAAAGATCAAAACAACCAAAAGCTCGAATTGAGCTTGTATTATTCACTCTTGTATCACTTCTATTCATTCATTCTACTTGTACTCTTTGAAAGTGTATCTTTTTTTTAATGCTTATCAGTATGTATCAATTTTGAATGTATATCAATTTTTTTGATGCTTATCATTATGTGTATTTTTGAATGTGTATTTATTTCTAATTGGGCTTGTATTCATTCACTCTTGTATCACTTCTTTTCATTCATTCTACTTGTACTCTTTGAATGTGTATCTACTTGTATCTATTTTTTTATGCTTATCAGTATGTACTCTTTGAATGTGTATCCTTTTTTTTTTTAATGCTTATCAGTATGTATCAATTTTTTTGATGTGTATCAAACTTTTAGGCAGAGAGAGAGAGAGAGAGAGAGAGAGAGAAGAAAAGAAAAAGAAATAGAGAGAGAGAGAGAGAGAGAGAAAGACAGCGAGAAGGAGGAAAGGAGAGAAGCGAGGGAGAGAATGGAGAGAGGTGAACGAGAGAGAGGGAGAGAGAGGAGGGAGGTGAGTGAGCGAGAGGGAGGCAAGAAAGATTTAGGGTTAAGTGGAGAGAAGTGCTAAAAATTGTAATTATTTTCTATAAAATGTAATTTTTTAAAACTTTTTCTACTAATGGTAATACATAGCATATGTTTGCTATACCATGTAATTTTTTCTTTTTTTTTTCCTAAAAAATATTGGGGTATTTTTTTCTTTGAAAACATAGCAAATACATTGTTTACACATGCACACATCATTAATGTAATTATACACTGATACATTATACACACACACACACACATTGATGCACTATATATACAGTGTATATATGCTAATAAATTGTATATATACTAATAACATATGCGTACACAACATGTGATCGCATACTAGAATTGTGCCTATAATTTAGGAATACGTGTATCAATGTATATCTTCTATAAAATGTAAAATATAGTTATGTTTTTTGGTTATATAATGTAACGACCCCCATGGTCGTTTTATGCTTTTGAACTCATGTTCTTAAATTTGCCCTTCTTATAGCTTCATTATGTTATTTATGAGTTGCGGGTAAGAGTGGTGCAGTTTTGATGTGCCGTGATTTTAAGGTACTTTCGACGCTTAAAACCAAGAAATTATGCTCATTCCAGGTATGTTTATATGGGTATGATGTATTTTATGCTTAATGTGCAGGAAAACAGGTCTGGAAGTGAATTTGGTCGAATTAATGTTAAAATAACTGAAGGGTGACTGCCAGACACTTAATAAGTCGTTGGCAGGAGGCACGACCCGTTGCTTAAGGCGTGGGCAAAAGATGGAGTTTGGAAGATACAAGGCAGTGTACTTGACGAGTTGGAGATGAAACGACTCCTTGTCAGGCCACTGGATCCATTCGTGAAGTGCACTGGAGTTTTGAAGGTGTCAGTCCACGAGGGACATAACGACTCGTGCTCAAGCACGACGAGTCGTTAGGTGACCTGTGGCCATAACTGGGTGCGATGCTTAGGACGACTAATGTAAGCAAGGAATGACTCATCAGAAGGCCTAACGACCCGTCACCTAGCCCGTTGCCACTGCCGACCTGGTTTCCAGTTTTATTTAGGAAAAGGATTTCTTGGAACTATAAATACCCAATTTAGGTTTATTTTTTAGGAGACGATTTTTTTTAGAGGATTTGGAACGTTTTGAGGCTATTCTAGAGAGAATTTTTGTACAATTGTTCTTGATTCAAGAAACGAAAGCAACATTGGAGTTTTATTCAATCTACGTGGTTTTTATTATACAATAATTTATTTGTAAGTTGCAATTATGATTTCTTCTATATTTTGTGATTGCGATAACACAAACATGAGTAGCTAAAACCATAAACTAGGTTTGTGGGAACCAAGATGAATTAACACACATAGGTAAAAATACTTAGTGATTCTTGAACGGGGTTTTATGCATGTATTATTTTTCCCTTTATTTTGATTGATTCTTGACAGTTGCAAACGTTAGGACTTGCCTTATTCTTACTTACCGGATCAAGGAGGTAAAGAATGAGAAAAGGGATTAACAATGGAGATTTAAGGCTATCAACCCTCATTACTAGCTTGAACTTTTTCGGGGATAGCTAATCCGATATTAAGGGTAAGGGTCAACTAAAGTACACCCGTATACGGACCAAGTTGCATGGTGAAAATCATCTAGATAGGGGACCAACCATTTAGGTGAATCTAACTTACCAATATTGCATGTTAAAAACCGGAATAGATCACTAGTGTATAAGCCTTGTGGTTATGAAATTTTGGGGAACACAATCCTAGTCAAATCGTTAATTGAATACAGACCAAATTTGATTTCAATATTTATCAATTTTACTTTATTTATTATTTTATATTTTCCCCCCTTTGGAAATAAGTAAATCAATAGTAATAGTTATTCGCATTAACCTAAGTTCTTACCATATTCCCCGTGAGATCAACCTCAACCTTTGTTGGGTTCTATATTTGACAATCGACCGCTTATATCTCAATTGCGAGGTGTAATTTGGGTGACATCAAGTTTTCCAGGTGAACAGATGCGTTCTAGAGAAGAAATTTTATTTTTAAAAATGAAAACTTTGATCGAAGCTAACATTTTGGGTAAATGAGTTCAAATTTAAGTTTTTACAGTTTCATGAGGTCTAGAGGTTGTTTAATAATTCGTCTGTTGTTTTACATGGGCCTCAAGGTGCTCAGTATTGATTTTGATCATAGGTTGAGTTTCTAGTTAAATTAAGAAATTTGAGTTGACTATGGTTGGTATTTAGTCAAGAATTTTGATGTTGAAACTATAGTAAAAAACATTCGTCGAATTCTTTATTCGTAGGACACTATAAAAAACTACTTGAAAAAATGAGGGCCAATGCCGACGGACCGTGTCGATTTTTGGATAAAATCAACGCCCAACAGGCATACTGATGGGCCTCAAAATTTGGCTCGTCAAAAATGCCAAACTGCTGGATAGTATCAGTTAATATCGAGGGAGGTTCCTCGATTTCTTAAAATTCAACTTGGTGGATTTTTAAAAATATTACCTGATGTGGAAAAATAAATTACCGACGTACAACCTAGGTTTTATTTAATTAATTAACTATTTATTAAAAAACTAAAAAATTAGACTTTGTCCGTCATTGTGTTCTTCATATCCAAGAATAAACCAATTGAAAATCGATTTTCTGAGTTTCTGCATGTGGTTTTTTTTATAGAAAATCGATACAAAAACCTATGCTGTCTATCAATTTCTGCAAAAAAAACCAAATGCAGAAACCTGCAATTTTTGCATTTTTCACCTTTCAAATTAAAATTTAATCCAATATTAGCTACAATCCAGCATTAATTACTGCCAAATCAATTATAAATCAATAAAAACATCAATAAATACTAATTATTGAATAAAAATTCTAAATTCAATATAATAGATCCACCGAAAAGATCTACAAATTCATCCAAAATTTAAAACTTTAATATTTACAATATTTCAACTTATTTTTAATGTTCAATAATAAAATCCTAACAATTAGGTATCCATTCGACACACTTATCTTCATTATCACTAGAGCTCTCATCTTCAACCAAGGTGGGAGGAGAATGGGCATGTCTATGCACTCCACTAGCAAGAAGGTTATTCACTTATTCCTTAAGAGCCTCGACGGTATGGCACATACTCTTATTTTTAACAATGCATCATGCCTTGATATCTTCCGAGATACGTGTAAGGTGTTCTATCTTCTGCAACATAGCAACGATCTAAACACCATCAACCGCTTCACCTGGCTTGAAGAGCCAACACCTTTAAGTCTGGAGTGAATCTATCGAACTAGGTTTCAAGAGCCTAGGCCGTAGATTCTCCTCTCTTGTCTCCCCCTCACTACTTTCTCAGTCCAGATTTAGGTAACGATATCAGATGAAGGCTGAGTCGGCCCGCCTTGGGCTTGCTGAGTCTTATTGTACTCAAATAAGTGCCGTTGGTAATCCATATGCATAATTAAAAATAAAAGTTGGTATAGGCTTGTTGAAACTTACATATTACTCCTTTCATTCTCTTTTAGTTGCTCGGATAAGATTTGCAGACTCATTAAGAAAAAAATTAATAGGAATTGCAATTTGACTAATATAGACCTATTAATTGATAAGTACTTTTTGAAAACATAAAATAATCATTCTTTTGACGTTCTTATTAAGTGACTTAAGTACTAAGGGTAAAGTTGAAAAAATGTGGTAAATTATTTTTTGAATTTTGAAACTAGCAACTATTTAGAATAACTATTTCTAGTATATCTAGAAACTAAGAAGGAATAGAGGAAGTACTACTTATATGTAACTTGTAGAGACTTACATAGGCTTGTTCAGTCATTTGCTCGACCCATGTGTCTGAATCAGACTCGTTCTTCTCCCACTTTATATGGGTTGCCTAAAAGACCTCCTTTTGAGTTGGGTCACGGTCAAATTTTTTGGACTACAAAGAAAATATAATCAAATTTAGTCAAATTTATATAAGTATATATATATATAAGTTGCTTACCAATTCTCTAACTATCGTCCCTTGGTTCTTTGCACTCCTAGTATGCAACGAGCCATCTTTTCCTTTTTTCCTAGAAAATTCTGGTATTCTCCAATATTCCTGAATAGTCTCGTAAAGATGAGGTAAAAATCAATCAGGATTCTTGTTCTATTCCCTAGCATCTTTCAACTAGTCAGACATCCTAGAACTGACATTCCTCTCATAGGTTGTGAAAATTATCTTGTCGTATTTTGAAAGCCAAGTATACAATGTCTGCACATCAAATAATCACTAGCATTAGATTATATGTAATGATTAATAGTCAATGCAAAAATTTTATGAAGTAATAATTAATTTGTATACCTTGAACTAATCAAACATGCCCTGACATATCCTATGAGGTATTTCACTTTAAGCTGTACAAGATAGATCATAAAGCCTTCGAATGCTCACCCTTAGAGAATTTTTGCTCTCTTTTTCCTGATAGAACCTTTAAAAATGACAATAAATATGTCAAGTCATAAATAAAATATTAAGATGAAAAATTATAAATCTAAATACAAAAACAAAAACAAACTTACCCATATTCATCAGTTACGATCCCCACGCTACCAAGATTGTCTTTCTCTCCTGGCTGTAGCTCTCTTTCTCCTGGTGCCGGTGCTAGTGTTGGAAGTATATATGGTTGCGTCAAGGGTGGAGTAGATGTACCCTATATGTTTAACTCAAAGGTTCTATCTCTGAGTTGCAAACTAGATAGGTGAGGAGAGGAACCACTCGGAGAAGGAGTACCGGACGATGAATACGTCAAATTTTCCAATGGTGGAAGCATGAAAAATATAGGCATGAAAGTGTGAGAAGTAGGGAATGGAGGCATAGAAGAGTATGCCGGATTCCCAGTGTCATAGGGGACATAAGACACCAGTGGAGAGGAGTGCGCATTGTGGAGAAGATGAAAGACCACCTGAAGTAGCGCTAGAATCTAGTGGCATCCTAGGTGCTTTCTTACTACTCTTACTCAATTTATTACATATGACCTCATTACTATCACCTGATTCATAAAAGTTTGCATTAGTATATATAAAGAAATTTACAAGTATTAAATAAAATTGCTTAAAAGAAATAAACTAGCTTGCTAGTCGTCATTCTCCTATTCTTACTCCTTGCTTGTTTAATTTCTATCATTCTCCCATTCTTCCTCCTTGCTTGTTTCATAATTATCATTTGATTCCTCCCTCCCCCGTTATATAATACCCCAAAAGTTTCTAAGACTAGACTTGAGATTTGATGTGTGATCAGCAGGAAAAGTTGGAAAAATTTACTTCAGTATGACTCAACCTATGAGTCGTAGGTTGGTAGTACGGGTCGTAGGAAGACCCATGGTCCATATCAGATACGTTATTTCTCAACCACGAGTCTCAACTACGAGCCATAGTATGTGAGTACAACCCGTGGCCAGAAGTCGTAGCAAATCTTTGGAGTTATAATGTGAATAATTGTACGGGTAATAGTACGATTCGTAGGATGGAGTTACGGTCATGGTACGAGTCGTGGAAATATTCAAAGAGTTGGGGAAGAATGGACTCATTAGTCACTGGAGGAAACCATAGGTTGGTGGTATGACTCATGGTATGAGTCGTAATATGATGGTGCGAATCTTTGGTTCAGTCGTGAGTTGATATATTATAATGCCTCAAACTTTCAGGCTAAGTTAGGAACCCTTCTAGGGATGTGGATATACCCACACCCGATGAATTTATGGAAACAAGGTGTTAATATTAATTCCAAAGTGTAAGAAGTGCATTGGATGCAAATTAATATCATAAGGAACCTCTAGCATGAAGTTGAGTTGAGAGCCTTCTTACCGATTGAGTTTTTCGTATAGGTTCGTATAAGTGTCAACTTCAACCGATCATAGCTCCCATGTTAAAAAAATGATTTTGGGTGATTCAGCATATCAAATTTAATCCCTTTAAGTCTTCTTTCCAACGCATCCAACCTTGCATCAATCGGAGTTCGGAGTAAAGAGTTATGAGTGATTTAGTGAAGCTGCAACAAGTATTGTACAACTCTCAGTACGAGTCGTACAGTCAACCTACGACCCGTATTGTTGGTTGTAGTAACTGCCAGTTACAGGTTTTATTTCGATACTTTTGGCGCATTTTGGTAAACTCCTATACTTCTAACTCCTAAATGACATCGTTTTGGTCTTTTTTTAGGTCAGATTAAAGGGTTTAACATAGCCTAAATCCTTACTCTCTTCAAACATAATTATATTAGATTTTCTCTCAAGAAGAAGCTAGGGTTCATCACCTCCAACTTCTCAATTCCTCTTGGATCTTCAAGACAAGTCAAGGGATCATCAAACCAGGTATGTTAGGCTATGAATGGGAGTTCCTTTCACTCTCACGCTCAAAATTCCTCTCAATTCCATGAATTCCAATCCTAGATTTAAGTTTCATGATCCTATTGGATTTATTCCAATTCTTGTGAAATTCTCTATGATCTATCTATGGGTCAATTCCCTTTATGTATCAAATCATGTTTTATGATCTATGGGCAGATTTTATAATTTTTTACTACTAATTTATAGTTTCAACTTCTAATTAAATTATGCCCAATTATGTAAGCTTCATGAAAAGTCAATTTATGGTTCTAATATGATCTTGATCTTCTTAAGTCCTAAATTATGATTTATGATGAATGTTCATGTATGATGAGATATTAATGATGAAAAGCATACTTTCAAGTTACCCATGTTTATAATCATATTTTCAAGTAAATTGAGTATTTTCAAGCATGTTAAAATATTGGAAAATGCCCACATGTTCAGGTATGATTTATGATTGATCGATTTGTGACGTTGGCTGATTCATGGGCCCTTGATTAATGGCTAAACATTTATGTAAATGGGGATCAACAATGTTAATGTTTATTTGGACATGAATCTCATAAATGATGTTTATGATTTATATACGAGCCTAATGTGCATGTTTTGGGAGCAGTGTCTAGCACCGAGTAGCCCGGCATTCAAAGGACTACATCGGTATCTCATAACTACGTGCCACCGTAGGTTCATATTGATATATTACAATGTTAATGGATCCCCTCTTTCGTGATATCACATAATGCACTTCCCTTGCCTGGCAAGCCTGGGACGACTCTGCCCACTTGAGTGAGATAGTTGGGGCATCATGTAAGGCTCTACCATGATGGTGTCGGTTATGACGAGTCCTCCCGTTGTTCCTCATGATTTATGCATGGTTCTGTTCATATTATTTTGGGCTCAAGTCATGTTTAATGAAGCTTTTCTCCTATTATTATGATTATGACTGATTAACAAATGTTTTGAGAACCTTGAGTCTTATGTTATATTATGATATTTATGTTATGAGCATGTTGTCCTACTCTTATGAAATTTTATGTATTTTAAATATCCATTTTACTTACCTTTCATACTCTGTACATTCCACGTACTGACTGCAAACTTTATGTTGTATTGTTTTATGATACAAACTCCGACCTTCAGACCCAGCACCATCATTAGCTCATTTCCCGAAGTTAGCATCCATTTCAGTGGTGAGTCCTCATCTCCCGAGGACTAGTTGATATTAGTTATCCTTTATGTTGAGTTTTCCAAACTTGTTAGGTTAGTTGGGAGTGTTTTCCCATCAACCCATTGGATATGTTAGAGGCTTTTAGACTATATGTAATATTCAGTTGTCATGTATGAAGTGCGTTTCGTTTCCTATGTTATGTCACGATTATGCTTTCTTTATGTTATTATATTGAGTATTGCGCTTTATTTGATTGAGTTAGATGTATGTTCATGCCATGGGTCGCTTGGAGTCTCTCGGAACTCTTGTCCTGTGTTGCGATTGGGGTCTATGTCCGGGTCGTGATAAAGTTGGTATCAGAGCATTAGGTTTTGAAGTATCCTAGGGTATCTGAAAGCCGCGTTAAGTAGAGCCTTTTTCATGGGTGTGATGCGCGCCACACTTATGACGAAGGGGCTTTGAAATGTTTTAGAAAATTTTTCTTCTTTCATAATCTATGTCGTGCGATGAAATATCTTTATATCCTTCTAACTCATGTATTCACACTCCAAAAGATAATGCCAGTCAGTGGAATATGAGGCGCTCTCGAGTCATTTCTCCCTATAGGACTTAAGAAAAGCTAAGGCATAAAAAATCGTGAACCTGAAGTAAGGAACCAAGAGTTGGGGAGTACGACAGGAGAGGGATGAAGCCTTCCGTGATAGCCTAAGAGGTGAATGGGAAGTTAAGAGATAGTGATTTCTGCCTAGCCTTAAGAAGGGCATCCAATCCTCAGAATGATGACCTTTAAGCTAAGAGGGAGATTATAAGGCGAAGGACCAGGTCATACCTTGAGTTTCAAGTGTAAAAGTCCAGGATCAGTAACTATGGGAGATCGATCCATGCTTATTCAGGTGTCCTTCTGTACTTCAGTCTATGCGATACTCTACTCATGCCGTATGTGAACATGTTATGCCCATGTCTAAGTTCAAACTACTCCTTACGTGTATTTGTACTCAGATTCATAGAATGAGAAGTAACTACTTCATATGGTGATTCTAGTCTTCTTCCATAATTCCATAAATCTCAGCTTCATGTCATGTCCCTCGTTATGTATGTAAACTCATGTCTCTTCGCATGCTCAGCTCTATGGACCTAGTCTTTAAGATTTGCCGTATCGGCTCATAAGATCGTGTTATATCAAATATATGCCAGTTTAGATTTTTTGAATGATTCATGCTCAGAATTTCCTTACTCTAAGCCCTATGAATGTTCCCCCATGATGGAAATGATGGTTAAAATGTGTACGTTCAGGAAAACTCCCTGTCCCTTCCATAGATGCTAGGTATGTAGAAGTTTAGGAAGCGCAGTTATTAGCCAAGCTTGGAAGTGTAACAACCCACATGGTCATTTTGTGATTGTTGATCCATTTCCCTGGGTTGAAGCTTTCCTATCCTCATTTTGTTACTTATGACTTGCTAAGATATATGACACAATTTCCAAGATGATCCAATGAAGATTGGATAAGATTTTCAGTTTTTGGAAGGTTTGAAGTTTGAGAGGTTTGACCAAAGTCAACATTTCAGGTTAACGAGCTCGATTGGGTTCTGAAAGTTTTGTTAGTTCTGGATGGTGATTTATGACTTAGATGGGTAGTTTGCATGGATCCCGAGGTGTTCGGGAGTGATTTGAACCTTTGGTTGGATTTATCAACTTTAAGGAAACTAAGTTTGACCATGGTCAAGTTTCGATCAAAACGACCTCATATCAGTGATTTGATGATTCCAACAGGTCTATAATGTATTTTATGATTGAATTGCATATTTGGTTTGTGACCGTAGGATTCCAAATGAGTTTCAGGTGGATTTAAACGTTTTTTGTGTGTTTAACATGATTTTAAGCATAAAATGTGGTAACTCAGAGGTTCGTTTTTAGTTTTTGAGATAAAAAAATTATTCTGATACTTTCAAAATTCTTAGTATGAATTATTGGAGTTATCTGAAAAGTTTGGTGCAATTTCGATAAGTCAAGATCAGATTTTAGTACAAAAGATGAAATAATTCTTGAACGAGCAAAAATGATGTCTAACTGGGCAAACGAGCACCAAATGGAGTTTTGATTGAACTAATAGGTCCCTATCAGTATTTGGGAACTATAGAAAAAAGAATCGTCGCATATTGAGTTCGTATGATGAAGTTATGGATATTTTAGTAAAAATTAAAGTTGTTGGTATGGTGCTGGTGCAGCCCTATATAAATACATGAGCAGTGTATTTTTGCACAGATTGTGTTTATTTGGTATTTTGAGTATATTTGGAGTTCTTGAGTTCAGAATTGAGTGATTTTTGCGGCATTCTTCTCTATTTAACAAGGGGATAAGTATCTAATCCTTAATTTGTTATTTCTCCATGATTTCGTCAGTTGGTTTTCATTTGAATCCATGAATTTATTGGAGGAAAATTAAGAATTTTGGGTCTAGAGTTAAGAGATCGTATTTTGATGAATTCAAAGTCGATTTGAGCTCCATTTTGGGTGAAATTTCATATTTGTGTTCTTTACATTATGGGTAACATGATTTTCAAATAAAATTTCAGCTTTTCCCTTGCAAGCTCGGGGTTGACTTTTTGGGTCCCGGATAGAAGTATATCAATATGGGTGTCGATGATTTTATTTTCTTCGGAATGGTTACAGAATGGCAAATTCATAATTTGATGCTTGAGCTTCATTTTGAGGCAAGTAGAGATTTGTTGATTCTTTGAGGGTTCGGAAAGAAGGGGAAGCTTAGTCCTCAGTATGGTGGGCCATATAGGGTTGTGATACGTGTTGGTAAGGTGACCGATGAGTTGGATCTACTAGAAGAGTTAGCTTTGGTGCATCCGGTGTTTCATGTGTCCTTGTTGAAGAAATGCATTGAAGATCCATCTTTAGTGGTTCCGGTAGGGGAAATTAGGGTGAAGGAAAACCTTACCTATGAGGAGGTACCAGTTGAGATCCTTGATCATCAGGTTCGTAAGTTGAGGAACAAGGAAGTAGCCTCGGTGAAAGTTTTATAGATGAATCAACTTGTTGAGAGAGCTATGTGGGAAGCTGAACTCAGTTCCAGCTGGAGGTATAAATTTCATCCTTAGAACTCTCTTCAATTTTATGTCATATCGTGCATAACATTTCCATTCATGTCTTAGCATGTATGTATGTTTTATGAATTCAATTCAATAATGTGTATTAACCTAGAGTCAATCACTCCGTCAGTTGTCAGCTTCAGATATTCAGTATTTGGGATGGCAGTTCTTTTCCCATTTCTTCAGTATGCTCAACCCACATTCGAGGATGAATATTCCCAAGGGGGAGATATTATAATACCCTAAAAGTTCCTAAGACTAGACTTGACATTTGAAGTGTGATTAGCAGAAAAAGCTGAAAAAATTTACTTCAGTACGATTCAACCTACGAGTCGTAGGTTAGTAGTACGGGTCGTAGGAAGACCCATGGTCCAGATCAGATGAGTTGTTTCCCAACCACGAGTCCCAATTACGATCTGTAGTATGTGGCTACGACCCGTGGCCAGAAGTCGCAGCAAGTCTTTAGAATTATCATGTGAATGATTGTTCGGGTAATAGTACGACCCGTAGGATAGAGTTACGAGTCATGGTATGAGCCGTGGAAATATTCAGAGAGTTGGGGAAGAATGGACTCATTAGTCACTGGAGGAAACCATAGGTTGGTGGTACGACTCATGGTATGAGTCGTAATATGATGGTGCGAATTGTTGGTTTAGTCGTGAGTCGATATATTATAATGCCTCGGACTTTCGGGCTAAGTTACGAACCTTTCTAGGTATGTGGATAGACCCACACCCAATGAATTTATGGAAACAAGGTGTTAAGATTAATTCCAAAGTGTAATAAGTGCATTAGATGTAAATTAAGATCATAAGGAATCTCAAACATGAAGTTGAGTTGAGAGCCTTCTTACCGATTGGGTTTTTCGTGTTGGTTCGTATAAGGATCAACTTCAACCGATCATAACTCCCATGATACAAAATGTTTTTGGGTGATTCAGCATATCAAATTGAATCTTTGAGTCTTCTATCCAATGCATCTGACCTTGCATCAATCGGAGTTCGGAGTAAAAAGTTATGAGTGATTTAGTGAAGCTGTAAAGGCATTGTACGACTCTCAGTACGAGTTGTACAATCAACCTACGACCCGTACTGTTGGTCGTAGTAACTGCCAGTTACAGATTTTATTTTGATAGTTTTGGGAAATTTTGGTAAAATCCTATGCTTCTAACTCCTAAATGACATCATTTTGGTCTTTCTTTAGGTCAGATTAAAGGGTTTAACATAGCCTAAATCCTTACTCTCTTCAAACATGCTTAGATTAGATTTTCTCTCAAGAAGAAGCTAGAGTTTATTACCTCTAACTTCTCAATTCCTCTTGGATCTTCAAGACAAGTCAAGGGATTATCAAACCAGGTATGTAAGGCTATGAATGAGAGTTCTTTTTACTCTCATGATCAAAATTCCTCTTAATTCCATGAATTCCAATCCTAGATTCAAGTTTCATGATCCTATGGGATTTATTTCAATTCTTGTGAAATTCTCTACGATCTATCTACGAGTCAATTCCTTTTATGTATCAAATCATGTTTTATGATCTATGTACAGATTTTATAGATTTTTTTACTATTAATTTATAGTTTTAACTTCTAATTAAATTATGCCTGATTATGTAAGCTTCATGAAAAGTCAATTTATGGTTCCATTATGATCTTGATCTTCTTAAGCCCTAAATTATGATTTATGATGAATGTTCATGTATGATGAGATATTAATGATGAAAGACATGTTTTCAAGTTACCCATGTTTATAATCATGTTTTCAAGTGAATTGAGTATTTTCAAGCATGTTAAAGTATTGGGAAATGTCCACTTGTTCAAGTATGATTTATGATTTCATGATTGATCGATTTATGACGTTGGAAGATTCATGGGCCCTTGATTCATGGATAAACATGTATATAAATGGGGATCAACGATGTTAATATTTACTTGTCCATGAATCTCATGAATGAATTGATGATTTACATACGAGCCTAATGTGCATATTTTTTGGAGAAGTATCTAGCACCGAATAGCCCGACGTTCAAAGGACTACGTCGGTGTCTCATAGCTACATACCACCGTAGGTTCATATTGATATATTACAATGTTAATGGATCCCCTCTTTCTTGATATCGCATACTGCACGTCCCTTGCCTGGCAAGCGTGGGACGACTATGCCCACTTGAGGGAGATAGTTGGGGCATCATGTAAGGCTCTACCATGATGGTGTCGGTTATGATGAGTCCTACCATTGTTCCTCATGATTTATGCATGGTTCTGTTCATATTATTTTGGGCTCAAGTTATGTTTAATGAAGCTTTTCTTCTATTATTATGATTATGACTGATTTACAAATGTTTTGAAAACCTTGAGTCTTATGTTACATTATGATATTTAAGTTATGAGCATGTTGTCCTGCTTTTATGAACTTTTATGTATTTTAAATGTCTATTTTACTTACCTTCCATACTCGGTACATTCCATGTATTGACCTCATACTTTATGCTGTATCGTTTTATGATATAGGCTCCTACCTTCAGACCCAACACCGTCATTAGCTCATTTTTCGATCACTTGTTAGTCCCCAGCTCAGAACTCCTTTCCCAGGAACCTATGACTCAACCAACAAGTCATTGTGTGATACAATGACTCGTGGTGTGAGTCGTTAGTTAGGATTCCCAGAAACCTTCTTCAGTGACAACGAGTGGAAACAACGATCTGTTGTATCATATAACGAGTTGTTGTGTCCACCCGTGGTGACAATTCTCGAAAATCCTCGGACTTGTTCCAGTAGGGATGATGACACGACACAACGACCCTTTGGATCCACCAACGAGTCATTGTATTGCCCATTGTTAGGCTTCCCAGACTTTTTCTTCCAGTGGCCACGAGAGGAACCAACAACCCGTTGGTTCATCCAATGAGTCGTGGTCCCTCTTGTTGCCAATTCCAGTGAGCCTAGAACCCAGGCTCCAGGACCAATTACTGGTCCCAATGAGTCATGGTCTCAACCAACGACTCGTTGAGTGACCCGTTGGTCCTTGTCGGCAGTTTTTCCAGATTTTTCCCCTGGAATATTTTTGTAATTTCTCATCTTTTTAATCCCTAAGCTACGTTGTTATGGGTTATTTTTAGGAATTTAGAGGGGTAATCGATGATTACTTCACCCCTCTCATTCCCTCAGAAGTTAAATCGTAAATATTCTCTTAGAAAAACTCAGAGAAGGAGATAGGGAATTTGAAATTCTCCTCAGATTCTCAAGGAATTTTCTCTGAGATTTCTTCATTAGGTATGTGGGAATTTAACAAGATAATTGTTCTTCCCTTGTGTCCCCAAAATCCTCCTTAATCTTCTATGAGTTATAGCCCTGAGGTTTCGAAATTTAGAAAGTTTTCAGACAGAATTTTGTAAATTTCAGGAGGAGTATTATCCATGTTATTAGTTGCTATGTTTTTCCTAAATTCTTTAAAATCATGTGGAAACTACCTCCTTGTGAAATGATTTAGCCCTAGCTTTTGAATGCAATATATTAGGATCTAGCATAATTGAGTAGTTATTCATGTTTCTTGACTCTACCGGTGTTGGGGTTCCTATATTGTTAAAATTAGTTGAAATCTCAGTCAATTGCATGCGAGTCTAGTTTCAGTCAAAATGTTAGCATGTTCAGTATTTTGTTTTTCAGAAATGTCAGTTGATTAGTTTGACCACAGTATTTTCTCGAGGTGTCAGTGGTGCCTCCCAGTTATCAGTTATTAAAATCAGATATCAGTTATCATATTTTAGTGGTTCTTTAGACGGTTACGACACTTCCAGAAAAGCAACTCTGGCTAGTCTTAGAACCCAGTTACAGAATTCGGTCCGATAAGACTCTCAGGGTACTTTTAGATAAGTATCCCTGACTTAGTCTTGGACCCCATTTTCGAGCTATCAGCTTAGTAGTCAGCCTAGGACTATCCAGTGGGAGTAAGACTTAGCACCGAGCAGACTGGGATTTCAGCGCACCCAAGTTCCTAGAACTACGTTTCCACCGTAGGTTATTTTATTGGCCCTATGGCCCAGACTTGCGATCACCCAGATCATGTCTTTATACCCTGGCAAGGTATATTGGGTCCTAACGATGGGATGTATACATCGGACTCCACGTCTAGCTCACATGGTTATATGTCGGTTATAGACTCTTTCACTAGTCAGTGCAGTTTTAATATAGCTCAGCTCAGAACAGTTTCAGTTTACTCAGTTCAGTTTAGTACAGTTAGCTCAGATCAGTATCTCAGAATCAGCGTATGTTTATGACCATCAGTCAAGGTCATTATGACCATCTCAGTTATATTTTACTTGTTCAGTTTTCAGTATTTCAGTTGGTCATTACATGTCATTAGAGTTCAGCTATTTGTTCTTTATGTTATATTTTTTCTCCTACTTACTCATTTCATTCAAAGTACAGATGTATACCTTATATGCTGTATCGTATCATGATACAGGAGCATATTCTCAGCCTTAGCACCATTAGTAGATCTTATTTAGGTGATATAAGCAGTAGCAGTGGGGAGTCCTCATCTTTCGAGGACAATATTTACTTTTCCAGTTATTTTCAATCAGCTAGACTTTAGAATTAGCTGGGGGCTTGTCCCAGCAACTCATCAGTTGTAGATGGCTTTCAGACATAGACTTAGACAATTAGTTTTTCTTTCAGATGTATGAACCTTTATTATTTAGTTTTCTTAAATGGTTTATTATTTAAGCTTCCGCTATGATACTCGGATTACCAGTGTTATGATAGACCATGGGTTGGCTTGGGGTTACTTGTGACTCCAAGTACCATGTCTCATCCAGGGTATAGACTCGGGGCGTGACAAACTTGGAATCAGAGAACTAGGTTTAAAGTATCCTAGGGTGTCTAAAAGCCGCATCAAGTAGAGTCTTTTTCATAGGTGTGAAGCGCGCCACACTTATGACGGGGAGGCTACGAGACATTATTAGGAAAACTCCCCTTTTCTTCATACTCTTTATCATGCGTTGAAGTTCAATTCTAGAAACATTCTCCTAACTCGTTCTCTATTTTGTTTCAGTGATACCATGCCTCCA
The DNA here is from genome assembly GCA_035772735.1 of Datura wrightii. NCBI lineage: Eukaryota > Viridiplantae > Streptophyta > Magnoliopsida > Solanales > Solanaceae > Datura > Datura wrightii. The sequence continues at coordinate 1,077,115 of JASDFA010000027.1, forward strand.
AGACGCGAAAATGGAAGTATGGCCGACAACGCTATTTGCACTCCGGCACACGCGCAAGCGTACGCGGTCATACATGTAACCCAGTGGCCCTTTTAAGAGCTGAATGTCGAACCCATAGGGACTGGACCAATTCAGTGAATTATTAAGTTCAATTGTTAAAATTAACCTTCAAAAGTGTTGATTATAGAATTTCGAAAACTTTTAATTAAGTCTAGGGGTGATCACAATATACCCGAGAAACAATACAAGAAGCAACTAGAGTTAAGGCCTAATAATCCTGTAATGCTACAATTCATAGTAGTTTGAGTATGAAAACTTCATTTGTTGTCTCAAATAATTAAAATGCTATGTTCATTGTCTTTCAAGCCTCTAAACATGACAAACTAGTCTCACACCTACATCGTTGAGCGGGAATGTGACGTCCTAATTCATGAGCAATTTAACTACGTGGATGTGGTTTACAGAATTTGTGACCTTGATTATGGACTTTCGTACCTCTAATCGTTTAACCTAACTTAGCTTTACAACTACTTCTACGAGCGATGATGTGACAATTCTAAGTCGGTGTCGAGCTATCATCCCGTTTTATTAACCAAGAAAGTTCTCTGACAGCACACTGACCTTACTAAGGTCTCTGTAGTGTGTGGGTGGGTTGATCTTTTGGTAAACTCGAAAAAGCTCTTCTTCATCATCGACCCTCATTTTAAGGGTCTTTGCTCTTACATTTGTAATTGCTCCTCCAATGGCCAAGAATGACCGTCCCAAGATTAGGGGTACCTTATCATCAATTTTAAATCAAGAATGATGAAATCAACGGGTATAATGAACTTACCCACTTTTATGAGAAGGTCCTCAATTATTCCCTCCGGTGCCACTTGAGACTTGTCTGCCAACTACAACATTACTCGTGTTGGTCTCGGCTGACCCAACCCCAGGGTGTTAAACAAAGATAGGGGCATTAGATTAACTGCTGCCCCTAAATCACATAGAGCTCTTATCACTTTAGCTTTACCAATTTGTATGGGGAGAGTAAAACTCCCTAGGTCTTTGAGCTTTTTCGGTATCTTGTTCATTACCCTATGGATGCACTCCCCAGTCAGTTCCACTGTCTGAAAATCCACCAATCTGAGTTTGTTGGCCACCACATCTTTCAGGTACTTAGCGTACTTGGGCATTCCCTAAAAAACATCAAGCAAAGGCAAATTTATGTGAAGTTCTTTGAAAATATGAAAGAATTTTTTAAAGCATTCCTCCTCCTTGCTCTTTTTCAGTCTTTGCGGGAAGGTGGTAGTGGTCTTTGTGCTGGCTGCAATGATGATTGTGCATTTTGTTGCAAAACACTCTGATTATCACCCTTGTCAGTCGATGGCCCCTTTCTAACCAACTCCGGCTGCACCTCATTTTTCTTTTCCTTCGGCAGTGTATCAACCAATTGCCTGCCACTCCTCAGACTGATGGCATTGACCTGTCGGTGGTTTGTATTCTGTGTCACTGGGTAACCCTCCCCGAGGTCTGGTGTGCGGAGCAGCTGCTATTTGACCCATTTGCTTCTCTAGATTGCGGGTGGTCAACTGCTGATTTTTCAAATCTGATGCCATCCTCGCCTGATTCTCTGCTAATTGGGTCTGTGTTTCCATAATCCTTGCAATATCTCCTCAATGTTGCTGCTCGACTGGCCACCATTTTACCTATTCTGCTGCTGATACTACTGCTGCTGAGGTTGTTGGTAGCTTTGAATTTGATTTCCACCCCAAAAAAAATTCGGGTGGCTCTGCCAATTCTTGTTGTAATTGTTCCCACAATTATGATTGTTTCTCTGAACATTTCCAAGAAAATTGACCGATCTAGTATTTGCCCCACAAGATTCTATATTGTGCCTATTATTATCGTAGATTTCACACCAACTAGGAGTCTGCTAAACTGCATTCACCTGTCCCTATTGTTGGTTTTTACTCAGTTTATTGAACGGAGTCATCATCTGATGTTGAAATGATGCTAGCTGTGCTGCCAAGGCATTTACACCATCCATCTCTATCAGCCCAGCCGTTCTCTTTCCTACCCCTGTCGATGAATCACTGTGCCACTCTGGATTTTCCTGAGCTATCTTGTTTAATAAAGTATACAACTTATCATAGGTCTTCTCCAATGCTTGCCCACTCGATGCAGAGTCTAGTAAAATTTTGGTATGTGGGTCTAGAGTTTCCACAAAGGTATGGGCTAGCACTTCATTAGACTGCTAGTGATGGGGACAGTCTCTCAATAGTGACTTGAATCTCTCCCAAGCCAAATACAAGTTCTCCTCCGGCCTCTTCTTGAAGCTTAATATTTCACTCCTGAGTTTGACAGTCTTTCCTGAAGGAAGAATCTGATGAGGAACTTTTTTGATAAGTCATCCCAAGAAGTAATGGACTTCGGTGGCTCAGCCGTCAACCACCTCTTTTCCTCTCCCAACAATGAAAATGGGAAGAGTGTGAGTCGGACATAATTAGTTGACACTCTGATGGGGACGAAGGTGTCACTGATCTCCAAGAAGTTTCGTAAGTGCTGCTGTGGGTCCTTATGAGTCATCCCAGTGAACTAGCTACTAGAATGTAACAGCTGCACCATATTCTATTTCAATTCAAAGTTCCCTCTGGATTCCGATTTGCGGATACTGGAGGTCACATTTGTCGCTAGTGGGATTGCCACTTCGTGAACTGGTCGGGCTGCCATTTGATCAGGGAATAACTTTGCTTGCTCAACTGGTGGATGCTATTGCAATTGCTCTTGTAATCTTTTCAACTTTTGCTCTAAATCTTCTCTCCTGAGCAAATGCAATTGACGTTCAGGTTCTAACAATGGTTCCACCAGCTCTCTATTCCTTGCCAGCTCTGCAAGGACAACCTGTCACCTACAATATAGCAGACTAAGACCAAGTTTCTCAACACTTAAGGAAATTAAAAATAACACAAAAATAGAAAAATTCACTAAACTTCGCCAGTCCCCAGTAACGGCGCCAAAAACTTGTTCGCGCCCCAGCGCACTCGCAAGCGTACACAGTCGTACAAGTAATATAGTGACCCTTTTTAAGAGCCGGATGTAGAACCCACATGGACTGGAGCAATTCAAGTGTTAAAATTAACCTTCACAAGTGTTGATTATAGAAATTTCGGGAAATTCTAATTATATCTAGGGTTGATCACAAAATACTCGAGAAACAACACAAGAAGCAACTAGAGTTCTGACCTAATAATCATGCAATGCTACAATTCTCAATGGTTCGAGTATGAAAACTTTGGTTGTTGTCTCACATAATTAAAATACTATGTACATGGTCTTTCGAGCCTCTAAACACGACAAACTAGTCTCACACCTACATCATTGAGCGGGGATGTGACGTCCTAATTCTTGAGCAATTTAACTACGTGGATGTGGTTTATGGAGTTTTCACCTTTGATTATAGACTTTCGTACCTCTATCATTTAACTGAACTTAGCTTCACAACTACTTATGAGTGGTGATGTGATAATTCTAAGCTGGTGTCTAGCCATCCCGTTTTAGTAACCAAGCAAGGCAAATTAGGTATAATTTCTATCCTAATTGCGAATCCTATCATAAAGGTAAGAACTTGCTCCCTGCATTTTCATGTTCTAGCCTAGGGTTACTCTTTCAAGCTGTTACCCAAGCTTAACACGTATGTTTTCATGGTGATCAAGAATAAAAACAACCATAATAAAGAATGTAATAAAAAACAACAACTGAAAAATCAAACCAAGAAGAATTCATGCATTTACAATCATCTTACGTAGCCTCAACCCTAGAGGAAGGGTTTTAGCTACTCATGTTCATACAAATACTCAAAAACATAATTCAAGTAGAGTACTTACAAGAATAATTAAAAGAGAATGAAAAATAAGGAACCCTAGGTAGAGTTCTTCCGTTCTCCCTTCGCTCCTTTACGATTTCCCAAAAGTATTTTGTGAGAAATGATTTTAGGAGCTAAGATTTTAATTAATACTAATTGAAAATTTGCAAAATTTTGCCGTGCATGGACTGCCTCCATGGCACGGAGCAAATGCGTAAACCTACTGGTTTGGCATGTGGTGGGCGCTGGCATGGCGCGATGCCTGCCGTGGCATGCTACTGAACACGCAGCTTTCCTGTAGTGGCACGGGTTTGTCGCGCGGCCTCACTGGAATGGCATGCGCCTGGCACGCGCACCTGCCTGCCGTGGCATGGTGCTCATGGCGCTGCCCATGCTGCGTGGCACGCTATGTGGCTCGGCATGTGCATGCTCTAGTGTGACATCGTGCGACTCTTTTACAATTTGTTCTGAGCTTCCTCCTTGAGCCTCAACCACCATATTTAGTCCCTCCTTAGCATTTTACACCTATAAAATATGGGTTAATCATGTTGGTTAGTTTATGCACATAATTATTAAAAATCACATGAGAATATAATTAATTAAATTGACAAACTCGACTAAATAAAGTTATAAAATAGCACTTGGGCATGTAATTATGCCCAAGATCAGCATAGTTCTGGGGCATCGGGTGATCGACCCTTTGCCCGCTCGGTGCTAGACTCTTCTCCCAAAACATGCAATGCTCTACATCATATATAACGAAGCTCAACATCGTCTATTTACGAAGCTCAACAATGGAATCATGCATAAACTCAACATCGTATGAAACAAAGCTCAACATTGTCATTTGACAAAGCTCAATAATGAAATCATGCATAGAACCGACATCATATGAAAACAAAGCTCAATAATAACATACATCTCAATTATGAACTCATGCATAGGAGAAGCTGTATTTCGAAACATACCACAAGCTCAAAGATAAGTGGAAGCATCTATTCCAAAACCATGTGGTAAGCTTACTTTAGAGATACTACGTCATCATACGCGACATAAGGGCCTTGCCCAAAATTTTATCATGCTTGGATCTACTCAATTCATTTTGAAAACAATATCATAATCGTGGGTAGCTTTAGAAACATGCTTTTCATCATCAAATCTTGTCATCATCATACATTCATCATCATTCTCTTCTTTCATGAACTTCTCATCCATGGACATTTAATTTCATAATTTTGAAAACATAATTTTGATTGAAAATAATTTAAAATCTGCCCAAGCTTCACAATTCATCAATAGAAACATAATCTAATCATACCCATGTATAAGAATTGAAGGATTATGCAATTGGGTAAAAACCCCATAGCTTGATCATAGGAATTTCTCATACTTAGATAGAGATTGGGCATGGGTGAGGAAGAAAACACCCATTCATAACCCAACATACCTGGAAGGGATTGATTCCACCAATTCTTTGATTACCCAAGAGGAAATTGGATGGAAACCTTGAATACTAGCCTTGAATCACATCTTCAACCTCTCAAGCTTGCATGCATGTAACGAAATAGCTTAGAATAGGTTTTTCCCTCTTAAAACCCTGTAAAACGAGCCTTAAACGACGTAATATAGGCCCCTAGGACTTTGAAATTATGGAAAATCCCTTACTAAAATCGCAGAATTTGGCTGACTGCCAGTTCCCACGAGGCACTGGACAACTCGTGCTCACAGGCCGTGACTCGTGGCCATGAGTCTTCTGGTTCACTGCTCAAAACAACTAAGGGACCTCACGGAAGACACCACGACTTGTGGTCACCATCCGTGGCTTCTACTGCCCAATGCCTCCTTGCCAAACAACCAGTCTAGGCAACCGGAGACCTCACGAGTTGTGAGGCCTAACCACGACTCATGCTCATGCTCGTGGTCTTCTCAACACACCCTGCCAACCCTGCTGGACCATGAGTCACTTCATGACTCGTGGTCACTCCTCACGAGCCTCCTGACGATCCTCCTCATGAATCGTTCTATGACTTGGTGTGAAATTTCAGTTTTTCACCGTTTTGACTCCCGGGTCTAATCTTTGGGTTCCCGGAGTATAACAATATCTCTCCCTTAGGAACATTCATCCTCAAATATTAGAAACACATAGAAAACTCAGAAACATTCAATCTTCATATGCAAACACTGATCATTTAAATCGAAAACTAATGGAATGACTACCTCCGAAAAGAACTACATAGCTGAACTAAATTCAGACATCACATACATCTATCATAACCTACAACAAAGTTGCACACATGAACTGATCATGGAAACTGATTAGAGAATTGGGGAAAAAATTGATACCTCAAACTGAAATTAAGCCGGTAGGGAACATGTAAGGGTATTTAGCCATCATAGCCGCTTCGACTTCCCACGTAGCACCCTCAACATGATGATTTCTCCATAATACCTTTACCAAAGCTACTTCTTTGTTCCTCAGCCTCCGAACTTTACGATCCAAGATTGCAACTACAATTTCCTCACAACTTTGTCTCTCGCACCAACACTTTCTACCGGGATAAATAAAGCTAGTTCACCCAAGCATTTTTTCAACAGTGATACATGAAAGACGGGATGAACTGAAGATAACTAAGATGGCAAGTCCAACTCATACACTACTTTATCAACTCTTCTCATAACCCGATAGGGACCAACATAGCGGGGGCTGAGCTTTCCTTTCTTACCGAACCGCATGACTCCCTTTATGGGAGACACCTTCAGAAATACCCAATCGTCCACCTCGAACTCCAACTCTCTCCTTCTCACATCAGCATATGACTTTTGATGACTTTGAGCGGTTTTCAGCCTGTCCTTTATCAACTAAACTTTTACCATGGCCTCATGAACCGAATCTGGCCCTATCATAGTTGCCTCACCAACCTCAACCACCCGATGGGCGATCTACATCTTTTTCTATAGAGTGCCTTGAATGGTGCCATTTGGATAGTGGAGTGATAGCTGTTATTGTAAGCAAACTCGATCAAGGGCAAGTGATCATCCCAACTACCTTTGAAATCCATCACACAAGCTCTCAACATGTCCTTGAGAGTTTGAATTGTTTGCTCCGCCTGGCCATCCGTTTGCGGATGAAATGCTGTGCTGAGTTTAACCTGAGTCCCAAGCCCTTTTTAAAAAGACCGCCAAAACTGAGTACCTCAATTTGAGATAATAGACAAGGGCATTCCATGTAATTGCACCAACTTCCGGATATACAGTTTGGCATAAATATCCCCCGAATCTAGGGTTTTGACCGGTAGGAAATGTGCAACCTTGGTCAACCTATCAACCACCACCCAAATAGAATCATAGTGCCGGCGAGTACTAGGTAGGCCTGTAATGAAATCCATATTAATATCTTCCCACTTCCAAGTGGGAATGCTAATATCCTGAAGTACGCCTTTCAACCTTTGATGCTCGAGTTTCACTTGTTGACAGTTCGGGCACTTGATTACGAATTCTGCAGTATCCTTCTTCATGCTGTTCCACTAATATATTTCCTGCAAATCATGATACATCTTGGTGGCACTCGTATGGATAGAAAACTTGGATCCATATGCCTCATGCAATATCCTGTCCCTCAAATTATCAATATTTGGAATACATAGATGGCCCTGGTACTGCAGTACTCCATCTCCCCCTTAGGAGAAAACCTCCACTTTCTGACTCTAAACGGCTTCCTTCAGTTTCACCAACATAGGATCCTCATCTTGCCTAGCTTTCACATCAGTCACCAAGGACGATTCTGATTCATTTTTCACCAAAACGCCATCAGTCAAGTCGACCAATCTAACTCCCAACCTCGCAAGTTGATGGACATATTTCACCAACTCCTTCTTTCCCTCACCCACGTGGGACACACTCTCCATAGAGAGCCTACTAAGTGCGTTCGCTACCACATTAGCCTTACCCCAGTGGTAAAGGACACTCATGTTGTAGTCCTTTAGTATCTCCAACCACCTCCTATGCCGAAGATTTAGATCTTCCGTGTTAACACATATTTCAAGCTCTTGTGATCCGTGAATACATCCATGTGGATCCTATACAAGTAATCCCGCCATATCTTCAATGCAAACACCACCGTGGCCAACTCAAGATCATGGGTTGGGTAATTCTTCTCATAGACTTTCAACTGTATTTAGGCATATGTTATCACCTTCTCATGCTGCATCAATACGCACCCGAGTCCGATTCTCGAAGCATCGTAATACACCACAAAACCATCGGTACCCTCGGGTTGGGTCAACACTGGTGCTGAAGTGAGTCGAGTCTTCAACTCTTGGAAGCTTTTCTCACAAGCCTCCGACCGTTGGAACTTTACCTTCTTCTGAGTCAACTTAGCCAAAGGTGCTGCAATAGATGAAAAGCCCTCAACAAATCTCCGATAGTAACCCGCTAAGCCCAAAAAGCTCCTGATATCTGATGGGTTCACCGGTCTGGGCCAATTCTTCACCACCTCGATCTTTTGAGAATCTACCTTTATGCCTTCACTCGATACCACGTGGCCCAAAAATGCCATAGAGTCCAACCAAAACTCACATTTGCTGATCTTTGTATACAATTGACGATCCTTGAGGGTTTGAAGCACTACTCTCAGGTGAGCGACATGCTCCACCTCGCTACGAGAGTATATAAGGATGTCATCAATGAACACAATCATGAACATGTCCAAATATGCCTTGAACACCCTGTTCATTAGATCCATAAAAGCTGCAGGGGCATTGGTTAGTCCAAAAGACATAACAACAAATTTGTAGTGACCATACCGAGTCCTGAAAGCGGTTTTCGGGATGTTACTCTCCTGAACCCTGAGCTGGTGATACCCGGATCTGAGATCAATCTTGGATAAACACTTTGCCCCTGAAGATGGTCAAAAAAATCATCGATCTTGGGTAAAGGATACTTGTTCTTAACGGTGACCTTGTTTAATTGCCGATAGTCAATGCACATCTGAAGCGAACCATCCTTCTTCCAGACAAATAACACTGGTGCACCCTATGGAGACTTACTCAGCCTACTAAAGCCCTTATCTAATAGGTCCTTCAACCGATCCTTTAACTCTTTTAGCTCAATTGGAGCTATTCTGTAGGGAGGAATAGAGATAGGCTGTGTGTCGGAAAGAAGATCTATACCAAAATCAATCTCCTGCTCGGGAGGGACACCTGGCAAATCATCAGGAAAGACCTCAGGATACTCACGTACTACTGGAACTGACTGGATAGTTGGGATTTCAGACTCTACATCCTTAACCCTAACTAGATGGTACATGCAACCCTTAGGAATCATCTTCCTGGCCTTAAGGTAGGAAATGAATCGACTTAAAGGCACGACTGAACTACCCTTCCATTCTAAGACTAGATCACCCAAGAAAATCTAAACTCTACTCCACGGGTTCTACAATTAACTGAAGCATAGCATCAAATAGCCAATCCATGCCTAGAATAACATCAAAATCAGTCATGGCTAACTCTATCAAGTTTGCTGAGGTGACCTTATGAAGGACTGAGACTGGACAACCTCTTTACGCCCGTCTAGCTATGACTGAGTCACCTACTGGAGTGGAAATTGAGAAGGTTCTGACAAGACATCGGGGCTGACTCCGAAGCTACTGGCCACATATAGTGTCATAAAAGACAAGGTAGCCCCAGATCTAGCAAAGCATAAACATCAATATGGAAAACTTGCAATATACCAGTGACCACATTCGGGGAGATCTCCTACTCCTGATGGGAAGCTAAAGCATAGAATATGTTCTGGCGCTGACCGCCAACTGTGCTAGTAGATGCCCCCTTATGTACTGAGCATGGGGGAAGGGCTGATGAACTAGAATCTGGGCCTTGGCTCCCAACCTGATCCTACCTCACAGCCAGACAATCTCGAAGCATGTCTCCGGGCTACCCACACCCAAAACAAGCATCTAAACCTGCCAAGCACTGGCCTGTGTGCCCTCGACCACACCTGGGATAAGATGGATGCTAGAATTTGTTGGTCTACTGCTTTGATCCCTCGAGTCTGATGCCCGCCCTCTCTGATCATGTCTAGGCCTGGATGGCACACTAAATGCCAAAGATGCAGGGGCTGATGATTTATTGTGAGTCTGCTGTCGGTGCCCACCATCAGACCTCTACTGAGAGAATCTATGGTCCTCGGTCCTGGCCCTCTTGGCCTCCCTCTCTCTCAAATGTACCACCTCTATCTGCTGGCGTACAACACTATGCGAGGGAAGTCTATATCCTGGTGAAGCATAGCAATCGACACTCCATGTCAAAATACCCTGCTATACCATGCACAAATCTACTCATCCGCGTCCTCTGGTTAGCCACTAACTCTGGGGCATATTTCGATAGGTGAGTGAACTCAAGGGAATACTATTGCACTATTATTCTTCCCTGCTTCAAGTTTACAAACTCAGTTGCCTTCAGCTTCCTCATCTCTTGAGGGAAGAACCGATTTAGGAATGCAACCTTAAACTCCTCCCACGTGATCGGACCTGCTTCTGTGACCCTGCTATCCTTTGATTGGAGAAACTAGATATGCGCAACCCCTTTCAACTGGTAGGAGGCAAACTCTAAGCACTCAACACTACTTATCCCCGTGACTTGGGTGATCTTGACAATTCCATCTATGAAATCATGCGGGTCCTCATCTACCTTGGACCGCAAGAACTTTGGCGGTTTCAACCTCAAGAAGTCTCTGACTCGAGCCTCCGCTGTATTGCCATTTTGCGGAACATGCACAATGGCCTGCTGATTGACCTGAGCGGTCAAGGCCTGTGCAATCATCTGAATAGCGGCCCGAAACTCAACATAAGCGGCTGGCTCCGATGCCTAAGGCTCCTGAACTAGTGGGGCTGGCTGTTGCCCATAACCATTTCCATCCTCGTGGCCTTCACCACCTCCATTACTCCTACCGTTCATTCTTCGAGGAGCCATGATTCTGTAATCGCGAATAGCATGAATTAGAAGGATAAAAAGACTTTTCATCGCATGACATAGATTATGAAAGAAGGGAACATTTCCTAAATGTATTGTAGCATTTTCATCATCAGTGTGATGCGCTTCACACCCATGAAGAATACTCTACTTAACGCGACTTTCAGACACCCTAGGACACTTCAAATCTATTGTTCTAATCCCATGTTTATCACGATCTGATCAGAGGGCAGGATTGTAGACACGGGACAAGGGACCTCGAGAGACCTGAAGTCGACCCAAGGCATTAGCATACATCTAACTCAATATATAAACACTGAAGAATCAATGATATAAACTCAATGGAAGTCTAACTCAACATCACATCAGAATAAGCATCCGAAGCTAACACATACATAAGTCTAAAAAGCCTATAATCCGGATGAGTTGATGGGACAAGACCCCAATTAACTCAACAATACTAAAGCTGAAAATACATAAGGAACGGAAAGTCTAGCCCTCGAAGGATGAGGACTCACCAACTAAGTAGGTGCTATCTCTAACAACCGACTACGAGCGGGGCTGAGCTTGGAAGCTGGGTCCTGTATCATGAAATAATACAACATAGAAAGTATGCGGTTAGTACTTGGAATGTACCGAGTATGCAAGGTAAGTAAAACCTCTTAAGTAAAGTAAATCATTTAAATATTTCATAATATATCATAAGCTTTCAAACCTTGAAAACTGCATCCATTCATCCTGAAATGGTAATCTGTTCATAATATGACAATGCATAGCTTCATAACATCATAGCTAACTCAAATGGCTCTAAGCTAAAACATGACATTTATGAGAAAATCTAAACAATGAGTCAAACCTTGCTTTTAGGACATGCATGTGTAAAATAATAACCATGAGTAATGAATATGTAAATCTGAATCATGTAGACAATGGGAGATTCGTCACTTAACCGACATACCATGATAGAGCTTACGTGGTCCTGACTATCACACTCAAGTGGGCAGAGCCGTCCAAAACCTTTCCAGGGCTAAGGACGCTACCATGATATCGATATCAAGCTCATGGGCCATTAGGGCCAGGGATAGATCACAAGGGAGGTCCCAATAACATAATAGTATCAACCTAAGTTGGTGCGTAGTTCTGGGGCATCAATTGATCGACCTTTGACCGCTCAGTGCTAGACTCTTCTTCCAAAACATGCAATGCTCTACATTGTATATGACGAAGCTCAACATTATCTATTGACGAAGCTCAATAATGGAATCATGCATAAACTCTACATCGTATGAAATGAAGCTCAATATTGTCATTTGACAAAGATCAATAATGAAATCATGCATAGAACCAACATCGTATAAAAATGAAGCTCAATAATAACATACATCTCAATTATGAACTCATGCATAGGAGAAGCTTTATTTCAAAACATACCACAAGCTCAAAGATAAGTGGGAGCATCTACTCTAAAACCATGTGGTGAGCTTACTTTAGAGATACTACATCATCATACGCGACATAAGGGCCTTGTCCAAAACTTTATCATGCTTGGATCTACTCAATTAATTTTGAAAACAATATCATAATCATGGGTAGATTTAGAAATATGCTTTTCATCATCATCATATATTCATCATCATCATCATATATTCATCATCATTCTCTTCTTTCATGAACTTCTCATCCATGGACATTTAATTTCATAATTTAGAAAACACAATTTTGATTGAAAATAATTTAAAACATGCCCAATCTTCACAATTCATTAATAGAAACATAATCTGATCGTACCCATGTATAGGAATTGAAGGATTATGAAATTGGGTAAAAACCCCATAGCTTGATCATAGGAATTTCACATACTTAGAGAGAGATTGGTCATGGGTGAGGAAGGAAACACCCACTCATAACCCTACATACCTGGAAGGGATTGATCCCACCAAATCTTTGATTACCCAAGAGGAAATTTGATGGAAACCTTGAATACTAGCCTTGAATCACATCTTCAACCTCTCAAGCTTGCATGCATGTAATGAAATAGCTTAGAATAGGTTTTCCCCTCTTAAAACCCAGTAAAACGATCCTTAAATGATGTAGTATGGGCTCCTAGGACTTAGAAATTATGAAAAAGACCTTACTAAAATCGCAGAATTTGACTGACTGCCAGTCTCCACAAGAGACTGGACGACTTGTTCTCACAGGCCATGACTCGTGGACATGAGTCGTCTGGTTCACTGCTCAAAACAACTAGGGGACCTCACAGAAGACACCACGACTTGTGGTCACCATCTGTGGCTTCTACTGCCCAATGCCTCCTTTCCAAACAACCAGTCTAGGCCACGAGAGACCTCATGAGTGGTGAGGCTTAACCACAACTCGTGGTCATTCCTGTGGTTTTCTCAACACACCCTGCCAACCCTGCTGGACCACGAGTCATTTCACGACTCATGGTCACTCCTCACGAGCCTCCTCACAATTCGTTCTATGACCTGGTGCAAAATTTCAACTTTTCACTGCTTTGACTCCCAGGTCTGATCCTTGGGTTTCAGGGTATAATAGTTCATGTCCAACAGATTGAGGCAGAAAAGCTGAAAGACATGGATCGGGAGAAAAAGCGAGTTTGTACTGGCCAATCAGATTATGGCCACTAGAGGTCTGGCGGTAGTAGCCACCCACAACAGCAGCAGAGGGATCCAACACCCACTTCAGCCAGTGCCCCTACTTTCTAGTCCTTTAAGGATCGGAAGGGTGGAGCATCTGACTCACAGTCCCAGAGTCACAGCGCCAACAACTGCTATCTAGCTTGACCTAAGTGTGGCAAGAACCATCCAGAGGAATGCCTTTAGGACAGAGAGGGTTTCTTTGGGTGTAGACAGCTAGGTCACCGACTCATAAAATGCCCATCAGCAGGATAGTGGAGATCACAGTCTACCACTTCAGCAGCTCCAGTAGGCTGAACAGCTCAGCAACCCAATACTTCTTGTATGGATGACGGTCAGCGACAAAATCATTTTTATGCTTTGTCCTCTCGTCAGGATCAGGAGAGCTTACCTGACATAGTCATGGGTATGTTACGTCTTTTCCATCTAGATGTATATGCCCTACTAGATCTAGGAGCCACATTATTGTTCGTTACTCCCTATGTAGCTGTCCAATTTGAAATCAATCCAGAAGTCTTCTCAGAACCATTCTTAGTCTCTATCCCAATTGGCGAGTCAAATTAGAGCCAAGGGTGTATAGAAACTGCCTAGTCTCAATCTTGAATAAGGTAATTCCAGCTGATCTTGTAGTGTTAGACATGGTCCATTTCGATCTCATTCTTTGCATAGATTGTTTACACTCCGGTTATGCCTCAATCGACTATAGAACTAGAGTCTCCAGAATTCAATTCCCTAATGAGCCAGTTTTAGAGTAGATGGGAAGTAGTTTAGCGCCTAAGGGTTGGTTTATTTCTAACCTTAAGGAAAGAAAGCTTATTTCTAAGGGGTGCATTTTATCACCTAGTTTGGGTCAAGGATTCCAGCTGTGAGCCCCAACTATCCAGTCAGTTCCAGTTGTCAACGAGTTTCCTGACGTGTTTCCCAAAGATCTCCCCAAGTCCCTCCTGAGCGGAAAATAGACTTCGACATAGACCTTCTTCCAGACACTCAACCCATCTCCATCCCTCCTTACATAATGGATCTAGCTGAGCTTAAGGAGTTGAAGGAACAACTAAAAGACCTTCTTAATAAAGGTTTCATCAGGCCCAACATCTCTCCATGATGTGCTCCAGTATTATTCATGCGAAAGAAAGACGGTACTCTCAGAATGTGTATCGATTATCGTCAATTGAACAAAGTCACAGTTAAAAATAGGTATCCCCTACCAAGAATTGATGACTTGTTCGATCAGCTTTAGGTAGCTAGTTGTTTCTCCAAGGTAGATCTCAGGTTGGGCTATCATTAGCTAAGGGTTAGAGAATGTGACATACCAAAAACAAGCTTCAGAACTCGGTATGGTCACTATGAATTTATGGTTATATCCTTCGTACTAACTAATGCCCCCACAACTTTCATGGACCTGATGAACATGGTTTCCAAGCCGTATATAGACATTTTCGTCATTGTGTTCATTGATGACATTCTGGTATACTCTCGAAATGGGGAGAGACATGCTAACCATCTGAGGATAGTGCTACAGACGCTCAGAGACCGCTAGTTGTTCGCTAAGTTCAGCAAATTTGAATTCTTGTTGAAGTTTGTGACTTTTCTTGGTAACGTGGTCTCGGGTAAGGGTATTTAGGTAGATCCTCAAAAGATAGCAGCAGTGAAATACTGGCCGAGACCTACTTCCTCAACCGAAATTAGAAGTTTCTTGGGTATAGCCGGTTATTATCGATGTTTTGTGGAAGGATTTTCCTCTATTGCATCTCCTCTGACTAGGTTGACTCAGAAAAAGGTGAAGTTTCAGCGGTCAGATATGTGTAAGAAGAGTTTTCAGGTGTTGAAGACTCGACTCACTACCGCTCTAGTGTTAACCTTACTAGAAGGAACTGATGGGTTCATTGTATATTGTGACGCCTCCAGAGTGGGACTCGGTTGCGTTATGATGTAGCGGGGTAAGGTGATAGCTTATGCCTCTAGACATCTCAAGGTTCACAAAAGGAACTATCCGACTCATGACCTTAAGTTGGCAGCAATGGTGTTTGCGTTGAAAATATATAGGCATTACCTTTATGGGGCTGACGTGGATGTTTTCACCGATCACAAGAGCCTTCAGTATGTGTTCAGTCAGAAAGACTTGAACCTTCGTCAGAGAAGGTGGTTGGAGCTATTGAAGGATTATGACATGAGTGTGCTATACCACCTGGGAAAAGCCAATGTGGTGGCTGATGTCCTAAGTAGGATGTCTATGGGGAGCGTGGCTTATGTTGAAGAGAGCAGAAAAGAACTGGCAAAGGATATTCACACTTGAATCATGCTATGTCCCTATAGAATCAAATTAAAATTAAACAAGGTGAGAAATACTCCCTGAGGCCTCTAGGCCTAGCTAATAACATGCTTTTCTTCCTTCGAACAAGTGGGTATTTGACCCCACACTTTTTATCGGCCATGCTTGTTAGTTTCCTCCTCCAGGGGTACTCAAACTTCCCCTCCATCTGTACCTAACTTTCCACCCAAAAAAACCACAAATTGAAAATAAACAAAACACATAAACAAAAATCACAAAATGTACCTGCGGTACCCTGGGGTTGCCTCCCAAGCAGCGCCTTATTTTACGTCGTGGCACGATGTATCAAGTTTCACCACTTTTTCCTCCACCTTGAGGATATGAATCTCACCCCTAATTTCTTCTCTAGTTTCCTCTTATGCTCCAGGGGTGGTGGTGAAAAAATGAAAGGACCAAGCAGTAGATGTCGCCTATTGCACTTATTGGCCCTTAAGTAAGCGAAGTCATTTTGTCTTTCCGAGTCGGCAAATTTTAGAATATACGAGGCTTGGTCCTCCTCTAGACATTTCTCTATAAGCTTGGAAGACTCTATTTCTCGGTTGCCAACCAAACTTAATGTCAAAAAATGCTTCGAGGGGGGTACCATACACCTCAACTCTGAAACTGCATTTTGCTTGACTTCCTTACTTGTATATACCTTCTCCACATTAACATCTAACTCCTCATGAATGTGAAGTGGTAGGTACTCTATCTCTTCTTTCAAGAATGGATCGGCTATATGTGTGAGACAATCATGGAGACTCTCGGGAGCTTCCAATAGTTGAGCTTGTTTCAAGAACTCACTCTCATCTTCTCCTTGTAGTCCCTCCTGAGTATTGCGTAAATCCGTCACTTGCAATTCAGAGCAAGCTTCAGCTTCAACCCTCATCTCTATGAACTTGTTGCTTATCATTTCCAAGGCCTCTCCATTTTCCTCTTGCTGAATTCTCAATGCTTCCATCTCCTCCTTCATTGCTTATATTTGTTCAAGGACCTGTTTTATCATGTCTTGTATTCGAGCTTGGCGTTCCAAGTCCTCATTTTCATCATTCGTATATTCAGCGAAAACAACAGAAGGATCATAGTAGGGGCTTGGGGGAGGGGAGTATGCATTCGGACAACCATCCCAATGGCCATCTTGACCACCACATATATTGCACGTGTTACAGTTTTGCCACAAGTGGGGTCCTCCACAATTCAGACAAGACTCATTAAAGTAAGAGTATCCACCATTTAACCCATTTATATTCCATGATGTCATGTTAAGAAGGGTATCAGATTAAAAACTAAAAATAAAATCAATCTAAAACTAATGAATAATTTCTTTTTTCAACACTTAATGAAATTTAAGAATCACACAAAAACAGACAAATTCACTAAACTTCGCCGAGTCCCCGGCAACGGCGCCAAAAACTTGTTGTGCCCGCAAGTGTACGGGTCGTACAAGTAATATAGTGGCCCTTTTTAAGAGCCGGATGTCAAACCCACAGGGACTAGACTGTTCGGGTGTTTTCTATAGGGGTTAAAAACCGACACGCAAGTGCACGTGGTCAAACAAGTAATAAAGTGGCTAAGTAAGCCAAGTATCGAACCAAGGAGACTCTGGATAAGTAAAAATTGCTCAAGTATACTATATTCTATCTTACTTCTATATATGCTGACAACAACGTAACCAAAAGTTAAATAATTTTTGTTTATAAATTATGTACTAAAACTATTAACAAATATCTACTTTGAATTGAAACTATGGATATGAGCATGCCAAGGTTAAGAACAAGTAATGAACTTGATTATAATCATCATTCGGTTATTCTTCTCTTCCAGTTGCTAGCCAAGAACATTAGCCTAGAGATTAAAACTTTCGTATTTAATCTCACTTAAGAATCATAAACCATCCGTCTACATTTCTCTGATCAAATGCAATTTATGACCTAGCAATACAATTCCGGTTCCTAAATTGACTAATACGGCTTTCAAGTATATTTCTATCAGGAAAGCACATCAAAACTCAATTTTTCCAAATCAAGTTAAGAACAATACCCTATTAATTCACAACTTTCCAATTTCGTGCTCTCTCAAGTGAAATCAGACTTTTTAGATGCATATTAATGTCGGCCACACACTAATGCAGTAGAAACAAGAATTAATAGAACAACATAGAAGAAGAAGATGAAAAACCATATAATTCAATAATCAAAATTCATCACCATTGTTCATAACCTCAGCAAGGAAGAGAATTAGCCACTCATTTGTGGATTAATCATCCTAAAACAAGTGTTAATCATACAAACAATTGATTGAAAGAAGAAAGAAAGAGAGAAAAACCCTGAGCTTTTTCGTCCCTCAACTGCCTGTAACCCACGTCCTTGCTCCACCAAGTCTGAATTAATTAAAAATAAGCCTAAGTGTTCTATTTATACTAGTGGGAATATTTCTCGGAATAACAAGCAACGTGTCACGGAGGCCAACGCGGAGCACTGCCTCCGTGACACGGCGTGGACGCAGACCCTCACTGGAAATCTGGGGTCCGGGAATAAAGCCTCAACGTGGCACGACATGCAACGCGGAGGCTTGCCTCCGTGCCACAGAGCTGTCGCGAGGCTCCACTGGAAATTGGCAAATTATTCACCCTCCAGGCAGTGTGCATCCGCGATGGTAGTGTGACACGGCTCCATCGCAGAGCCCCTTTAATTGGTGCAGTCCAATGCCTTTTTCGTGCTCGAATCCAAGTCCAACTCCGATACTGTTCCAACATGCATTTTAGCTCCTCAAAATCACATTTTACCTACAAAACAATGCTAATCATGTTGGCTAGTATAAATTCACATTTTATTACCAATTACAGTAAAATGTATACACTTTGCACAATAAACAAGGCGAAAATGATACGTTTGAGTATCACTTGGGCATATAAATCTACCCAAGATCACTTACCCCACACTTAAATCCTTGTTCGTCCTCGGACAATACATACACAACTCATGCAAATTACATCCCAACCTTCGCCACTATGGTGCGACAATTTACGCTACGGTCATATCGATCATTCAATATTGTAAATCATCAAGAAAACATGCATGGTCTTACAATGCAACGACCTTTAATACATCAAGACTTCCTAGACTTTAAGAATCGACCCTCGATATCGGCAAACTCATGCAAATCAGCTAATCAAGATATCCGACACGAACATCAATCTTTCATCAAGCATGTGTCCTCACAACGCAAGAGAATCTTCCCCTTTTTGTTCATGTGACGCACAAACATTCAAGTAGGGGCATGTAAAAATTTATTTCACTCTCTCTCCCAAAAGAATTCACATGCATCATGTCATGACCCATAGGCTTGCCCTTAGTGTATTACTCCACTAATATAAAGAAATGCAATGTAAGATCACGTAGGACTTTAATGGGTTGTAATGGAAGCTATGGAACTAGTACATATTGGATTAGCCAATAATAGCCACTAGCATCATTAAGTGCCTTTTCAACACATTCCGATCAACTCATGGACATTGTTTCTCTCTTTTCTTTTTTCATCATCCCATTCATGCTGGTTTACTTTCGTATGGCCCATTTCACCAAACACACTTGACACAACAACAAAGGTTTTTCATGCACCTTCATTATCATTTAATTATAGCAAGTGCACCCTCCACCTTTTTCTTTTCTTTCCTCACGCTGCTTTTCTTTTTCTTTCCACTCTTCTCACTCTTCGACACTTTGGGAAATTTTTTTCTGTTCTTCTTAAGCGCTTAAGAGTTTTGTATAGACTTTACGGCTAATGAAAAGAAAGAATTAAGCTCAGTTTATACATTTTTGGACAAAAGAAAGAAAGAATCGGCTAAAGGCTCAACGGGCTGACTAGGGTATACAATCACATAAAAAGGTAATGTATGACAAGAAAAAAATAGAAACTCTCGGTTAAAACAAAGAAATGCCTACATCCTTTCCAACACTACACCTCCTTCATTTCGTTTTGTACACACACCAGGCAAGTTCTAGACACTTCACAATCCTCACTTCACACTTCATGCACATGCTCTATTCAAGATGCATTCACAGACTCTTTAATTAGCCAATTACATGAATTCAAAAATTAAGCCTCAATCACACCGAATCGAATTCTACAGCCTAGGTAACTCAACATATTTACAAAATTGCATGCTTTCATACGAATCACTTTTACATTTTGAATATCAGTTACAACACGCAACCAAAATTTCACAACCATATAGTAACTACAGGTTCCGTGATGCAACCCACCAAAGAAAAAAAAACTGAAAACAATTTAAAATCACTACTCCTACCGACTACATTTCCTTTAAGACGGTCGTCATCCATCCATCATAGGGAATGGTCACTAACTATGATGTCGGTTCAATGGGACTATTCTCGGTAAAAGATTCAAAAACAAACTCTGAGAAACCCAAAAATAAAAATTGAAAATTTTTTCAAACATCGATCATTTCGATGGAAAAAAATATTTACAAAATATTTTAAATATGAACAAAATATTTTCGCAAAATTTTAAAAATATCGATCATGTCGATAGAGAAAAAAAAACATAAGAAAATATTTACAAAAATTTTTACAGACTTAGCTGGCAAACCACAACATTTCACAACACACATCATCAATTACCACAAATATATACAAATACAAACCAGTTTGCACTTCACAAACACAGGGAAACATACGCATACATACAAAACAGAGGAAAAACATACAGCAAACCAGCCTAGCCCCAACACCTAACTACTCCCCCACCCCACACTTAAATCAAACACTATCCCCAATGTTCACAAAAAAATTAAAAATCACAAAATTGGGTGGTGGCACTCCCTGATCAGTCGAAATATTTGACTTCTTCATCCGGTGCTGCTGCCTCATCACCCATGTCCGAGTCACCTCCGTCGTCGTCATCGGACTCCACATCTGAGTCCTCCCAATGTGTCTCCTCGTCCGTGGGGACATCATCATCACTGGGCTCTACAAAGACTGGCCCCACTCGGCATAAAGCCCAGGCGTTTTCGCCAAATGGGTAATCCAGCTCCAGCTGCCATAGCTCCTCCTCAGTGGCTGGTCTCCCACCTATCCAAAGCTGAAGCATTTGCATACCAAACATCCTTTCCATGTACTGGTCGTCGCGAGCATATCGCTCGCCAAGTGTCAGCACTGGCCCGTGTGTGGTGTTGGGGGCCTTAGTTTTGGTCACGTCAAGGGCCCTCCGCTCCAACTACGGGATGTAGTCCAAAGCCTCTTCCTCGACGTCGAGGCCCCGGAGGAAGGTGGTGATAAGTCCTCCGAACCCATACCTGTGGCCCTGGTGTAATCGGGCTCTCTTCATGGCGGATATGATGACCGCCCCAACATTAATCTATAGCCCTTTCATTAGGGCATACACCAGGCAGACACGGTCCTGAGTCACATCAGTCATGTGCACCCCCGGGATTAAGCACGAACAGACTATCTTCATCCATATTCTGGCCTCCCTGTTCATTTGAGAATACGACAGAGTCTGGTGGTAACCCCTCTCCTTATGTCTGCTCCATCTGGCTGTGGATCGAGCCCCACACAAAGTGCGTCTGATATCGGCATATGGTGGGGTGATGTTCAGCTGGCGGAGAACGTGGGCGTCTGTGTCCCGCGCTCCAATGATGGCATTTAATTGCTGGGGTTTCAGAGTGACAATCTGCCCTCTGATTTTTATTGTGTGGCTTCTGATTGCCGGGTTCCAATTTGCATAGAACTCCCGGACTAGATGTAGGTTGCATTCCTTGGGCTCCTGAAATATGAAGCTGAGCCGAGCTGCCTCGATCCTTTGCACTATGCGGGGGAACTCCTGTGCTAGTGGTTCCCGTGCAATATGCTCCTCAGGGAAGTATTTATTTTCCTTGTGTTTAGCGTACCACTTCTTCCCTTCATCGGTTACCCACCTCATTCCGTATTGGCGGCATTGGCCGCGCGGAACTGCTGGTGCAGCTGGGACTGCTGTGCCCAGTCTAAGTCGTTTTCTCCCGGTGCCTGAAGTAGATGCACCCTTACCCTTATCCTGCCTACTTGCCATTGTACCTGTCAACACAAATGAACAAGCAAAATGTCAAGCTAAATGCATGTTAACTTCGGCTAAGGTCGGGTTAAGCTAAGTTTACCCCACACTTAGTCCTTAGCTACGGTTACGATACTACGGCAAGGATCACTTTATTTGCACCCAAAAACAAACAACTATACCATTGATGCTTAGTGCGTTCGCCAAGAAAATTTCGACGGTATAACTTTAGCGTACTACTCAGACTTCATACAACTAATCCCAATCCTACCATCGCCAACAATTCAACCATCGCACTTAGCAAAGAAAACAACAAACAAAAACAACAACACAAATTCTATATACACATGAACCTATATAATCAACCAATTCGAACAATTTTCAACTTTTTCCCAAAATCCCGAGAATTCGTCGTCTATTACATTCAAACAATATTTACAACGACTTATCTCAATTCACAAGCACACCCCGGCATATAATTCACAAATTTACCAAGTTACCCACTTCGAATTCAACAACCAAAGCCCTAGAATTGAATTTCACAATCAAATTCGAATCATTCATGCAATCGACAAGTTCAAACGCGTATTACAACATTCCGAACATTTATCAATCAAAGAATAACTCAACTTCATGCTAAATTTCGACTTAGGGTGATATATCTCACCTCCCACGCTCAAATTCGACTAAAATCGACAAAAACTTGAGAGAGAATAGGAAAACATACCTCGTAGTTGAAAAACCGAAGAAAACTCGATAATTTATTAGCTTAATACCGTGGCACGTTGATGGGAGAGGGAAATTTGGGTGTTTGGTCGCGGAGAAGTGAGAAAATGAGGGAAAAGGGAATAAGATCGGAGTTTAAAATGAAGGGAAACACGCGGGTCACCCGGCAACCCGGTGTGACCCGTCACAAAATATAGGGCAACGTGTCACGGAGGGTAACGCGGAGCCCCTCCTCCGTGACACGGAGCCATCGCGATGGCTCACTGGAATTTTTAAAAATTTCAGATTTAACCTCAACGTGTCACGCAGGGTAACGCGAAGGTCCTCCTCCGTGACACGGAGCCATCGCCCCAGCTCACTGTCTCTTCATTTTATTCATTATTTCATACCTTGCCTTTTCCTTCACGATTCCGTGCACATTTTTCTCCGGTAGACCTGAAAATCACCTTACTAAACAAAATTGGTTAGATTAATAGTTTTCCCTAACTAAAATGAAAAATACTAACTAAAACGAAAAAATTTGTGCTAAATCAAGAAAAAGAAAAATAAAATAAACTCTAATTACACTTTACAAAATAAAAGAAAAAAATATATTTCACGGGTTGCCTCCCGTGCAGCATCTGGTTTACCGTCGCGGCTCGACGTCCTTTATGCTCAATTGTCCACTAGGGTGATGGACGATTTCTCACGATCATTGTCCTCCCCCCAGTAGTGCTCACCCTTATCTGGTGGTCTTCCCATCAACTCTCGGGAATCATTCATTTGTTTAGCATTCCCATGATCAATTACATTGATCACCGAGAGTTCTTCATTTACCATCGGGAGCTTGGGTGCTTTGTATACATCGAACACCTCTACCTTGTCATGTGCTCACATTGTAAGTTGACCCACAGCCACGTCGATTAATGCTTTCCCGGTTTCCAAGAAGGGTCGTCCCAAAATAAATGGGACTTCAGCTCTGGTTCAAAATCCAGAACAATAAAATCAACCGGAAAAATGAGGGATCCCACTTGCACAAGTACATCCTCAACAATTCCATCCGGCCTAGCTAAGGACCTGTCTGCTAACTACAAGATTACGGTTGTAGGTCTAGGACTCCCTAGACCTAACTTTCTGAATACCGAAGATGGCATCAGATTTATGCTCGCCCCCAAGTCACACAATCCACGAGCTCGGATACTCTGCCCAATAGTAAGCTGGATAGTAAAACTTCCAGGGTCTTTTAGCTTCGTAGGCAGTCTATTTTGGATCCGGGAAGGGCATTCCTCCGTCAAAGCCACCATGGCATACTCAGTCAAACGATTTTTGTTGGCCACGATGTCTTTAATATATTTGGCATATTTTGGCACTCCCTGCAAGACATCAACAAGAGATAAATTAACATGTACCTGTTTAAGCACCTCCATAAATTTCTTGAAACATGCCTCCTCCTTGTGTTTCTTGAGTCGTTGAGGGAACGGGGGTGGAGGCCTTTCTGATTCAGCTTCTTTGGTCTTCCCCCTATCCGAAGTTTGCTCTTCCTCAACATCTGCTGCTCTAGACTTTTGAGGTGGTCTTTCCGGTTCCACCTCCTTCAGCTGCAAACCACTCCTTGTGGTCACTGCATTTACCTACTTCGGATTTGGATCCGTGTCGCTAAGCATTCCTCCTCTGGGCCTTGTGTTTTGGGCACTAGCAAATTGCCCAAATTGATACTCAAGAGCCTTGGTCGCTAATTGATTGTTCTTCACTTCGGCTGCCAATTTAACATAGTCAGCCTGTAATTGCGCCTGATTAGTGATCATGGTCTTGAACATTTCCTCAATGGTAGGTGATGGTGGTGGAGGAGGGGCATTGTGATTTCTGAATTGAGATTGGTAGTTCTGTTGCCCTCCTTGATTTCTTGGGATCCCCTGACCCGAACTTTGGCCTTGTTGGTTGTTGCTACCCCACGAAAAATTTGGATGGTTCCTCCAATTTGAGTTGTAGCCGCTACCAAACTGCTGCTGATTTCTCTGTGCATTGCCCACAAAGTTAACCGAATCTGGGTTTGCTCCACAACACTCAGCTGAGTGCTCACTGCTGCCACACACCTCACACCACATTTGCTGGACCGCATTGACTGAAACTGAAGGCTGGTTCAAATTCATGTTGCTGAAGTGGTTGTTCAACTGATTCTGCAAGGCAGCTATCTGTGCAGCGATAGCTGTAACTCCATCCACTTCAAGCACTCCTGCTACTTTCCTTGCTCCACCTCGAGATGAATCAGCATTCCATTCTGGATTGCCCTGTGAAATCCGGTTGAGCAAAGTGTACAACTCCTCATAAGTCTTTTCCAGCACTTGCCCTCCAGCTGCTGAGTCTAGCAAAATTTTAGTATGGGGTTCCAAACCCTCAATAAATGTGTGTACCAACACCTCATTGGACTGATGATGATGAGGACAGTCCCGCAACATGGATTTAAATCTTTCCCAGGCTTGATATAAATTTTCTCCCTCCCTCTGTTTGAAACTTAGAATTTGACTTCTAAGTCTGGCTGTTTTACCAGAGGGAAAAAATCTTATCAAGAACTTCCGTGCTAGATCATCCCACGTTGAGATAGAATTTGGTGGCTCAGCTTTTAACCACCTCTTGGCTTCACCAAGTAATGAGAACGGAAATAGTGTGAGCCGAACATAATCAGGTGACACTCCAGCGGGTATATAAGTGTCACTTATCTCCAAAAAGTTTTGGAGATGTTGTTGTGGGTCTTCATGAGGGAGACCGGTAAATTGCCCGCTTGTGTGCAATAGTTGCACCATGTTCTGCTTTAGTTCAAATCTCCCTCCAGGCTCGGGTTTGCGGATACTTGAATGTACATTGTTGGCATGTGGGATTGGCACCTCGCGAACCGGCCTTGCTGCTGCTTCGTCGGGCACTAACACTGCCCTCACAATCGGTGGATTTTGTTTCTCCATAATAGTCTGTCTGAGCAACTGCAGCTTCTTTTGTAGAACTTCTCTGCATTTACTATGAAATTCACGTTCAGGCTCTATATAAGATTCCACCAGCTCCTTGTCCTTCGCCAGTGTTCACAGAAATCAAGTCTGCAAAATACAGGCTAAGACCAAGTTGTCAACACTTAAGAAAATAAAATAAAGAATACAGTAAATTTACACTTAACACAATTTCACCAATTGCCTAGTCTCCCCGGCAACGGCGCCAAAAACTTGTTTGGGTGTTTGCTATAGGGGTTAAAAACCGATACGCAAGTGCACGTGGTCAAACAAGTAATAAAGTGGCTAAGTAAGCCAAGTATCGAACCAAGGAGACTCTGGATAAGTAAAAATTGCTCAAGTATACTATATTCTATCTTACTTCTATATATGCTGACAACAACGTAACCAAAAGTTAAATAATTTTTGTTTATAAATTATGTACTAAAACTATTAACAAATATCTACTTTGAATTGAAACTATGGATATGAGCATGCCAAGGTTAAGAACAAGTAATGAACTTGATTATAATCATAATTCGGTTATTCTTCTCTTCCAGTTGCTAGCCAAGAACATTAGCCTAGAGATTAAAATTTTCGTATTTAATCTCACTTAAGAATCATAAACCATCCGTCTACATTTCTGTGATCAAATGCAATTTATGACCTAGCAATACAATTCCGGTTCCTAAATTGACTAATACGGCTTTCAAGTATATTTCTATCAGGAAAGCACATCAAAACTCAATTTTCCCAAATCAAGTTAAGAACAATACCCTATTAATTCACAACTTTCCAATTTCGTGCTCTCTCGAGTGAAATCGGACTTTTTAGATGTACATTAATGTCGGCCACACACTAATGCAGTAGAAACAAGAATTAATAGAACAACATAGATGAAGAAGATGAAAAACCATATAATTCAATAATCAAAATTCATCACCATTGTTCATAACCTCAGCAAGGAAGAGAATTAGCCACTCATTTGTGGATTAATCTTCCTAAAACAAGTGTTAATCATACAAACAATTGATTGAAAGAAGAGAGAAAGAGAGAAAAACCCTGAGCTTTTTTGTCCCTCAACTGCCTGTAACCCACGTCCTTGCTCCACCAAGTCTGAATTAATTAAAAATAAGCCTAAGTGTTCTATTTATACTAGTGGGAATTTTTCCCGGAATAACAAGCAACGTGTCATGGAGGCCAACACGGAGCACTGCCTCCGTGACACGGCGTGGATGCGGACCCTTTCTGGAAATTTAGGGTCCAGGAATAAAGCTTCAACGTGGCACGGTAGGCAACGCGGAGGCTTGCCTCCGTGCCACGGAGCTGTCGCGAGGCTTCACTAGAAATTGACAAATTAATCACCCTCCAGGCAGTGTGCCTCCGCGATGGTAGCGTGGCACGGCTCCATCGTGGAGCCCCTTTATATTATGCAGTCCAATGCCTTTTTCGTGCTCGAATCCAAGTCCAACTCCGATATTGTTCCAACATGCATTTTAGCTCCTCAAAATCACATTTTACCTACAAAACAATGCTAATCATGTTGGTTAGTATAAATTCACATTTTATTACCAATTACATGAAAATGTGTACACTTTGCACAATAAAGAAGACGAAAATGATACGTTTGAGTATCACTTGGGCATATAAATCTGCCCAAGATCATAGACCAATTCAGCTAACTATCAAGTTCAAGTGTGATATTAAATGCTGAAAGTGTTGATTATAGACTTTTTTTGAGAAAGTTAATTAAGTCTAGATGTGGTCAACGAAATACTCTAAATTCCTTCAAGGAGCAACTAGAGTTAAAGCCGGATAATCAGGCGATACTACGATTTGCAATGGTTTAAGTGTGAAACTATCAATTGTCATCTCACATAATTAAAATTGCATGTTCATGGCCTTTCGAGCCTCTAAACACGACAAACTAGCCTCACAACTACACCGTTTAGTGGTGATGTGACATGCTAATTCGTGGGCAATTCAATTACATGGATATGGTTTGCGCGGATGTGATTAGGGACTCTCGTACTTCTAATCATTCGACTCAACTTAGCTTCACAACTACTTCTTCGAGTGGTGGAGTGATGTTTCTAAGTTAATTCATGTTATCATCCCATTTTATCAACCAAGCAAGGCACATTAGGTATAATTTCTTATCCTAACCGCGAATTATATCGTGAGATACAATCTTGCTCCCTACATTCTTTTGTTCTTGCCTAGGTTATCTTTCTCAAGAATTTACCTAGGTGTAACACGTGTGTTTTCATGGTGATCAATCATAAAAACAACCATAATTAAGAATGCAAGACAAAACAACAACCAATAACTTAATTCCAAAACAAATTCGTAAAAACACAATCATATCTTGTGGCTTCAACCCTAGAGGGAGGGTTCTAGCCACTCATGTTTGTATAAATACAAGAAAACATAATTAAAGTAATACACTTACAAGAATTGGTAGAAGAGAAGATGAAATTGATGAACCCTAGGTAAGTTCTCCCACTTCTCCCTCACTCCTTGGCAGTTTTTCAGAAATAAATCGTGACTTTTTGTTTTTAGGAGCTAAGGGACCTATTTATAGTAAATGTGAAGTGTATAAAATTATGCCTAGCATGGAATATCTCCGTGTCAGAGAGTGTATAGCAGAGCACTGCCGCCGTGACATGGAGTGTATCGCGGAGCACTGCCTCCGTGACACGGAGGTATCGCGAAAGCCCTCTGGAAATACAAAGCAGTCGCCTACGCAGCCCCTGCCGCGTTTGGCAGCGTGTCACGCTGCTTATTCAGCGCTTTAGGTGGGGTGTCACGGCCTTGGTCGCGCATCCTGCCTGCCGTGGCATGTTGCCAACACGCAGGTGGGCTGTTTCACGCATCCTCCTTGCCGACGTTCGCGTTTTACTTCCGGTTCCATGCCTCCACTTCACTAACTCATGGATTAGTTCCTCAAATTCAGTTTAAACCTACAAAAACAAGAACTAATCATGTTGGTTAGTATATATATTCACATTTACAAAAAATTACATGAGAATGTATATAATTAAGCCGATAAACAAGACAAAACTAAGTTATAAAGCATCACTTGGGCATGCTATTTTGCCCGAGATCAATTAGCATTCCCAGTTGGAAGTGGGAAGATATTAATATGGATTTCATCACAGGCCTACCTTGTACTCGTTGACACTATGATTCTATTTGGGTTGTGTAGATAGGTAGACCAAGGTTGTACATTTTCTACTGGTAAAAACTACGGATTCGGCAGAGGATTATGCCAAACTGTATATCCGGGAGTTGGTTCGATTGCATGGAGTGCCCTTGTATATCATTTCAGACCGAGGTACTCAATTTGCCTCTCAGTTTTAGTGGTCTTTCCAAAAAGGGCTTGGGACTCAAGTTAAGCTCAACACAACATTTCATCCGTAAAAGGATGGTCAAGTGTAGCAAACAATTCAAACTCTCGAAGGCATGTTGAGAGCTTACGTGATGGACTTTAAAGGTAGTTGGGATGATCACTTGCCCCTGATCGAGCTTGCCTATAATAACAACTATCACTCCAGTATCCAAAAGGCACCGTTCGAGGCTCTCTATGGGAGGAGATGTAGATCATCCATCGGATGGTTTGAGGTTGGTGAGGCAGTTATGATAGGGCCAAATTCGGTTTATGAGGCTATGGTAAAGGTTCAGTTAACAAGCGACAGGCTAAAAATCGCTCAGAGTCGTCAAAAGTCATATGCTGATGTGAGGAGGAGGGAGTTGGAGTTCGAGGTGGGCGATTGGATATTTCTAAAGGTATGTCCCATGAACAGAGTAATGCGGTTTGGGAAGAAAAGAAAACTCAGACCCTGCTATGTTGGTCCCTACCGGATTGTGAGAAGACTTGTCAAGGTAGCGTATGAATTGGAGTTTCTCTCAGAGTTATTTTCCATGCATCATATGTTTCACGTATCGCTCTTGAAGAAGTGCTTGGGTGCTCCAGCTTTTGTTATCCCAGTGGACAATATTGGTTTAAAAGACAGTCTTAGCTATGAAGAGGTTCTGATGGAAATACTAGATCGACAGGTTTGAAGTCTAAGGAATAAAGAAGTAGCTTCAGTTAAAGTGTTATGGAGGAATCAACATGTTGAAGGAGCTATGTGGGAAGCCGAAGCGGGTATGATGGCTTGATACCCACATTTATTCTCTACCGGCTCAATGTTAGTTTGAGGTATCAGTTTTGACCTAAAACTCAATTTAGTTTCATGTTCAGTTCATGCACGCAAGTTTCTTTTATGTATATGGGTGTGTATGTGATTTGCGAATTCAGTTCAGATATATATTTTTAAGCGGAGGTAGTCATTCCGTCAGTTTTTGATTTAAATGATCAGCATTTGATAATGATAATTGCATATCTCTGCTTTTCTGTGTGTTTTCCAACATTTGAGGATGAATGTTCTCAAGGGGGAGATATTGTTATACTTCAGGAGCCCAAGGATCAAACCCAAGAGTTCAACGGGGAAAATTGAAATTTTTGCACCAGGTCACAGAACGAGTCGTTCTGTGACCCGTGAGGATGGACCACGAGTCGTAGGGTGACTCATGGTGAGGGATTGAAGCCAAGTTTGGATTTAGTCACCACGGGCATGACCATGAGTCATGGTCAGTCCTCACGACTCGTGGAGTCAATCCTCGTCAAGGGAAATGAGTAAAGGAAATTAGGTTGGCAGTGTACACGACGGAAGCTGACCACGACTCATTGGAGGAAGTAACGAGTCGTGGAAAGAGGTGAGTGAAAAATGAAGAAGTAAGGTGGTTTACTCAACGAGTGGTGACCACGAGTTGTGGTTACCCCTAACGAGTCATGAAGTGACCCGTTACAAGCCCAGGAGAAAGATGATGCAGTGCACTTGACGAGTGAAATAACGAGTCGTTGCCCTGGGCCACGAGTCGTCTGGTCGTCTGTTAGGACCACCTGACAGTTATTTTCTGTGAATTTAGTAAGGGCCTTTTTGTAATTCCTAAGTTTCTAAAGCCTATACTATGACGTTTTGGGGTATGAATAATGGCTTTT
Organism: Datura wrightii; assembly: GCA_035772735.1. Classification (NCBI taxonomy): domain Eukaryota; kingdom Viridiplantae; phylum Streptophyta; class Magnoliopsida; order Solanales; family Solanaceae; genus Datura; species Datura wrightii. The sequence continues at coordinate 1,107,670 of JASDFA010000027.1, forward strand.
TATGGGGCTAAGTTCAGATTACTCATTTTCTCATCCATGCATGCATAGTAGGAGAGATATGAGAGGGTGATCAAGCTAGGAATCTTCAATATCTTTTAAACTTCTTTTGGGCATTCAAGGGAAAGTAAGATTCATCCTCCATCAGGTATGTAGGGTTAGGAATGGGTATTTCTGTTCACACCCATGCCCATTCTCTATTAATTCATGAAAATCTATCAAAAATCTCACGGGATTTTAGTTCAAATCTTGTGGAATTTTAATGATTTACCAATGGGTTGTTTTAAATTGTGATTTAAATTATATGTCATGAATTTTGATCAGATTTTATATCTATTCTAGATTATAAAATTATTGATTTCAATTTCTACTAAATCAAGCCTATTTAAGCATGAGCTATGATGAATCGGTTTATGATCTTCTGTTTAATTGATGATATTTCCATGCCCAACATGATTTATAATTTTAACCATGGATTTATCCGATTACCCATCATGATTTGATGATTTACAAGTTATATGTATGATTTACAAGTACGCATGAAACCTATGATTCATGAATTATGTTTTGGCCGACTCACGGGCCTTATGTCATGGCTAATTCATGTATGTACATGAATTTTTATGATTATCATGATTTAACTAGCCCATGAATTTTATTATTATCATGATTTAACTAGCCCATGAATTCATGCATGTTATACCATGTGCACTATATATGTTTTGAGAGTAGTATCGAACACCAAGTAGGTTTGAGGCCTAGGTTCTGTCCCGGATCTCATAAACTACGTGCCACCATAGGTATGTTAGGACCTCCTTTGTGACTGTCCTAGCCCAAATGACCCTTTTCATGGTGATATGACATTTTCATGGTGATATGACATTTTCATGGTTCTACCCTTGGCAAGGTATGGACACCCTCCCGACTAGGGTTACAAGTAGGGGCTTCATGTGTGCTCATATGGGGTATGTCGGTTAAGAGAATCTCCCACTGTTCCTCATGATTTATGCATGTTTATGATTACGTATGTTGGCTCAAGAAATGTTCATTTTGGTTTTCCTTTCGTGTTTTCAGATACTTTGAAAACCTTGAGCCTTTGGATATGTTATGTTATGATATTTATGACATGAGCATGATGTCCTACTCTTATGATGTTTTATGAGCTTTTGCATATTTTTAATGTCCGTTTTACTTACCCTTCATACTCGGTACATTACACGTACTGACCGCATACTTTCTATGTTGTATCATCTTATGATACAGGTTCCGGCTCACAGGCTCATCCTTATATCTAGATCATCTCAGAGTGTACTTACAACTTATTTGTGAGTCCTCATGTTCTGAGGGCCGTTTGACAGACATTCATGCTATTTTATGTTTCAGAACTTGTCTGGGTTAGTTGGGGGTGTTGCGCCATCAACCCATTGTATGTAGTAGAGGCTTTCAGACAGTGCGTAGTACTCAACTTGTGTATGTCTAAGTGATTCCATTTGTTATGATATGTCATGATTATGCTTACGTATCCTCTATGCCGTGTGATTAGTCTTCCGCTTATAATGAATGAAGTTAGATATATGCTTATGCCATGGGTTGACTTGGGGCCTCTCGAGGTTTCTTGTCTCGTGTTATAATCCGGGTCTATGTTTAGGTTGTGATATTTAGTCCCTCCTAAGCATTTTACACCTACAAAAGAGAGACTAATCATGTTGGTTAGTTCATGCACAAAAACAAGAAATTCACATGAGCATGTACTCAATTAAATTAACAAACATGGCTAAAACTAAGTTATAAAATAGCACTTGGGCATGTAATTATGCCCAAGATCACTACCCCACACTTAAGACCTTGTTCGTCCTTGAACGGCTCTATTACACCTTATGCACACGAAGGACTCACACATAGCTAATTGAAATAAGATGATTCAAGCTACGACTACACCAAATGTTGTAGATAGCAAGTTTAAAATAGAGCATCCAATATCGCACCATTAAAACCCCATATAACTAAGTTAAAACTTCCTAGCCTCAAAGATCGACTCTTAAACTCAGCAAATTCATACAAATCAACCAAGTAAGACATCCGACATGAATTTTATCCTTCATCAAACATGTGCCCTTACAACAAGAGAGTTACCCAATTTTTCACTCATAAGTTTTCGAATTATAACATGTATGGGTGTATGAGTAAGAAATAAGCTCAATTTTTCACTCATAAGTTTTCGAATTATAACATGTATGGGTGTATGAGTAAGAAATAAGCTCACTCTCACAAAGAATTCACATGCAACATGTATTGACCCATAAGCTTACCTTTAGTATTTTACTCCACTAATTTAGGAATGTTTGAAAGTAAGATCAAGTAGGACTGAGTGGGTTGTAATGTAAGCTAAGGGACGGATCGGTACTATTCTAGCCAGTAATAGTGACTATCTTTCCTAAGCGCTTTTAATACATCATCCTTTTATTACAAATATCTATCGTCTTACTTCACCTTTATTCTTTTCAACTCCCATTTTTCCTCTTTGTTTCCCCATTTCTTTAGGTACACTTGAGCTATTAGTAAGGAGTACTTAAGCAATTTATTTTCCCACTCTTTTCTTCTTTTACTCCCTACTAACTCTTATTCACTTTAAACAAGTGCACTTCTAGTCTTTTCTTCAACTCCCACAACTACTCTTTTCCTTCTTCTTCTAACTCTTCACTCCTTAACTTTTTTTGCATTTTCACTTAAGTACTTAGGAGTTTCGGATCAAATTCAAGGCTATTGAAAAGAAATGATTAATTTCATTTTGTGGCTAGTATAGAATAGCCTAAAGGCTCAATGGGCTAACTAGGATCATATATTAAAGGTAGGTAAAGCGATGGATAAAAATAGGCTCATTCAAAGTAATGCCTAAATCAACTCCTACAATCGACGTCCCTCATTTCATTTTGTATATATGCCAGGAAAGTTCTAGAAACTACAAAATAGCATGGAATATTCAAAACCTTACACTCACAGCTCATGCTCAATTCAAGACAACTTAATCTTTGCCGGTGCTGACTTGGATCTCGGGTGACGCTCTTAACTCAGCTAATCACAAGAATTCAGAATTAAGCTTTAAGCACATAGAGACATATTCAAGAGCCTATGTATCTCAAATAGAGTTATACATTTGCTCAACATGCTTCAAAATTTACAACACTTGCATCACACAATCGTGTACAACACATGACAAGAACATCGAGCCATCAATCAGCTAAGGGTTCAAAGAAAAAAAGTATTGACTAATTTTCTGTCACGCCCCGAGCTTACACCTTGGACAGGACACGGTACTTGGAGTCACAAGTAACCCTAAGTCAACCCCTGGTTTATCATACACTGGTACTCTGAGTAAAATTTTTAAGTATATACATATACAGTGGAAGATTTTAAAGTAAAATATAGAACATTTGTGAGAATGAAACTGATTAATAAAGTTTGAATACATCTGCACAAAACTATAAATCTGAAAATAACCCAAGTCGGTGTCTGAAAGCCACTACTACTGATGAGTTGCTGGGACAAGCCACCAGCTAACTCCAAATATAAATAGAAGAAAGCAAAACTAAATAAAGTAATATTCATCCTCGAAAGATGAGGACTCACCAAATAGAACAACTGAAGTCTTTTGAGAGCGATTGACTAGCGAGGTTGAGACTGAGATTCTGCAGCTGTATCATAAAATGATACATCATAAAAGTACGCGTCAGTACTTTGAATGTACTAAGTAAGTGAGAGAAATCATACACAAGAAATAGAAGTGCTGAACTGAAAATACATGCAACGACCAACTGTAGCTACTGAACCGAATAACTAAAATATCTGAGATGGTCTAAAAGACCTTGTCTGATGGTCATGAACATGCTTTGATTTTGGGATAGTGTCTGTAAGACTATAATGAACTCATAAATGTACTAAGTAATCTGAAACTATTTTGAACTGAGCCAAACTAAGACTGAACTGACTAGTGGGAGAGTCTATAACTGATATATAACTATGTGGGCTAGACGTGGAGTCCGGTGTATACACCCTATCAGTAGGACCCAATATACCTTGCCACGTATAAAGGCATGAACTGGGTGATCGCAAGATTCTGGGGCCATGAGGCTAATAAAACTGTAACCTACGGTGGAAACATAGTTCTAAGAACCTGGGAGCGCTGGAACCCCGATCCACTCGGTGCTAAGTCCTACTCCCACTGGATAGTCCTAGACTGAATACTAAGATGATAGCTAAAAATTGGTGCCCAAGACTAGTTAGGAATACCTATCTGGAAACACCCTGAGAGTCTTATCAGACTGGATTCTAGAACTGGGTTCTAAGACTGATCACAACAGCTTATTTGTAAGCGTCGTAACCGTCTAGAGAACGAGCTGTAATCTATAACTGGGGTCCTAAGGATGGTCATATATTCTTATCTAAAAGTGTCATGACTGCTTAGTGAACCACTAAAACTGAGTTCTATGTCTGATTCTGATAACTGGGTGGTACTACTGACACCTCGGGAATTTCGGTAGTCAAACTGATCCACTGACATTTCTAAATGACACTGAGTATTTCTAACATTTTAACTGAACTGCACTGATATCAATCTAACTAAATTTTCAGCACCAACTAACATTAGGAGAATCCTCAACACTAAAGGAATCAAGCGAATTTCACTGTTTAATTACTATAGTAGATTCTAGATTTTCTACGTTCAAGGACTAGGGCTCAATTTCACTTCACAAGAACAAACATCATTTCAGTCACAAGTTGGTGGAAAATATCTATAATTAACATGAAATATTATTCCACATGATTTAGATGAAGTATTACTCACAATTTCTTAACATTCGATAGATTAAGGGCTAAAACTGATCGAAAGAAAAATGGTGAAATTTTGGGGGCACAAGGGAAGAACTATTCCCTTGTTGAATTCACACATACCTGGTGCAGAGATCCAAAGAATTTCCTTGAGAACCTGAAGAGAAGTGGACTGCTCTAGTTCTTGCTCTGAAAGCTACTAAGAGAAACTCTACGATGTTTTTCTGAAAATCTGCACAGGGAATGAGTGGGAAACCGTTTAGCCCCTCCAAATTCCCTTAAAATATACCAAAACAACGTAGTTTGGAGTCTAGGAGGTTGGGAAATTACTAAAACACCCTTAGGAAATTTGCAGGAAAACTGACTGTCAGACCCCCACGAGAGACCAAACGGGTCGTGCCCACTGACCACAACTTGTGGTCACAATCGTGAGGTACACTTCCCAAAATCCCATACTATTCACCATGAGGGACACCAAGACTCATGGTGTTCCCAACGACTCGTGATGACCCACCCATCGCCAACACTGCCTAAAGTTTCCTGGAGTCACCACGGATGACACCATTACTCGTGGTGTCTCAAACAAGTCATGGTGAGGACCTGTCGTGTACACTGCCTGAATACTCCAACTCCCAGTCAACTCCTGACCATGGGTCACCCCATGTCTCATGGTCACACCTGTGGTCCCCCCCTTCCAAAAGTTTTTTCAATTCTTCACCACAAGTCACTTAACTACTCGTGGTCACTCCCACAGGTCACAGAACGACCTGTTCTGTCAACTGGTGCAAATTTTTCAATTTTCTCTATTATAAATTCTGGGTCTAGTCTTTGAGTTGTTGAGGCATTACAATATCACCCCCTTGGGAACATTCGTCCTCGAATGTTGGATAACACTCAGGAAAGCAGAGAATAGCAATCTTTATACACAAATACTGACCATGAAGGATAGAAACTAGCGAAATGACTACCTTTGAACTGAATCAAAAGTCTGAACTAAATTCAGTGATCATACACATATCCATTTACATGAAAAAAATTGAAACATATGAACTGAAAGCAATTTTGAGAAGAAAATTGATACCTTAAACTGAGACTGAATCGGAAGGGAACAAATGGGGTTATCTAGCCATCATATCTGCTTCAGCCTCCCATGTAGCTCCCTCAACCTGCGGATTTCTTGAAAAGACTTTGACTGAAGCTACCTCCTTGTTCCTCAGCTTATGAACCTGACGATCAAGGATTTGGAATGGGACCTCTTCGTATGAGAGACTATCTTTCACTCCCACACTATCCAATGGCACTATTGAAGTTGGATCACCGATGCACTTCTTTAATAGTGACACATGGAATACTGGGTGCACAGATGCCAACTCTGAAGGTAATTCCAGCTTATAAGCTACTTTACCAATTCGCCTCAGAACTCTATAGGGTCCCACATATCTTGGACTGAGCTTTCCTTTCTTTCCAAATCTCATTACCCATTTCATGAGTGAAATTTTCAGATAAACCCAGTCATCCACAACAAACTCCAATTCTCTTCTCCTCACATCATCATTTATTTTTTTGATGGCTCTGAGATGTTTTCAATCGTTCTCTGATGAGTTGTACCTTCTGCATAGCTTCATGAACCGAGTCTAGCCCGATTAAAGTAGCTTCACTAACCTCAAACCATCCGATGGGAGATTTGCACCTCCTACCGTACAATGCCTCATACGGGGCCATCTGGATACTAGAGTGGTAGCTGTTGTTTTAAGAAAACTCGATGAGAGAAGAGTGATCATCCCAATTGCCCTTGAAATCAAGCACGCACGCTCCTAACATATCTTCAAGGGTCTGAATAGTTCGCTCAGTTTTCCCATCTGTTTGCGGGTGAAAATCTGTGCTGAGCTTGACCTGGGTACCAAGTCCCATCTGAAAAGACCTCCAGAAATGAGAGGTGAACTTCGTATCTCTGTATGAGATAATGGATAGTGGAACCCCATTAAGTCTGACCAACTCCCGAATATAAATCCTAGCATAGTCCTCAACTGAATCTATAGTTGTAACTGGGAGGAAGTGTGCTGACATAGTCATCCAGTCTACTATTACCCAAATGGAATCATGTTGCCGATGAGTCCGAGGTTAGAACCGTAATAAAGTCCATATATACTTCTTCCCACTTCCACGTGGGTATGCTGATATCCTGCATCATACCTCCCCGGTCTCTGGGGTTCTACTTTGACTTGTTGGAAGTTTGGGCACTTAGCTACAAATTCAGCGCTGTCTCTCTTCATGCCGTTCCACCAGTAAATATCCCGTAAATCGCTGTACATTTTAGTGGCACCAGGGTGGATGAAGTATCTCGAGCTGTGTGCTTCAGCCAGTATCTACTATCTCAAATCACCGACGTTCGGTACACACAATCTGCTTTGGTAACGGAGCACACCATCTCCCCCTTCTGAGAAAGCCTCAACCTATTTTCTAAGAACCGCTTCCTTAAGTTTAAGTAAGATGGGATCTTCATCCTGTTTGGACTTAACTTAAACAACCAAAGAGGAATCCGACCCATTTTACATTACCATTCCACCCTAAGCTGAATAAACTAACAGCACCCCTAATCGAGCTAGTATGTGAATCTCCTTCACAAGTTCCTTTTTGCCTTTCTCAACATGAGTCACGCTCCCCATAGACACTCTGCTCAGGGCATCATGCACTACATTGGACTTGCCCGTGTGATACAACACGCTCATGCCATAGTCCTTCATGAGCTCTAACCACCTCCTCTGACGAAGATTTAGATCTTTCTGACTTAATACATACTGAAGGCTCTTGTGATCGGTGAAAACATCCACGTGAGCCCCGTATAGATAGTGTCTCCATATTTTTAACACAAACACCACCGCTGCCAACTCTAATTCATGAGTCAGATAATTCTTTTCATAAACCTTGAGTTGTCTATGTTCGGTACGTTTGTTGGGTGTTAAAAACCGACACGCAAGTGCACGTGGTCAAACAAGTAGTAAGTGGCTTAAGTAAGCCAAGTATCGATCCAAGGAGACTCTGGATAAGTAAAAATTGCTTAAGTATACTATATTCTATCTCACTAGTGTATATGCTGATAACAACGTAACCAACAATTGAAAAGTTTGTTTTATAAATTATATACTAAAACTACTAACAATTATCTACTTTGAATTTAAACTATGGATATGAGCATGCCAAGGTTAAGAACATGTAATGAACTTGATTATAATCATAAATTGGTTAATCCCTTCTCCCAGTTGCTAGCCAAGAACAATAGCCAAGAGATAAAAACTCTCGTATTTAATCTCACTTAAGAATCATAAACCATCCGTCTACATTTCTGTGATCAAATGCAATTCATGACCTAGCAATACAATTCCGGTTCCTAAATTGACTAATACGGCTTTCAAGTATATTTCTATCAGGAAAGCACATCAAAACCCAATTTTCCCAAATCAAGTTAAGAACAATACCCTATTAATTCACAACTTTCCAATTTCGTGCTCTCTCGAGTGAAATCGGACTTTTTAGATATACATTAATGTCGGCCACACACCAATGCAGTAGAAACAAGAATTAATAGAACAACATGGAAGAAGAAGATGAAAAACCATATAATTAATAATCAAAATTCATCACAAATGTTCATAACCTCAGCAAGGAAGGGAATTAGCCACTCATTTGTGGATTAATCATCCTAAAACAAGTGTTAATCATACAAACAATTGATTGAAAGAAGAAAGAAGGAGAGAAAAACCCTGAGCTTTTTCGTCCCTCAACTGCCTGTAACCCACGTCCTTGCTCCACCAAGTCTGAATTAATTAAAAATAAGCCTAAGTGTCTATTTATACTAGTGGGAATTTTTCCCGGAATAACAAGCAACGTGTCACGGAGTGCATCGCGGAGCACTGCCTCCGTGACACGGCATGGACGCGGACCCTCTCTGGAAATTTGGGGTCGGGGAATAAAGCTTCAACGTGGCACGACATGCAACGCGGAGGCTTGCCTCCGTGCCACGGAGCTGTCGCGAGGCTCCACTGGAATTTGACTAACATTTCACCCTCCAGGCAGAGTACCTCCGCGATGGTAGCGTGACACGGCTCCATCGCGGATCCCCTTTATATTGTGTAGGCCAATGCCTTTTCCGTGCTCGCATCCAAGTCCAACTCCGATATTGCTCCAACATGCATTTTAGCTCCTCAAAATCACATTTTACCTACAAAAAAATGCTAATCATGTTGGTTAGTATAAATTCACATTTTATTACCAATTACATGAAAATGTATACATATTGCTAGATAAACAAGGCGAAAATGATATGTTTGAGTATCACTTGGGCATATAAATCTGCCCAAGATCACTTACCCCACACTTAAATCCTTGTTCTTCCTCGAACAACAAACACACAATTCATGCAAATTACATCCCAACCTTAGCCACTATGGTGCGACAACTTGAGCTACGGTCATACCGATCATTCAATATTGCAAATCATCAAGAAAACATGCATGGTCTTAACAATGCAATGACCTTTAATACATCAAGACTTCCTAGACTTTAAGAATCGACTCTCGATATCGGCAAACTCATGCAAATCAGCTAATCAAGACATCCGACATGAAAATCAATCTTTCATCAAGCATGTGCCCTCACAATTCAAGAGAATCTTCCCCTTTTTGCTCATGTGACACACAAACATTCAAGTAGGGGCATGTAGACATTAATTTCACTCTCTCTCCCAAAAGAATTCACATGCATCATGTCATGACCCATAAGCTTGCCCATAGTGTATTACTCCACTAATATAAAGAAATGCAATGTAAGATCACGTAGGACTTTAATGGGTTGTATTGGAAGCTATAGTATATATTGGATTTGCCAATAATAGTCACTAGCATCCTTAAGCGCCTTTTCAGCACATTCCCATCAACTCATGGACATTGTTTCTCTCCTTTCTTCTTTTTTTTTCATCATCCCATTTATGATGGTTTACTTTCGTATGGCCCATTTCATCAAGCACACTTGACACGACAACAAAGGTTTTTCATGCACCTTCATTATCATTTAGTTATAGCAAGTGCACCTTCACCCTTCTCTTTTCTTTCCTCACTCTGTTTTTCTTTTTCTTTTCACCATTCTCACTCTTTGACACTTTGGGAAAATTTTTGTTCTTCTTAAGCGCTTAAGAGTTTTGTATAGACTTTACGACTAATGAAAAGAAAGAATTAAGCTCAGTTTAAGCTTTTTAGAAAAAAGAAAGAAATAATAGGCTAAAGGCTCAACGGGCTGACTAGGGTATATAATCACATCAAAAGGGGAGCATGACAAGAAAAAAATAAAATAGAAACTCTCGGTTAAAACAAAGAAATGCCTACATCCTTTCCACACTACACCTCCTTCATTTCGTTTTGTACACACACCAGGCAAGTTCTAGACCCTTCACAATAGCATGGAATAATAATACCTCACTTCACACTTCATGCACATGCTCGACTCAAGATGCATTCACAGACTCTTTAATTAGCTAATTACATGAATTCAAAAATTAAGCCTCAATCACACCGAATCGAACTCTACAGTCTAGGTATCTCAACATATTTACAAAACTGCATGCTTTCATACGATTCACCTTTGCATTTTGAATATCAAGTACTACATGCAACCAACATTTCACAACCATATAGTAACTACAGGTTCCGTGATGCAATCCACCAAAGAAAACTGAAAATAAATTAAAATCACTACTCCTACCGACTACATTTCCCTTAAGACGGTCGTCATCCATTCATCATAGGGAACGGTCACTAACTATGACGTCGGTTCAATGGGACTATTCTCGGTAAAAGAACCGAAAACAAACTCCGAGAAACCCAAAAAAAATAAAAATTGAAAAATTTTGCAACACACCGATCATTTCGATGGAAAAAATTATTTACAAAATATTTTTATATGAAAAAAATATTTTCGCAAAATTTTAAAAATATCGATCATTTCGATAGAGAAAAAAATAAATTAAGAAAAATATTTACAAAATTTTTTACAGACTTAGCTGGCAACACATTCCACAACACACATCAATACCACAAATATGTACAGATACAGAATAGTTTGCAATTCACAAACACAGGGAAACATACATACAAAACAGAGGAAAGCATACAAGCAAACCAGCCCAGCCCCAGCACCTAACTACTCCCCACCCCATACTTAAATCGAACACTATCCCCAGTGTTCACAAAAATTAGAAATCACAAAATTTGGGTGGTGGAACTCCCTGATCAGTCAAAGTATTCAACTTCTTCATCAGGTGCTGCTGCCTCATCGCCCATGTCCGAGTCACCTCCATCGTCGTCATCGGACTCCACATCGGAGTCCTGCCGACGTGTCTCCTCGTCCGTGGGGACATCATCATCAGTCGGCTCTACAAAGGCTTGCCCCACTCGGCATAGAGCCCTGGCGTTTTCGCCAAACGGGTAATCCAGCTCGAGCTGCCATAGCTCCTCCTCCGTGGCTGGTCTCCCACCGATCCGAAGCTGGAGCATTTGCATTCCAAACACCTGTGCCATGTACTGGTCGTCACGAGCATGTCGCTCGCCAAGCGTCAGCACTGGCCCGTGTGTGGTGTCGGGGGCCTTAGTTTTGGTCACGTCAATGGCCCTCCGCTCCAACTGCGGGATGTAATCCAAAGCCTCTTCCTCAACGTCGAGGCCCCGGAGAAAGGTGGTGATTAGTCCCCCGAACCCATACCTGTGGCCCTGGTGTAGTCGGGCTCTCTTCATGGCGGATATGATGACCGCCCCAACAAAAATCTCCAGCCCTTTCATCAGGGCATACACCAGGCACACACGGTCCCGGGTCACATCAGACATGTGCACCCCCGGGATTAGGCACGAACAGACTATCTTCAGCCATATTCTGGCCTCCCTGTTCATTTGAGAATACGGCAGAGTCTGGTGGTAACCCCTTTCTTTATGTCTGCTCCATCTGGCTGTGGATCGAGCCCCACACAAGGTGCGTCTGATATCGGCATATGGTGGGGTGATGTTCAGCTGGCGGAGAACGTGGGCGTCTGTGTCCCGCGCTCCGATGATGGCATTTAGCTGCTGGGGTTCCAGAGTGACTATCTGCCCTCTGATCTTGATTGTGTGGCTTCTGATTGCCGGGTTCCACTTAGCATAGAACTCCCGGACTAGATGTAGGTTGCATTCCTTGGGCTCCTGAAATATGAAGCTGAGCCCAGCTGCCTCGATCCTTTGCACTATGCGGGGGAACTCCTGTGCTAGTGGTTCCCATGCAATATGCTCCTCGGGGAAGTATTTATTCTCCTTGTGTTTGGCATACCACTTCTTCCCCTCGTTGGTTACCTACCTCGTTCCATATTGGCGGCGCTGGCCGCGTGGAACTGCTGGTGCAGCTGGGACTGCTGTGCCCAGTCTAAGTCTTTTCCTCCCGGTGCCTGAAGTTGATGCACCTTTACCCTTATCCTGCTTACTTGCCATTTTACCTGTCAACACAAATAAACAAGCGCAATGTCAAGCTAAATGAATATTAACTTCGGCTAAGGTCGGGTTAACTAAGTTTACCCCACACTTAGTCCTTAGCTACAGTTACGATACTACGGCAAGAATCACTTTATTTACACCAAAAACTAACAACTATACAATTCATGCTTAGTGCGTTCGCAAAGAAAAATTCGACGGTATAACTTTAGCGTACTACTCAGACTTCATACAGCTAATCCCAATCACTACCATCTCTAGCAATTCAACCATCGCACTTAGCAACTAAAAACAACGAAACAAAAACAACAACAAAAATTCTATATACACACGAACCTATATAATCAACCCAATTTGAACGATTTTCAACATTTTCCCAAAAACACGAGAATTCGTCGTCTATTAACATTCAAACAATATTCTACAACGACTTATCTCATTCAATACATACAACCCGGCATATAATTCACAAATTTAACAAGTTACCAATTTCGATTCCAACAACCAAGCCCTAGAATTGAATTTCGCAATCAAATTCGAATCATTCACGCAATCGACAAGTTCAAATGCTCATTACAACATTCCGAACATTTATCAATCAAGGAATAACTCAAATTCATGCTAAATTTCGACTTAGGGTGATTTAGTTCATCTCCCGTGCTTAAATTCGAATGAAATCGACAAAAACTTGAGAGATAATTGAAAAACATACCTCAGAGTTGAAGAACCGAAGAAAACTTGATAATTCTTTGCTTTATACCATGGCACGTTGATGGGCAAGGGAATTTTGGGTGTTTGGTCGCAGAGAAGTGTAAAAATGAGGGAAAAAGGGGCAAAATCGGGGGTTTAAAATAAAGAAAACACGCGGGTCACCCGGCAACCCGGTGTGACCCGTCACAATTTATATCGCAACGTGTCACGGAGTGCATCGCGGTGCACTGCCTCCGTGACACGGAGCCATCGCGACAGCTTATTGGAATTTTTGAAAATTCCAGATTAAACCTCAACGTGTCACGGAGGGTAACGCGGAGGTCCTCCTCCGTGACACGGAGCTATCGCCCCAGCTCACTGTCTCTGCATTTTATTAATTTTTTCATACCTTGCCTTTTCCTTCATGATTCCATGCACATTTTTCTCCGTTTCACCTGAAAATCATCTCACTAAACAAAATTGGTTAGATTAATAGGTTTCACCTAACTAAAAAAGAAATAATACTAACTAAAACGCAAAAAAATTTGTACTAAATCAAGAAAGAGAAAAATAAAATAAAATCTATTTACACTTTACAAAAAATGAAAGAAAACAAAAAATTTCACGGGTTGCTTCCCGTGCAGCGCCTGGTTTACCGTCGCGGCACGACGTACCAAGTTTCACCACTTTTTCCTCCACCTTGAGGATATGAATCTCACCCCTAATTTCTTCTCTAATTTCCTCTTATGCTCCAGGGATGGTGGTGAAAAATTGTAAGGACCAAGCAGTAGATGTTGCCTTTTGAACTTATTGGCCCTTAAGTAAGCGAAGTCATTTTGTCTCTTCGAGTTAGCAAATTTCAAAATATACGGGGCTTGGTCCTCCTCTAGACATTTCTCTATAAGCTTGGAAGACTCTATTTCTCGGTTGTCAACCAAACTTAATGTCGAAAAATGCTTTGAGTGTGGTCCAATAATCCTCCACTCTGAAACTGCATTGTGCTTGACCTCCTTACTTGTATACACCTTCTTAGCATCGACATCTATCTGTCCATTAATGTCAACTAGGGGATACTCTATCTCTTCTTCCATGAATGGATTTTCCATAAGTGTGAGCCCATCACGGGGACACTCAAGAGATTCTAATTGTTGGGCTTCATCCAAAAATTCACCCTTGTCTTCCTCTTGTAGTTCCTCTTGAATATCGGCTAAAATTGTCACCTGCAATTTATCACAAGCTTCAGCCTCAACAATCATCTCCGTGAGTTTGATGTTCATCCTTTCTAGAGCCTCTGCATTCTCTTCTTGCTGAATTCTCAATACTGCCATCGCCTCCTTCATTGCTTCTGATTGCTCCAGGAGTTGTTTCAGAATGTCTTCTATTTGAGCTTGGCGTCCCAAGTCCTCATTTTCAGCATGCCTATATTCAGCAAAAACAACAGAAGAATCATAGTAGGGGCTTGGGGGAGGGGAATATGCATTCGGACAACCATCCCAATGGCCATCTTGACCACCACATATATTGCACGTGTTACAGTGTTGCCACGAGTGGTGTCCTCCGCAATTCAGACAAGATTCGCTAAAATATGAGTATCCACCATTTATACCATTTGTATTCCACGATGTCATGTCAATAAGGGTATTTGAAAAAAAAATGAAAAAGAATTAAAACAAACACTAAGACCAAGTTGTCAGCACTTAGAAAAAAAATATAGTAAATTTACACTTAAAACAAATTCACCAATTGCCAAGTCTCCCGGCAACGGCGCCAAAAACTTGTTCGGTACGTTTGTTGGGTGTTAAAAACCGACACGCAAGTGCACGTGGTCAAACAAGTAGTAAGTGGCTTAAGTAAGCCAAGTATCGATCCAAGGAGACTCTGGATAAGTAAAAATTGCTTAAGTATACTATATTCTATCTCACTTGTGTATATGCTGACAACAACGTAACCAACAATTGAAAAGTTTGTTTTATAAATTATATACTAAAACTACTAACAATTATCTACTTTGAATTTAAACTATGGATATGAGCATGCCAAGGTTAAGAACATGTAATGAACTTGATTATAATCATAAATTGGTTAATCCCTTCTCCCAGTTGCTAGCCAAGAACAATAGCCAAGAGATTAAAACTCTCGTATTTAATCTCACTTAAGAATCATAAACCATCCGTCTACATTTCTGTGATCAAATGCAATTCATGACCTAGCAATACAATTCCGGTTCCTAAATTGACTAATACGGCTTTCAAGTATATTTCTATCAGGAAAGCACATCAAAACCCAATTTTCCCAAATCAAGTTAAGAACAATACCCTATTAATTCACAACTTTCCAATTTCGTGCTCTCTAGAGTGAAATCGGACTTTTTAGATATACATTAATGTCGGCCACACACCAATGCAGTAGAAACAAGAATTAATAGAACAACATGGAAGAAGAAGATGAAAAACCATATAATTAATAATCAAAATTCATCACAAATGTTCATAACCTCAGCAAGGAAGGGAATTAGCCACTCATTTGTGGATTAATCATCCTAAAACAAGTGTTAATCATACAAACAATTGATTGAAAGAAGAAAGAAGGAGAGAAAAACCCTGAGCTTTTTCGTCCCTCAACTGCCTGTAACCCACGTCCTTGCTCCACCAAGTCTGAATTAATTAAAAATAAGCCTAAGTGTTCTATTTATACTAGTGGGAATTTTTCCCGGAATAACAAGCAACGTGTCACGGAGTGCATCGCGGAGCACTGCCTCCGTGACACGGCGTGGACGCGGACCCTCTCTGGAAATTTGGGGTCCGGGAATAAGGCTTCAACGTGGCACGACATGCAACGCGGAGGCTTGCCTCCGTGCCACGGAGCTGTCGCGAGGCTCCACTGGAATTTGACTAATATTTCACCCTCCAGGCAGAGTGCCTCCGCGATGGTATCGTGACACGGCTCCATCGCGGAGCCCCTTTATATTGTGCAGTCCAATGCCTTTTCCGTGCTCGCATCCAAGTCCAACTCCGATATTGCTCCAACATGCATTTTAGCTCCTCAAAATCACATTTTACCTACAAAACAATGCTAATCATGTTGGTTAGTATAAATTCACATTTTATTACCAATTACATGAAAATGTATACATATTGCTAGATAAACAAGGCGAAAATGATACGTTTGAGTATCACTTGGGTATATAAATCTGCCCAAGATCAGTCTAGAGGTGTAGGCTGTCACCTTGCCCCGCTGCATCAGAACGCAATCGAGCCCAACTCTGGAAGCGTCACAATACACTACAAACCCATCTAATCCTCCCCGTAGGCTCAACACTGGAGTGGTAGTGAGCCAAGTTTTTAATTCCTAGAAACTCTTCTAACACGCATCTGACCACTGAAATTTCACCTTCTGCTGAGTTAGCCTAGTCAAAGGGGATGCTATAGAAAAAAACCTTTCACAAAGCATTGGTAATACCCGGCTAGACCTAAGAAACTTCTGATTTCGGTTGGGGAGGTAGGTCTGGGCCAGTGTTTCACTGCCGCTATCTTTTGAGGATCTACCTGAATACCCTCAGCCGAGACCACATGACCCAGGAAAGTCACTAACTTCAACCAAAATTCATATCTGTTGAACTTGGCAAACAACTAGTGGTCTCTGAGTTTCTGAAGCACTATCCTCAGGTGATTAGCATGCTCTTCCATATCCAGAAAGTCATCGATAAATACAATGACGAACATATCCAGATACTGCTTGAAGACTTTATTCATCAGGTCCATATAGGCTGCAGGAGAATTTGTTAGTCCGAAGGACATAAACACAAACTCATAGTTACCATACCGAGTCCTCAAAGATGTTTTTGGTATGTCACACTCTTTGACTCTTAGTTGATGATACCCCAACCTGAGATCTATTTTGGAGAAACAGCTGGCTCTATGAAGTTGATCGAACAAGTCATCAATTCTGGGTAGGGGATACATGTTCTTGACTATGACCATGTTCAACTGATGGAAATCGATGCACATTCTGAGGGTACCATCTTTCTTTTGCACAAATAGTACTGGAGCACCCCAAGGATGAATGCTAGGTCTGATAAAACCCTTATCAAGAAGGTCTTTCAGCTGCTCCTTCAACTCCTTGAGCTCAACTGGAGCCATTCTGTAAGGAGGGATGGAGATGGGCTGAGTATCTGGGAGAAGGTCTATACCAAAGTCGATTTGCCACTCAAGAGGAACTACGGAAAGATCTTCGGGGAACACATCAGGAAATTCGCTGACAACAGGGACTGACTGGATAGTTGGGGTCTCAAAGTTGGAATCCTTGACCCGAACTAGATGATAGTAAATCCCTTAGAAATAATCTTCTAGGCCTTATGGTAGGAAATAAACCGATCCTTAGGCGCTGAACTACTACCCGACCACTCTAACACTGGCTCATTAGGGAACTGGAATTTGGCAGCTCTAGTTCTACAATCCACTGAGGCATAACCGCAGTGTAACCAATCCATGCCAAGGATGAGGTCAAAATCGACCACATCTAATTCTACGAGATCAGCTAGAATGACCTTATTAAAGATTGAGTCTGGGTAGTTTCTATACACCCGGCTAGCTCTAACTGACTCACCAACTAGGGTAGAGACTAAAAATGGTTCTGAGAGGACCTTTGGATTGATATTAAACTAAACAACTATAATGGAGTCACGAACGACCGTGTGGCTCCTAGATATAGTAGGGCATATACATCTAGGTGGAAAAGATGTAACATACTCGTGACCACATCAGGTGAGCTCTCCTGATCCTAATGAGATGATAATTCATAAAAATAGGTTTTGGCATTGACCGCCATCCATACCTGATGTATTGGCCTGCTGAGCTAGTCGACCTGTTGGAGCTGCTGAGGTAGTGGATTGTGACCTTCCTCGTCTTGCTGATGGACACTCCTTAAGCCGATGACCAAGCTGTCCACAACCAAAACAACCCTCTCGACCCTGAAGACACCCTCTTAAGTAGTTCTTCCCACACTTGGGGCAAGCTGGATACGTATTGCTGGCACTGTAGCTCTCTAACTAAGAGCCAGATGCTCCACCCCTCCAATCCTGGTGGGTTCGAAAGGTAGGGACGCTGACTGAACTCGGTATTGGAGCACCCTGCTGCTACTGCTACTGTTGGCGGAAACTATCGCCAGAATTTTGGTGGCCATAATATGATTGGCCAGTCCTTGCCATGTCCCTCAGTTTTTCTACCTCAATCTGCTGGGTATAGTCAATAAGGCTGGAGAGGTCAATATCCTTAATCAACATCACTTTCTTGCACTCTTTGAGGACTAGGTTCGACACCCCATTAAATAACTTTAGCATGCGAGCCCTTTGCTCAGCCTCCATCTCTGGAGCATATTTGGAAAACCTAGTGAATTCCAGAGCATATTCTTCTACTATCCGGTTTCCCTGTCTTAGATTCATGAACTCTGCTACTTTTACCCTCCTGAGCTCCCGAGGGAAGAATCTGTCTTGGAAGGCTTTAATGAACTCCTCCCATTCTACGGATCCTACTTTCGCTGGCCTCCCCTCCTTCCACTATTTGTACCAAACCTGGGCTACCCCTTTCAGCTGGTAGGTATCCAAGTCGGTGCTCTCTAAGGGTCTGACACCCATAATTCGGGTGATCTTTCTCATCTCGTCCACAAACTCCTGTGGGTCCTCTCCCACATTAGATTTGTAAAAATCTGGAGGGTTCATCCGAGTGAAATCCCGAACTCGGGTAGCTGCTGTGGACCCATTGCTGTTGATTGGAACCACCTTCTGGTTCACCTGGTTGGTAACTATTTGAGCGAGCATCTGGATGGCCGCCCTGAATTCCGCGGTGGACACTAAATCATCCTGAGGGGCTGCTGGAGCTGGTGGGGCAGGTCGGTGAACGCTACCGGCCCTTCTTCCGTTACCACCCTTCTTCCGTTACCACCCTTCTTCCGTTACCACATCACGGAGGCATAATTCACTGAAACGGAATAGAGCACGAGTTAGGAGAACAATTCTGGAATTGAATTTCAATGCACAATAAAGAGTATGAATAAAAGGAAATTTTTCCTAATAACATCTCATAGCTTCCCCGTCATAAGTGTGGCACGCTTCAAACCCATGAAAAGAACTCTACTCGATGCAACTTTCAAATATCCGAGGATACTCTAAACCTAGGGCTCTGATACCAAGTTTGTCATGCCCAGAGCTTACACCCTGGACAGGACACGGTACTTGGAGTCACAAGTAACCCTAAGTCAACCCTTAGTCTATTATACACTGGTATTCTGAGTAAACTTTTTTATATATATATATGTATAAAGCGGAATATTTAAAGTAAAATATAGAACATTTATGAGAATGAAACTAATTCATAAAGATTGAATACATCTAAACAATACTATAAATTTGAAATAAGCTGTCTGTGTTTGAAAGCCACTACAACTGATGAGTTGCTAGGACAAGTCCCCAGCTAACTCCAAATCTAAATAGAAGAAAGCAAAACTGAATAAAGTAATCTTCTTCCTCGAAAGATGATGATTCACCAAATAGAATAGCTGAAGTCTTTTGAGAGTGATTAGCTAGCGAGGCTGAGATCGAGATCCTGCAGCTGTATCACAAAATGATACAACATAAAAGTATGGGTTAGTACTTTGAATGTATTGAGTAAGTGAGAGAAACCATACACAAGAAATAGAAGTGTTGAACTGAAAAGACATACAATGACCAACTGGAGCTACTGAATTGAATGACTGAAATATCTGAGATGGTCTAAAAGACCCTATCTGATGGTCATGAACATGCTCTGGTTCTGGGATACTGTCTATAAGACTATACTAAACTCATAACTGTACTAAGTAGTCTAAAACTATTTTGAACTGAGCTAAACTAAGATTGAATTGACTAGTGGGAGAGTCTATAACTGACATATAACCACATGAGCTAGACGTGAAATCCGATGTATACACCCCATTGGTAGGACCCAATATACCTTGCCAGGATATAAAGGCATGAACTGGGTGATCACAAGAGTCTAGGGGACATGAGGCTAATAAAACTGTAACCTACGGTGGCAACGTAGTTTTGGGAACCTGGGAGCGCTGGAACCCTGGTCCGCTCGGTGCTAAGTCCTACTCCAACTAGATAGTCCTAGAAGCTCAAAATTGGGGCCTAAGACTAGTCAGGAATACCTATCTGGAAGCACCCTGAGAGTTTTATTAGATCAGATTCTGGAACTGGATTTTAAGACTGGTCAGAGCTGCTTATCTGGAAGCGTCGTAACCGTATAGAGAACAAGATATATTCTATAACTAGGGTCCTAAAGTTGGCCAGAGCTGCTTATCTAAAAGTTTCATGACCGCTTAGTGAACCACTAAAACTGAGTTCTGAGTTTGATTATGATAATTGGGAGGTACTACTGACACCTCAGGAATTTTGGTAGTCAAACTGATTCGCTGACATTTCTGACTGACACTAAGTTTTCTAACATTTTAACTCAACTACACTGACATCAACCTAACTAAATTTTCAGCATCAACTAACATTATGGGAATCCTCAACACTGAAGGAATCTAGAAAATTCCACTATTTAATCACTATAGTAGATTCTAGATTTTCTACGTTTAAGGACTAGGGCTAAATTTCACTTCACAAGAACAAACATCATTTCAGTCACAAGCTAGAGGAAAATATCTATAATTAACATGAAATAATATTCCACATGATTTAGTCGAAGTATGACTGACAATTTCTTCACATTCGATAGATTCAGGGCTAAAATTGATAGAGAGAAATAGGGAGAAATTTTGGGGACACAAGGTAAGAACTATTCCCTTGTTGAATTTCCACATTGGTGGAGAGATCCAAAGAATTTCCTTGAGAACTTGAAGAGAAGTGGACTACCCTTGTTCTTGCTCTGAAAGCTCCTAAGAGAAACTCTATGATGCTTTTCTTAAAATCTGCATGGGGAATGAGGGGGACACCATTTATCCCCTCTAAATTCCCTTAAATAAACCAAAATGACATATTTTAGAGTCTAGGAGGTTGGGAAATTACTAAAACACCCTTAGGAAATTTGCAGGAAAACTGACTGTTAGGACCCCATGAGAGACCAAATGGGTCGTGCCCAGTGACCACGACTCGTGGTCACAATCGTGAGGTACACTGCCCAAAATCCCATACTGGTCACCATGGGGGACACCACGACTCGCGGTGTTCCCAAAGACTCGTGATGACCCACCCGTCGTTAATACTGCCTAAAGTTTGCTGGAGTCACCACGGGCGAAACCATGACTCGTGGTGTCTCAAACGAGTCGTGGTGAGGACCCGTCGTGTAGACTGCCTGACTACTCCAACTCCCAGTCAACTCTTGGCCATGGGTTACCCCACGACTCGTGGTGTTGACCACGACTAGTGGTCACACCGTGGTCACCCCCTTCCAAATTTTTTTCAACTCTTCACCATGAGTCACTTAACGAATCGTGATCACTCCTACGGGTCACAGAACTACTCGTTTTGTGACTTGGTGTAGATTTTCCAGTTTTCTCTATTTTAAGTCCCGGGTCTAGGCTTTGAGTTTCTGGTGCATTACATTTTCCCTCAAGACGGTTGATCTTGGGCAAATTTATATGCCCAAGTGATACTCAAACGTATCATTTTCGCCTTGTTTATTGTGCAAAGTGTATACATTTTCATGTAATTGGTAATAAAATATGAATTTATACTAACCAACATGATTAGCATTGTTTTGTAGGTAAAATGTGATTTCGAGGAGCTAAAATGCATGTTGGAACAATATCGGAGTTGGACTTGGATTCGAGCACGAAAAAGGCATTGGACTGCACAATATAAAGGGGCTCCGCGATGGAGCCGTGCCACGCTACCATCGCGGAGGCACACTGCCTGGAGGGTGATTAATTTGTCAATTTCCAGTGAAGCCTCGCGACAGCTCCGTGGCACGGAGGCAAGCCTCCCCGTTGCCTACCGTGCCACGTTGAAGCTTTATTCCTGGACCCTAAATTTCCAGAAAGGGTCCGCGTCCACGCCGTGTCACGGAGGCAGTGCTCCGCGATGCACTCCGTGACACGTTGCTTGTTATTCCGGGAAAAATTCCCACAAGTATAAATAGAACACTTAGGCTTATTTTTAATTAATTCAGACTTGGTGGAGCAAGGACGTGGGTTACAGGCAGTTGAGGGACGAAAAAGCTCAGGGTTTTTCTCTCTTTCTTTCTTCTTTCAATCAATTGTTTGTATGATTAACACTTGTTTTAGGATGATTAATCCACAAATGAGTGGCTAATTCTCTTCCTTGCTGAGGTTATGAACAATGGTGATGAATTTTGATTATTGAATTATATGGTTTTTCATCTTCTTCTTCTATGTTGTTCTATTAATTCTTGTTTCTACTTCATTAGTGTGTGGCCGGCATTAATGTACATCTAAAAAGTCCGATTTCACTCGAGAGAGCACGAAATTGGAAAGTTGTGAATTAATAGGGTATTGTTCTTAACTTGATTTGGGAAAATTGAGTTTTGATGTGCTTTCCTGATAGAAATATACTTGAAAGCCGTATTAGTCAATTTAGGAACCGGAATTGTATTGCTAGGTCATAAATTGCATTTGATCACAGAAATGCAGACGGATGGTTTATGATTCTTAAGTGAGATTAAATACGAGAGTTTTAATCTCTAGGCTAATGTTCTTGGCTATCAATTGGAAGAGAAGAATAACCGAATTATGATTATAATCAAGTTCATTACTTGTTCTTAACCTTGGCATGCTCATATCCATAGTTTCAATTCAAAGTAGATATTTGTTAATAGTTTTTGTACATAATTTATAAACAAAAATTATTTAACTTTTGGTTATGTTGTTGTCAGCGTATATAGAAGTAAGATAGAATATAGTATACTTGAGCAATTTTTACTTATCCAGAGTCTCCTTGGTTCGATACTTGGCTTACTTAGCCACTTTATACTTGTTTGACCACGTGCACTTGCGTGTCGGTTTTTAACCCCTATAGCAAACACCCGAACAAGTTTTTGGCGCCGTTGCCGGGGAGACTAGGCAATTGGTGAAATTGTGTTTAGTGTAAATTTACTGTATTCTTTATTTTATTTTCTTAAGTGTTGACAACTTGGTCTTAGCCTGTATTTTGCAGACTTGATTTCTGTGAACACTGGCAAAGGACAAGGAGCTGGTGAAATCTTATATAGAGCCTGAACGTGAATTTCATAGTAAACGCAGAGAAGCTCTACAAAAGAAGCTGCAGTTGCTCAGACAGACTATTATGGAGCAACAAAATCCACCGGTTGTGAGGGCAGTGTTAGTGCCCGACGAAGCAGCAGCAAGGCCAGTTCGCGAGGTGGCAATCCCACATGCCAACAATGTACATTCAAGTATCCGCAAACCCGAGCCTGGAGGGAGATTTGAACTTAAGCAGAACATGGTGCAACTATTGCACACAAGCGGGCAATTTACCGGTCTCCCTCATGAAGACCCACAACAACATCTCCAAAACTTTTTGGAGATAAGTGACACTTATATACCCGCTGGAGTGTCACCTGATTATGTTCGGCTCACACTATTTCCGTTCTCATTACTTGGTGAAGCCAAGAGGTGGTTAAAAGCTGAGCCACCAAATTCTATCTCAACGTGGGATGATCTAGCATGGAAGTTCTTGATAAAATTTTTTCCCTCTGGTAAAACAGCCAGACTTAGAAGTCAAATTCTAAGTTTCAAATAGAGGGAGGGAGAAAATTTATATCAAGCCTGGGAAAGATTTAAATCCATGTTGCGGGACTGTCCTCATCATCATCAGTCCAATGAGGTGTTGGTACACACATTTATTGAGGGTTTGGAACCCCATACTAAAATTTTGCTAGACTCAGCAGCTGGAGGGCAAGCGCTGGAAAAGACTTATGAGGAGCTGTACACTTTGCTCAACCGTATTTCACAGGGCAATCCAGAATGGAATGCTGATTTATCTCGAGGTGGAGCAAGGAAAGCAGCAGGAGTGCTTGAAGTGGATGGATTTACAGCTATCGCTGCACAGATAGCTGCCTTGCAGAATCAGTTGAACAACCACTTCAGCAACATGAATTTGAACCAGCCTTCAGTTTCAGTCAATGCGGTCCAGCAAATGTGGTGTGAAGTGTGTGGCAGCAGTGAGCACTCAGCTGCGTGCTGTGGAGCAAACCCAGATTCGGTTAACTTTGTGGGAAATGCACAAAGAAATCAGCAGCAGTTTGGTAGCGGCTACAACTCAAATTGGAGGAACCATCCAAATTTTTCGTGGGGTAGAAACAAGCAACAAGGCCAAAGTTCGAGTCAGGGTATGCATAGGAATCAAAGAGGGCAACAGAACTACCAATCTTAATTCAGAAATCACAATGCCCCTCCTCCACCACCATCACCTACCATTGAGGAAATGTTCAAGACCATGATCGCTAATCAGGCGCAATTGCAGGCTGACTATGTTAAATTGGCAGCCGAAGTGAAAAACAATCAATTAGCGACCAAGGCTATTGAGTATCAATTTGGGCAATTTGCTAGTGCCCAAAACACAAGGCCCAGAGGAGGACTGCCTAGCGACACGGATCCAAATCTGAAGCAGGTAAATGCAGTGACCACAAGGAGTGGTTTGCAGCTGAAGGAGGTGGAACCGGAGAGACCGCCTCAAAAGTCAGGAGCAGCAGATGTTGAGGAAGAACAAAGTTCGGATAGGGGGAAGACCAAAGAAGCAGAATCAGAAAGACCTCCACCCCCGTTCCCTCAACGACTCAAGAAACACAAAGAGGAGGCGTGTTTCAAGAAATTTATGGAGGTGCTTAAATAGGTACATGTTAATTTACCTCTTGTTGATGTCTTGCAGGGAGTGCCAAAATATGCCAAATATATTAAAGACATTGTGGCCAACAAAAGTCGTTTGACTGAGTATGCCACGGTAGCTTTGACGGAGGAATGCACTTCCCGAATCCAAAATAGACTGCCCACGAAGCTAAAAGACCCTGGAAGTTTTACTATCCAGCTTACTATTGGGCAGAGTATCCGAGCTCGTGGATTGTGTGACTTGGGGGCGAGCATAAATCTGATTCCATCTTCGGTATTCAGAAAGTTAGGTCTGGGGAGTCCTAGACCTACAACCGTAATCTTGCAGTTAGCAGACAGATCCTTAGCTAGGCCGGATGACATTGTTGAGGATGTGCTTGTGCAAGTGGGATCCCTCATTTTTCCGGTAGATTTTATTGTTCTGGATTTTGAACCAGACGCTGAAGTCCCATTTATTTTGGGACGACCTTTCTTGGCAACTGGGAAAGCATTAATCAACGTGGCTGCGGGCCAACTTACAATGCGAGCACATGACAAGGTAGAGGTGTTCTATGTGTACAAAGCACCCAAGCTCCCGATGGTGAATGAAGAACTCTCGGTGATCAATGTAATTGATCATGGGAATGCTAAACAAATGAATGATTCCCGAGAGTTGATGGGAAGACCACCAGATAAGGGTGAGCACTACTGGGGGGAGGACAATGATCGTGAGAAATCGTCCATCACCCTAGTGGACAATTGAGCATAAAGGACGTCGAGCCGCGACGGTAAACCAGGTGCTGCACGGGAGGCAACCCGTGAAAAATATTTTTTTCTTTTATTTTGTAAAGTGTAAATAGATTTTATTTTATTTTTCTTTTTCTTGATTTAGTACAAAATTTTTTGTTTTAGTTAGTATTTTTCATCTTAGTTAGTGAAATCTATTAATCTAACCAATTCTGTTAGTGAGGTGATTTTCAGGTCTACCGGAGAAAAATGTGCACGAAATCGTGAAGGAAAAGGCAAGGTATGAAAAAATGAATAAAATGAAGAGACAGTGAGCTGGGGCGATGGCTCCGTGTCACGGAGGAGGACATCCGCGTTACCCTCCATGACACGTTGAGGTTTAATCTGGAATTTTTAAAAATTCCAGTGAGCCATCGCGATGGCTCCGTGTCACAGAGGTAGTGCACCGCGATGCACTCCGTGACACGTTGCCCTATATTTTGTGACGGGTCACACCGGGTTGCTGGGTGACCCGCGTGTTTCCCTTCATTTTAAACCCCGATTTTATTCCCTGTTCCCTCATTTTCTCACTTCTCCGCGACCAAACACCCAAATTTCCCTCTCCCATCTACGTGCCACGGTATTAAGCTAAGCAATTATCGAGTTTTCTTCGGTTTTTCAACTACGAGGTATGTTTTCCTATTCTCTCTCAAGTTTTTTGTCGATTTTAGTCGAATTTAAGCATGGGAGGTGAGATATATCACCCTAAGTCGAAATTTAGCATGAAATTGAGTTATTCTTTGATTGATAAATGTTCGGAATGTTGTAATACGCGTTTGAACTTGTCGATTGCATGAATGATTCGAATTTGATTGTGAAATTCAATTCTAGGGCTTTGGTTGTTGAATTCGAAGTGGGTAACTTGGTAAATTTGTGAATTATATGCCGGGGTGTGCTTGTGAATTGAGATAAGTCGTTGTAAATATTGTTTGAATGTAATAGACGACGAATTCTCGGGATTTTGGGAAAAAGTTGAAAATTGTTCGAATTGGTTGATTATATAGGTTCATGTGTATATAAAATTTGTTTTGTTGTTTTTGTTTGTTGTTTTCTTTGCTAAGTGCGATGGTTGAATTGCTAGCGATGGTAGGATTGGGATTAGCTGTATGAAGTCTGAGTAGTACGCTAAAAGTTATACCGTCGAAATTTTCTTTGCGAACGCACTACGCATAAATTGTATAGTTGTTTGTTTTTGGGTGCAAATAAAGTGATCCTTGCCGTAGTATCGTAACCGTAGCTAAGGACTAAGTGTGGGGTAAACTTAGCTTAACCCGACCTTAGCCGAAGTTAACATGCATTTAGCTTGACATTTTGCTTGTTCATTTGTTTTGACAGGTACAATGGCAAGTAGGCAGGATAAGGGTAAGGGTGCATCTACTTCAGGCACCGGGAGAAAACGACTTAGACTGGGCACAGCAGTCCCAGCTGCACCGGCAGTTCCGCGCAGCCAACGCCGCCAATATGGAACGAGGTGGGTAACCGATGAAGGGAAGAAGTGGTACGCTAAACACAAGGAAAATAAATACTTCCCCGAGGAGCATATTGCACGGGAACCACTAGCACAGGAGTTCCCCCGCATAGTGCAAAGGATCGAGGCAGCTGGGCTCAGCTTCATATTTCAGGAGCCCAAGGAATGCAACCTACATCTAGTCCGGGAGTTCTATGCAAATTGGAAGCCGGCAATCAGAAGCCACACAATAAAAATCAGAGGGCAGATTGTCACTTTGGAACCCCAGCAACTAAATGCCATCATTGGAGCGCGGGACACAGATGCCCACGTTCTCCGCCAGCTGAACATCACCCCACCATATGCCGATATCAGACGCACATTGTGTGGGGCTCGATCCACAGCCAGATGGAGCAGACATAAGGAGAGGAGTTACCACCAGACTCTGCCGTATTCTCAAATGAACAGGGAGGCCAGAATATGGCTGAAGATAGTCTGTTCGTGCTTAATCCCGGGGGTGCACATGACTGATATGACCCGGGACCGTGTCTGCCTGGTGTATGCCCTAATGAAAGGACTGGAGATTAATGTTGGGGCGGTCATCATATCAGCCATGAAGAGAGCCCGACTATACCAGGGCCACAGGTATGGGTTCGGAGGACTTATCACCACCTTTCTCCGGGGCCTCGACGTCGAGGAAGAGGCTTTGGACTACATCCCGCAGTTGGAGCGGAGGGCCCTTGATGTGACCAAAACTAAGGCCCCCGACACCACACATGGGCTAGTGCTGACACTTGGCGAGCGACATGCTCGTGACGACCAGTAGATGGCATGGATGTTTGGTATGCAAATGCTTCAGCTTCGGATTGGTGGGAGACCAGCCACGGAGGAGGAATTATGGCAGCTCGAGCTGGATTACCCATTTGGCAAAAACGCCAGGGCTCTATGCCGAGTGGGGCCAGCCTTTGTAGAGCCCACTGACGATGATGTCCCCACTGACGAGGAGACACGTCTGGAGGACTCCGATGTGGAGTCCGAGGACGACGATGGAGGTGACTCGGACATGGGCGATGAGGCAGCAGCACCGGATAAAGAAGTCAAATATTTCGACTGATCAGGGAGTTCCACCACCCAAAATTTTGTGATTTTAATTTTTGTGAACACTGGGGACAGTGTTCGATTTAAGTGTGGGGTGGGGAGTAGTTAGGTGCTGGGGCTGGGCTGGTTTGTTTGTATGTTTTTCCTCTGTTTGTTTTGTATGTTGATGTTGCCCTGTGGTTGTGAAGTGCAAAGTGCAAACTGCTCTGTAGTTGTACATATCTGTGGTAATTGATGATGTGTGTTGTGAAATGTTGTGGTTTGCCAGCTAAGTCTGTAAAAATTTTTGTAAATATTTTCTTATGTTTTTTTTCTCTATCGACATGATCGATATTTTTAAAATATTTTGAAAATATTTTGTTCATATTTAAAAAATTTTGTAAATATTTTTTTTCCATCGAAATGATCGATGTTTGAAAAATTGTTCAATTTTTATTTTTGGGTTTCTCGGAGTTTGTTTTCGGTTCTTTTACCGAGAATAATCCCATTGAACCAACGTCATAGTTAGTGACCGTTCCCTATGATGGATGGATGACGACCGTCTTAAGGGAAATGTAGTCGGTAGGAGTAGTGATTTTAATTTGTTTTCAGTTTTTCTTTCTTTGGTGGAGTGCATCACGGAACCTGTAGTTACTATATGGTTGTGAAATTTTGGTTGCGTGTTGTAACTGATATTCAAAATGTAAAAGTGATTCGTATGAAAGCATGCAATTTTGTAAATATGTTGAGTTACCTAGGCTGTAGAATTCGATTCGGTGTGATTGAGGCTTAATTTTTGAATTCATGTAATTGGCTAATTAAAGAGTCTGTGAATGCATCTTGAATAGAGCATGTGCATGAAGTGTGAAGTGAGGTGTTGTTATTCCATGCTATTGTGAAGTGTCTAGAACTTGCCTGGTGTTGTACAAAACGAAATGAAGGAGGTGTAGTGTTGGAAAGGATGTAGGCATTTCTTTGTTTTAACCGAGAGTTTCTATTTTTTTCTTGTCATACACTACCTTTTTATGTGATTGTATACCCTAGTTAGCCCGTTGAGCCTTTAGCCGATTCTTTCTTTCTTTTGTCCAAAAATGTATAAACTGAGCTTAATTCCTTCTTTTCATTAGCCGTAAAGTCTATACAAAACTCTTAAGCGCTTAAGAAGAACAGAAAATTTTTTCCCAAAGTGTCGAAGAGTGAGAAGAGTGGAAAGAAAAAGAAAAGCAGAGTGAGGAAAGAAAAGAAAAAGGTGGAGGGTGCACTTGCTATAATTAAATGATAATGAAGGTGCATGAAAAACCTTTGTTGTTGGGTCAAGTGTGTTTGGTGAAATGGGCCATACGAAAGTAAACTAGCATGAATGGGATGATGAAAAAAGAAAAGAGAGAAACAATGTCCATGAGTTGATGGGAAAGTGTTGAAAAGGCGCTTAAGGATGCTAGTGGCTATTATTGGCTAATCCAATATGTACTAGTTCCATAGCTTCCATTACAACCCATTAAAGTCCTACGTGATCTTACATTGCATTTCTTTATATTAGTGGAGTAATACACTAAGGGCAAGCCTATGGGTCATGACATGATGCATGTGAATTCTTTTGGGAGAGAGAGTGAAATTAATTTTTACATGCCCCTACTTGAATGTTTGTGTGGCACATGAACAAAAAGGGGAAGATTCTCTTGAGTTGTGAGGGCACATGCTTGATGAAAGATTGATGTTCGTGTCGATTATCTTGATTAGCTGATTTGCATGAGTTTGCCGATATCGAGGGTCGATTCTTAAAGTCTAGGAAGTCTTGATGTATTAAAGGTCGTTGCATTGTAAGACCATGCATGTTTTCTTGATGATTTACAATATTGAATGATCGGTATGACCGTAGCGTAAATTGTCGCACCATAGTGGCGAAGGTTGGGATGTAATTTGCATGAGTTGTGTATGTGTTGTTCGAGGACGAACAAGGATTTAAGTGTGGGGTAAGTGATCTTGGGCAAATTTATATGCCCAAGTGATACTCAAACGTATCATTTTCGCCTTGTTTATTGTGCAAAGTGTATACATTTTCATGTAATTGGTAATAAAATGTGGATTTATACTAACCAACATGATTAGCATTGTTTTGTAGGTAAAATGTGATTTCGAGGAGCTAAAATGCATGTTGGAACAATATCGGAGTTGGACTTGGATTCGAGCACGAAAAAGGCAATGGACTGCACAATATAAAGGGGCTCCGCGATGGAGCCGTGCCACGCTACCATCGCGGAGGCACACTACCTGGAGGGTGATTAATTTGTCAATTTCCAGTGAAGCCTCGCGACAGATCCGTGGCACGAAGGCAAGCCTCCGCGTTGCCTGCCGTGCCACGTTGAAGCTTTATTCCTGGACCCTAAATTTCCAGAAAGGGTCCGCGTCCACGCCGTGTCACGGAGGCAGTGCTCCGCGATGGACTCCGTGACACGTTGCTTGTTATTCTGGGAAAAATTCCCACTTGTATAAATAGAACACTTAGGCTTATTTTAATTAATTCAGACTTGGTGGAGCAAGGACGTGGGTTACAGGCAGTTGAGGGACGAAAAAGCTCAGGGTTTTTCTCTCTTTCTTTCTTCTTTCAATCAATTGTTTGTATGATTAACACTTGTTTTAGGATGATTAATCCACAAATGAGTGGCTAATTCTCTTCCTTGCTGAGGTTATGAACAATGGTGATGAATTTTGATTATTGAATTATATGGTTTTTCATCTTCTTCTTCTATGTTGTTCTATTAATTCTTGTTTCTACTGCATTAGTGTGTGGCCGACATTAATGTACATCTAAAAAGTCCGATTTCACTCGAGAGAGCACGAAATTGGAAAGTTGTGAATTAATAGGGTATTGTTCTTAACTTGATTTGAGAAAATTGAGTTTTGATGTGCTTTCCTGATAGAAATATACTTGAAAGCCATATTAGTCAATTTAGGAACCGGAATTGTATTGCTAGGTCATAAATTGCATTTGATCACAGAAATGTAGACGGATGGTTTATGATTCTTAAGTGAGATTAAATACGAGAGTTTTAATCTCTAGGCTAATGTTCTTGGCTAGCAATTGGAAGAGAAGAATAACCGAATTATGATTATAATCAAGTTCATTACTTGTTCTTAACCTTGGCCTGCTCATATCCATAGCTTCAATTCAAAGTAGATATTTGTTAATAGTTTTAGTACATAATTTATAAACAAAAATTATTTAACTTTTGGTTACGTTGTTGTCAGCATATATAAAAGTAAGATAGAATATAGTATACTTGAGCAATTTTTACTTATCCAGAGTCTCCTTGGTTCGATACTTTGGCTTACTTAGCCACTTTATTACTTGTTTGACCACGTGCACTTGCGTGTCGGTTTTTAACCCCTATAGCAAACACCCGAACAACGGTCTTCATCCATCCATCATTGGGAAAAGTCCCTGACTATGACTAACACCAATTATGTACAGACAATGAAAAATTTTTATTCATCGGTTCAAAGTGCCCCCTTCGAAAATGAACCGAAAAGAAAAACCAAAGGGTTGGTGAATTATGCTAAACTTCAATCTTTTTCATCAAAATAATATAATATCAAGCACCAAATTTACCCAAATTCACTAGCGCACAATTCAAAAGTTTAAAATTTCCCTCACCCCACACTTGAATTATGCTATGTCTCCAAAGCATCAAATAAAATTAATACAAGGGTAAGAAATACTCCCTAATGCCTCTAGGCCTAGCTAACAACATGTTCTTCTTCATTTCGGAACACTTGGGTCATCGACCCCATACTTTTCTTTTTGTCATGCTCCTTAGCTCTTACGTCCTCGAGTACTCAGACCTCCCCTGAATATGTTCTTAACAACCAAAACACACAACACAAGTGAAAAATATCAAAATACAACACAAACTGAAAAGAAAAGGTACTTGTGGCACTCTTGGGTTGCCTCCCAAGCAGCGCTTGATTTTGACGTCGTGGCACGACGTGGACTATCCTTCTTAGGGTCTGCTTACACAAGTGTCCCCTTTCGAGAACCACCTTCTCCTCTTTTTGTTTTTAGAAGGAACAACCTCCACTCTGTCCCTCTTTTCTTCCATCTTCTTCTTTAATTTTATCCTTCCATCAAACTAGGGCTGAAATGTCTTCATGTCCTGCAACAGTGGACACATGGAATCTACCACCCCACACTTAGCATCTGACAACACACTGATCTTACAAAGATCTCTGTAGTGTGTGGGTGGGTTGATTTCTTGATAGACTCTGAAGAGCTCTTCCTCATCATCGACCCTCATTTTAAGGGTACCTACTCTTACATTTATGATTGCTCCTCCAGTTGCTAAGAATGGCCGTCCCAAGATAAGGGGTACCTTATCATCAACTTTAAAGTCAAGAATGAAGAAATCAGAAGGTATAATGAACTTACCCACTTTTATGAGAAGGTCCTTAATTATTCCCTCTGGTGCCACTTGGACTCATCTGCCAACTGCAACATTACTTGTGTGGGTCTCGACTTACCCAACCCAGGGTGTTAAACAGAGATAGGGGCATTAGATTTACTACTGCCCCTAAGTCACAAAGAGCCCTTATAACTTCAGCTTCACCAATTTGTATTGGGAGGGTGAAACTCCCTGGGTCCTTGAGCTTTTTCAGCATTTTTCTCATCACCCTGTAGCTGCACTCCTTAGTCAGTTCCACGTTTGGAGATCCACCAACCTAACTTTGTTAGCCACCACATCTTTCAAGTACTTAGCATACTTTGGCATGCCCTGCAAAACATAAAATAAGGGCAAATTGATGTGAAGTTCTTTGAAAATATCAAAGAACTTTATAAAGCATTCTTCCTCCTTGTTCTTCTTAAGCCTCTGTGGGAATGGAGGTGGTGGTCTCTGTGCTGGCTACAATGCTGATTGTGCATTGTGTTTTGCCGCACTCTGATTATCTCCTCTTTCAGTGGATGGACCCTGTCTAACCAACTCCGGCTGCACCTCATTTCTCTTTTCCTTCGATGGTGCATCAACCAATTACTTGCCACTCCTCAGACTAATGGCATTGACTTGTCAGGGGTTTGTATCTGTGTCACTGGGTAACCCTCCCTGAGGTCTGGTGTGCTGAGCAACTGCTAATTGACCCATATGATTCTCTAAATTTTGGGTGGCCATCTGTTGGTTTTATCTGAAGCCATCCTTGCCTGAATTTCTGCCAATTGGGTCTGAGTAGCCATAATCTTCTGCAACATCTCCTCAATGCTGCTGCTGCTCGACTGATCACCATTCTGCATGTTTTGCTGCTGATACTGCTGCTGCTGGTAGCTTTGACTCTGACTGCCACTCCAAGAAAAATTTAGGTGACTCTGCCAACTTTTGTTGTAGGTGTTCCCATAAGTCTGATTATTTCTCTAAACATTCCCCACAAAATTGACAGATTCTGGATTGTCCCCACAAGATTATGCGTTGTGCCCATTATTACCACATATTTCACACCAGCTAGGAGCCTGTTAAATTGCATTCACCTCTCCTTGCGGTTTGTTCATACTCAGTTTGCTGAACTGAGTCATCATTTGGTGCTGCAACGATGCTAATTGTGCTACCAAGGAATTGAAACTGTCCACTTCTATCAGCCCTTCTGCTTTCTTTCCTGCCCCTCTTGATGATTCACTATGCAACTCTGGGTTTCCTTGAGCAATTCTATTTAATAGTGTACAACTCATCATATGTCTTCTCCAGTGCTTGCACACCCAATGCATAGTCTAACAATATCTTAGTGTGTGGGTCTAGACTCTCCATATATTTATGGGCTAACACCTCATTGGACTGCTGGTGATGGGGGCAGTCTCTCAACAATGACTTGATTCTTTCCCAAGCCAAATATAGGTTCTCCTCCGGCCTCTGCTTGAAACTTAATATCTCACTTCTGAGCTTGGCAGTGTTGCCTGAAGGGAAGAATCTGATGAGGAACTTCCTTGCTAAGTTGTTCCAAGAAGTAATGGAATTTGGTGGCTCAGCTTTCAACCACCTCATTGACTCTCCCAACAATGAAAATGGGAAGAGAGTGAGTCGGACATAATCTGTTGACACTCCGGTGTGGACAAAGCTGTCATTGATCTCTAAGAAATTTTGTAAGTGCTGCTGTGAGTCCTCATGAGTCATTCCAGTGAACTGGCCACTAGAATGTAATAGCTTCACCATATTCTGCTTAAGATCAAAGTTCCCTCTGGGCTCCGATTTGCGGATATTGAAAGTCACATTCATCGCTAGTGGGATTGCCACTTCGCGAACTGGTGGGATGCCATTGGTTCAGGCAACAACTCTTCTTGCTCTGCTGGTGGATGCTGTAACTTCTCCTGTAAGATCTTTAGCTTCTTCTCTAGAGCTTCTCTTCTGAGCAAATGTAATCGGCGTTCAGGCTTCAACAAAGGTTCCACCAACTCTCTATTCCTTGCCAATTCTGCAAGGACAACCTATTACCCGCAATAGAGCATACTAAGACCAAGTTTTTCAACACTTAAAAAAATAAAAATCACACAAAAACTAAAAATTCACTACACGCTGCCAGTCCCCGGCAACAACGCCAAAAACTTGTTGCGCCCCAGCGCACGGCAAGCATACGCGGTCGTACAAGTAATACAGTGGCTCTTTTAAGAGCCGGATGTCGAACCCATAGGGATTTAAGAGATCTTGGATAATTGTAATTAAATCTAGGTGTGATCACAAAATAATCATGAAACAATACAAGAAGCAACTAGAGTTAATGCCTGACAATCATGAAATTCTATAATTCATGATGGTTTGAGTATTAAAACTTCAGTTGTTGTCTCACAAAGTTAAAGTGCAGTGTTCATTGTCTTTCGAGCCTCTAAATACAACAAACTATTCTCACACCTACATCGTTGAGTAGGGATGTGACGTCCTAATTCGTGAGCAATTTAACTACGTGGATATGGTTTACGGGGTTTGTGCCCTTGATTATGGACTTTTGTACCTCTAATCATTTAACTTGACTTAGCTTCACAACTACTTCTACGAGCGGTGATGTGACAATTCTAAGTCGCTGTCTAGCTATCATCCCATTTTATTAACCAAGAAAGGAAAATTAGGTATAGTTCTATCCTAACCGCGAATCCTATCGTAAAGACAAGAACTTGCTGATCTTGGGCAAATTTATATGCCCAAGTGATACTCAAATGTGTCATTTTGCCTTGTTTATCTATCGATGTTTGTACATTCTCATGTGAATTGTAATAAAATGTGAATTTATACTAACCAACATGATTAGCGTTATTTTGCAGGAAAAATATAAAGTTATGGAGCTAAGATGCATGTTGGGAGAGATCGGGATTCGACTCGGAAGCTAGCAAGGAAAAAGCACAAGGAAAGCACGAATTAAAGGGGCTCCGCAATGGAGCCGTGTCACGCTGCCATCGCGGATGCATTCTGCCTGGATGCTGAAATTATGCCAAATTCCAGTGAAGGTGCGCATTGGGGCCGTGGCACGTTGGGCCTTAATACCTGGACGACCGGATTTCAATGAGGGTCCGCGTTGGTGGCGTGTCACGGAGGCAGTGCTCCGCGATGCACTCCGTGACACATTGCTTGTTATTTCGGGAAAAATTCCCACTAGTATAAATAGAACACTTAGGTTCATTTTTAATAATTCTGACTGGGTGGAGCAAGAACGTGGGTTACAGGCAGTTGAGCGGACGAAAATCTCAGGGTTTTTCTCTATCTCTTTCTTCTTTATTTCAATTGCTTGTATGATTAACACTCATTTAACGATGTTTAATCCACAAATGAGTGGATAAATTCCCTTCTTGCTGAGGTTAAGAACAATTTTATTGAAATGTGATTATTGATAAATTGGTTTTCATCTTTTCTTCCATGATTGTTCTATTGATTCTTGTTCTTATTGCATTAATGTGTGATCAACGTTAATGTATATCTAAAAAGTCCGATTTCACTCGAGAGAGCAAGAAATTGGAAAGTTGTGAATTGATAGGATATGATCTTTTCTTAGTTTGGGAAAATTGAGAATTGATTTACCTTCAGGATAGAGATATACCTGAAAGTTGTATTAGTCAATTAAGGAATCGGTTTTGGATGGCTAGAACATGAATTTCTTTTTATCACAGAGATGTAGGTGGAAGGTTCATGATTCTTAAGTTGGGTTAAATACGAGAGTTTTAATCCATAGGAAATAATTCTTGACTAGCAACCGGAGGAAATATTAATCAATTTGTATCGATAATTTATTTCTATACATGTTCAGTTTAGCCTCAGCATGCTCATACTTATAGTTCAGACTCAAATTATATATTCGTTTTAGACTTAGTATAAAATTAGGAAACCAAATATCAAAATCTTCTTCACACTATTGTCTGCAGCTAGAGTTAAAGTTTATTGACTCTTGATTAGATTGATACCTTAGTCCAGTCCCTGTGGGATCGATACTTGGCTTACTTGAGCCACTTTACTACTTGTTCGACCACGTGCACTTGCATGTAATTACACCGAAACAGTCGAATACTTGCTCCTTACATTCTTGTGTTCTACCTTAGGGTTACTCTTTCAAGCTTTTACCTAAGCTTAACAAGTTTGTTTTTATGGTGATCAAACATAAAAACAATAGTAATTAAGAATGCAAGATAAAACAACAGCTAAAAACCTCTAACCAAAGATGAATTCATGCATTCGCATTCATATCAAGTGACCTCAACCCTAGAGGAAGGGTTTTAGCCACTCATGTTTGTACAATTACTAAAAACCATAATTAAAGTAATGTACTTACAAGAATAATTAAAAGAGAATGTAAAATGAACCCTAGGTAGAGTTCTTCGCTTCTCCCTTCGCTCCTTTTAGTTGTTCCCAAAATATTTTTTGATAAATGAAAAATATAACCAAGTGTTCAATTTATAGTAAATGGGAATTTTGAAAAAATTGGCCGAGGAGGAACTGCCTCCATGTCACGCTGCCCATCCCAGTAGATTGCCTCCGTGACACGGACGTATCGCGTGCAACTATTGGATTTGGCAAGTTGTTGGCAATGGCCTAGCGCGTTGCCCGTCGTGGCACGCAGCTGAACACGGAGAAACTTGGGCATGGCACGGGCCTATCATGCGACTTCACTGGAATGGCATGCCTCGCTCGCACAGATGCTGGGGGTGGCATGCTGCTAAATGTGTAGCTGCCTTGCTGTGGCACGGTGCTCAGCGCGCTGCTCGTGCTGCGTGGCGCGCTGTATGGCATTGCATACACTTATGCAACATCATGCGACTCTTTTGCCTTATATTCCAAGCTTCTTTTTCAATCTTTAACCATCATAGTTAGTCTCTCCTAAGTATTTTACACCTATAAAACAAAGACCAATCATGTTGGTTAGTTCATGCACAAAACAACTAAATTCACATGAGCATGTAATCAACTAAATTAACGAACATGGCTAAATACTAAGTTATAAAATAGTAGTTGGACACGTAAATATGCCCAAGATCATAGCCGCACTTTTCCAACATTTCCTAAGTGTGGAAAAAATCATCTGGGGGAGTGCCATCTGGGTAGGGATGGTTGTTTTGGGTGTGACCAGCTGGGTCACAAATTTAGGGATTGCCCGTCAGCAGGATGAGGGAAGGCCCAATCCACCACATCAGTATCTCCGCCAGGTCATCTAGCTCAGCAGGGTACCACCTCAGGTATAGGTAGCGATAAGCGCCAAAACCACTTCTATGCTTTATCCTTCGAACAGGACCAGGAGAATTCATCCGACGTAGTGACGGGTATCTTATGTCTCTTTCAGATAGATATCTACACTTTACTAGATCCAGGAGCCACACTTTCCTTCGTGACTCCTTACATTGCTGTTCAGTTTGATATAGGTCCAGAAATCCTCTTAGAGCTGTTTTTAGTTTCTACTTCAGTTGATGAATCTGTTAGAGCTAGCCGAGTGTATAGAAAATTTCCGATCACAATGTTGAATAAAGTTACCTCAATTGATCTAATAAAGCTAGATATTGTCGACTTTGACCTTATCCTTAGCATGGCCTGATTACATTTTTTTATGCTTCAGTTGACTGCAGAACCAAGATCGTCAGGTTTCAGTTTCCTAACGAACCAGTCCTTGAGTGGAAGGGTAGTACTTCAATGCCTAAGGATCGTCTCATTTCATACTTTAAGGCTAGGAAGATGATCGCTAAGGGGTATGTCTACCACCTGGTTAGGGTCAAAGATGCTAGTTTAGAGACCCTAACATTTCAGCTAGTTCTAGTTGTAAGTGAGTTTCATGATGTGTTTCCCAAAGATCTTCCTGGAGTCCCTCCCGAGCAAGAAATAGACTTCGGCATAGACCTTCTTCCAGATACCTAGCCTATCTCTATTCCTCCTTACAGAATGGATCCAGTTTAGCTTAAGGAGTTGAAGGAACAACTGAAAGACCTTATAGATAAGGGATTCATTAGACCCAGTATCTCTTCATGGGGTACCCCAGTCCTATTCATGCGACAGAAAGATGGTACACTCAGAATGTGCATCGACTACCATCAGCTGAACAAAGTCACAGTCAAGAACACATATACCCTACCAAAGGTTGGCGACTTGTTTGACCAAATTCAGGGAGCTAGTTTTTCTCTAAGATATACCTCAGATGAAGATACCACCATCTCAGGGTTAGAGAATATGACATTTCGAAAATAGCCTTTAGAACTCGGTATGGTCACTACGAATTTGTAGTTATGTCTTTTGGACTAATCAATGGTCCTACAACTTTTATGGATCTAATGAACAGGGTATTCAAGTCGTACCTGGACATGTTCATTATTATCTTTATAGACGATATTCTGGTTTACTCCAGAACAGATGAGGAGCATGCAGACCATCTGAGAATAGTTTTACAGACTCTCAAGGACCGCAGTTGTTCGCCAAATTTAAAAAATGTAAATTCTGGCTGAAATCAGTTCCCTTTCTCAGCCATGTGGTCTCTAAAGAGGGTATTCAGGTAGATCCTCAAAAGAAAGCGGTAATCAAGGATTGGCCAAGACCCACTTCTCGATTAGACATTAGGAGTTTCTTGGGATTAGCCAGCTATTACAGACAATTTTTTGAAGGGTTCTCCTTCATTGCCTCCCCTTTGACCAGACTAAATCTAAAGAAGGTGAAATTTTTGTGGTCTAATGCATGTGAGAAGAGCTTTCAGGAGCTGAAGACTCGACACACCACATCCCCAGTTCTAACTCTACTAAAAGGTCTAAACGGGTTTGTGATCTACTGTGATGCCTCTAAAGTTGGCCTTAGTTGTGTTCTGATGCAACATGGTAAAGTTATAGCATGCGCTTCAAGACAACTCAAAGTTCATGAGAAGAACTATCTGACTCATGATTTTGAATTAGCAGTGGTAGTGTTCACTTTGAAGATTTGGAGGCACTATCTTTATAGGGTTCACATGGATTTTTTTACTGATCACAAGAGTTTACAATATGTGTTCAGCCAGAAGGACCTGAATTTGCGGTAGAGAAGATAGTCAGAATTATTGAAAGGCTACGACATGAGCATTTTGTATCAACCGGGTAAGGCCACCGTAGTGGCTGATGCCCTTAGCAGATTGTCTATGGAGAGTGTTGCTCATGTTGAGGATTGTAAGAAAGAGTTGGTTAGAGATGTTCACAAACTGGCTTGGTTAGGGGTCCAGTTGGTTGACTCAAACACCTTTGCATACTTTGTATCAAGGGTACTTCATTTAATTTCTTCTGCAGTATTGGGCTTTGGCAACATTTATCATGAACTTGTCGGACCAAGTAAGAGCTGGTGCTTTCAACTCAATCAAAGCAGGAGACCTTTCTGAATCAATACTGACTAGAATGTGGAGTTGTAGTCCAGAGTGGGTTAGAATCCTCCCTGGTGGTGGAGGTTATGTCGAAGCAGTATAAATACATAATTTTGCTCAAGCTGAAGGAAGCAGTCCTAAGAAAAGAGGTGAAAGCATTCTCCAAAGGACGAGATAGTGTGATCCATTACCAAGGCAGGTTGTGTGTTCTCGATGCGAATGATTTGAGGCAGCAGATACTAATGTGTCACACCCCCCCTTGGGAGGCATGACTGGCACCTGGTGCCCTGCTAGGACCTGGACTGCTGAACTAACTGAGCGTAAGCACTTCTGGTGCAAGGCTGCTCTAACTCTGGAATTAAGAAAACGATAGGCTATATGGCGGCTGTAAATACAGCCCCAGGCCGACAAGGCCTATAGCCACTTGTTAAAAGTAAACAGCTAACCAGAAACAACTGAATATAAGGAGTCTTATGTGGGCCGACAAGGCCACTATGATATCTAGTTATAGCTGAGAAACGAAATCAGGTACTAAACTAATCTGTGACCATCAAGGTCACCAACTAACAACTGAACAAGGCCCCACACGGCCATCACATAGAATCTGAAGCACATAAATGGCCCCACACGGCCGATACATCTAACCACAGGGAATATAATACAATCTGCAAGCCTGTAGGAGTAATAAGATGGTCGGGACAGGGCCTCGGCCTACCCATATTATACAAGCAAAAGAAAGTAAACCTCTGTCACCCAAGCTCCGGAAGAAAGGAGCTGAAGGCCCTGTACTGTTGACTGAAACTATGAGGGATCTATTCCTCGTCTATCCGTACCTGCAGACAAGTAATGCAGCGCCTCGGGAAGGGCGTCAGTACAATATGTACCAAGTATGTAAAGCAATAACTGTAAATATTTGAAGGTAAATAATAAAGCTGGCAGTAACTGAAGTAATAGGAAATAGACTGAAACTGACTAAAATAGTGGGATCAGAGCTAACATAGCTATACTGAGAAGAGTAGGAGTCATACCTGATAACATGGCATTCTACTTCCATCTATCAATAACTAAAACAACATAACATAAACCTTACCTGGCACCCATAAGCCGGAAGGTGCAACATAGAACAACCTACCGGGGACCCCATAAGCCCTAGTGAGTACATCTCAATCTATCTACCCCTACCTCGGGTCCTATCACATCACCTAGTAGCTATAAGAATCCTGCCGATCCCATGGGTATGCAACTTGGGCCCGCTGGGCCCCTGACCATAACTGTGCCTGAGTCCGGAGGACTCCTGAAATCAACACCCCGGGCGCAAGCGCTCGACGGGGGTGTATAAAAGCCGACCAAGGCAAAATATGGGGAAACTGGCATCCCATATTTGTCCCTAGTGGACGGCATGCTACTCCGTAGAGCGATGTATCCTCGCCCTCTGGCGGATGAGTCGATACAGTTATTAACCCTGGGGCGGTCACGGAAGCTATACGAGTAATCCAGCCCAAAACAATACAATCAAGTCTCAATAGATAGCAATAAATACATATAATACACACTGAATATGATAATAATATAATCTTTGACATGCTATACTGAGAGTCATCTTGGATTACTATGCTGGAGAAACTGAAAAATAAATCTATTTGTTTAGCGAGAGCGTATCTGGCCTTCTGGGCCTCCTGCCTATGCTACTCACTCCTGGGATAATCTGTATGACTGTCTACATACCATGTGCATGTATTTGATCAGAGGATCCTGATAGTGATCATGATCTCTAATAATCTGGGCTGAATAGAGTGAGGTCTGAAGTAGTCTAACAATGCTCTAAATGTCCTACTCGGACATCTGTAGCTCATGCATAACTGTGGAGTTACGGACAGCTAACTACTTTATTCTTCTAATTAAACAATTGTAGAGCTGGGCTTGGTCGAACTTGCTTCTAGGCAATCGGTCCCTGGTTTTCCTTAGGGAGCTTACCAATCTCCTTACAAGGTGAACACTATACCAGCAGAGTACTCCTGACTCCTTAGGCCTTGTCCGAATCCACTCGAATCTATATTGTTGTTTTGGGAAATTCTCAGTCTTATGGGAAATTCTGTAAAGATTGGCCCTCTCCTAGGACTCTGTACCTGAATACTTTATGCGAATCGGTTAGGGTGGTAACCCGTCACTGGCTACTGCCGTGGACCCCTCCTTGGGGTACCCACGAGTTTATCTGGCTGGGATGACTAGCTGGCTTAGTGGACGTCCTACGTGATAACTGTTAGGTCGACTAAGACTGACAATCACTGATAAGGATAAAAGGACGCTGTACGATCACTCAACACACTAGAGAACTCTGGTGTTGTTAACTCTGGAATATACTTACTCTGTCTCTATTTCTGGTTCTGGAACGTGCGATAATGTTACTGGCCTATAGGGATGCTTCCCTGCTAATACAAGCGCCAACTGGTCGTTACACCATCTAACTGCGCCCATACCGTCTAACCATATGATTAGACTACTAACTCTTACGAGCTTCTGAATTCTTGGTCTGGAAACAAACATATAAGTCTACCAAATCAATAAACTGAGAACTAAAAGAGTTTCTATAGCGTCATACGTGAATCACATTTAGCCTGTCCCCTTTTAGCTAGGGGGTCCTGCGGTACGATCTGGATATATTTTCTAGCAGCTAACCAGAATCTATGTAACTATAATCCCTATTAGCAGTCACTCGATATATATATAATGTTTCTATATGTACGTCAATAACTACATGTGATACATACTGACTATGATAATAATTTCTGATATGCCTTACTGAATTTCATACTGAGCGTGATTTAATATTTCTAAAATACTTTACTGATATTTATACTGTTCTACTATACTGGAGAAACTAACTTGCCGAAAGAGACTGTCTTTACATACCTCGACTACCGGTTTATCGATTTACTGGCGAGGTTCGGCTAGTATTCAACTATTCCTTCCAACTGTAATCATATTCACGAAAGAATAGAACTAACTTTATTACCATACTGGAAGGAAACAATACTTTAAGTCTATATACTGACTATTCTTCGACTTATCGAAGAACGATAAAAAACTAGTAATTTCTCAGGAATCTAGAAGGGAGAAATACTCACTTTAAGCCTGAGAGTGTATTGACACTAGTTTGGAGCAATTCCAACCACTTTGGCTCGGCGGGACGACAATTCGCCGGGCGAATTTCGCGAAACTAACTCCGTAGAAATGCTCACTGCAGCTTTATACTTCGATACCCGAAGTAAATTTGACTTGGGACAACGTTTGACGATGTAATCAAATGAATATTTATTTAAACCCTTCGTTCCTCTCTGTTTCTGTTCGTGAATATGGAAAATAACTTAAGATTTAAAGGGTGAGGCCTTTATATACTTGGAGCCCGAAGCATGGCAACGTGGCACGCCATCTAACGCGCCAATCTGGTTCTGTGCCATGTTGGCCATCGCGGAGGAGGTGCCTCCGTTCCACGTTGCCCCTTTAGGCAGCGCGGTTCGGCCTCCTCTTGCGAAAATCCGACTTGGCACTCGTTCGGCCTTTCCTCGGGCCCTTTTCTCGCACTATGGCATTCTAACACTCTCAACCAACATGCGAATAGGCCAACTAAGTACTAGAAACTTACGGGGTGTAGCATCCTTCCCCC
Organism: Datura wrightii; assembly: GCA_035772735.1. Taxonomy (NCBI): domain Eukaryota; kingdom Viridiplantae; phylum Streptophyta; class Magnoliopsida; order Solanales; family Solanaceae; genus Datura; species Datura wrightii. The sequence continues at coordinate 1,151,273 of JASDFA010000027.1, forward strand.
CTTAAGAACATTCATCCTCGAATGTTATCTTCTGCTTGCAAGAATCTTAACTTTCCATTACTTATTTTGGAAATATTTCGGTAGAGTCTCCCCTATAATATGGACTATCCAAAACCCTGAAACACAGAAAAGTCCAATACAGGTACTCCACACCATAGTACAACATTCATTTCACAATAAATTAGAGTCAACTACTCCACATACATAGGTATATGTTGCAACTTATGAAACAATAATAACAACATATCTCTGGCTGCACCATCTGACTCTGTTTGAAGTAACTGAAAATATCTGGTTTCCATTTCATCATTTTCTTCCACTTCCGTTTATAGTAGGCCCTGAGTGTTTGAGTTGTATATTCTACTTAGTTACCAAATGGGGTACGAAGAGCTGTACTTAAGTTAACATGTCTCACCGTCAGTTTCAATATCCCTTTTAAAAATTTAGTCATAGATTGCGCCCCTCCATCGGAGTTTATCAACCACTGGGGCTCCACGCACTCCATCTACTTCTAGGGTATTTAACTTGACATAAGTCTCTAATGGAGACATAATTTCATCTAGTGAGGCACAAATTGACCTCATTGGTGCTATTATACTGACTTAAATAAGGCCAGGCTACACCTGGTGTGAGATAACCCTGTGACTGTATTCGTATTAATTACTCTCCCCTACCTTGCAGACACAATCATCTCTTATACTGGATAACTCAATTCCTGCTATTTCACCTTTTTTGGTCTATTGTTGGGGCTCTACTTCTATGATTTAATGGTATCTCCTGTCCTTTCGTATCATCTTATTGCATTTTCGTTAAATTTTGGGGCAACAAACACATGCACTTTAACTATAATCTGCTAGTTGAAGTTCCACCACCCTTGAAATGTGAGGTTAACGTCCGGACCTCGTGACCTTGCTATTATACTGAAGGCCCATAACTGTCCGCTGGGCCTAATTCCCAAGCTACACTAGATTAGAGTCTCCGTGTCAACACTCTCTTACCTCCCCCTTAGGCGGACATACTGCAACATTCTAGACTACAACTTTACTATCTCTTAACTATCAGCCCGAGGCTTAGTCCTCAATATACGATGTTTTATCAACCTGGAGGTGATTCTAATTTCCTCCAAAGTCTAATATTCGTGCTTTTCCTCCTTACCTTCCTTAGACCGAGCTTTGGGGTTCAAGGTACCCGCCTTACATTGTCAATAAGGTTACTAGTCAAGTTTCAGTCTATACTTCTTCTAACTTGCATTTGGACGCATTTTATTCATATGACCTTCCTGTCTTTCGTATCACAAAGATCATAACCATTATCTTACAGGCATATCCTGCCGTTATTAACATGCTACGACGGACTCAGGTTTTTTTTGACTTGAACTTGACTATTACTGGGAGTTTATCACTGATGGATTTCTTACACACACTTTGAGTAAGCTGGTAGTCTTATCCACTTTTTTGACTTATTACCGTGAGGGTCTGCACAACTTACATAATCATTGGGGCTTCCTATTCTTTCCTAACACTTTCTGAAGTCAACCAATCCAATGTTCGTATCACTATCGCCTCAATTCTTATGTCCTCTGCTATACTGGAAACAAAACTAAGAGGTAGGAATAGCCTTTTCTTACCACAATGGAACGGGAATATGGAACTGTACGATCATTTGAAAGGATGGAGGTGGGAATCCTGCATTTCCCTCTCTTTCTCACATCCATCAGGTAATCTGATATTATCTGTCATCTTGACCAGATCTTATATATCTAGCAGATAAATCAACTCGTCTATACTGTAAGATCCTAACTTTCTACTCTGAAGTTATAGAAATGAACTGGGGACAGTGCTGATAGATGTAACAGTGTGAGGTTCCTGGTACCTCAGGAGAGTATTAGGGAGATCAAGGAAGTCTGCTCCCATCCTTAGGCTGACTATCTCCCCATTGTGGCATCTTAATGATACCTCCTTCTGCTGCTGTAGTTAGTTTGCAACTGGTTGGTGTCCGTCTCATATTAAACATTACCCTGATGATCCTCTGCATCTAGTCTAGAAAATCCTGGGGATCCCCTGTTCGATTTGTCCCTGTAAATTGTGGGGGACTTAATGCCAGGAATTTCAGGAACTCGAACTATCAGGCCCTCCTGATGATTCTGCAGCTGTGGGTAGCATTGACTAGTGTTGAGCAACCATTATCTGCGCTAACATAACCACCGCGCTCCTGACCTCCTGGTCAGATGGTATAGGTATAGGAACTGCCGGAGGTGGTGCCAACACACCAGTCGTCCCAAACGGCTCCTGACGTGATGCAGACTACTGGGAAGGTCGGGATGATGCCTCCATATCGCCCTCAGATCGGGCTGATTCGAATTGAAGCGGAGGCATCCTACTGGTGCCCTCTCCTGCTGCTACATCTAACCTCCTGCCTGCCGTAGGATGTCGCTGGTCTAACGTTTTATCTGTAAACAAAGAGTATAATAAGCTTAGGGACTCAACCCTATACTGTACCACTCTATAGCACGACTGAATGAGAAGAAGGAGTAACCATCCTATCATGCTTTGCAGCCTCCTGCCTATAGTATGTGGTGCACAACACATCCATAGACAAGACTCTACTTAGCACGGCTTGCAGACTCCCTATGATACGACCTGCTCTGATACCAAGTTTGTCACGCCCCACCTTGGGAGGCATGACTGGCACCTGGTGCCCTACTAGGACCTGGACTGCTGAACTAACTGAGCCTAAGCACTTCTGGTGCAACGCTGGCTCTAACTCTTGAATCAAGAAAATGATGGGCTATATGGCAGCTGTAAATACAGTCCCTGGCCGACAAGGCCTATAGCCACCTATTAAAAGTAAACAGCTAACCAGAAACAACTGAATATAAGAAGTCCTATGCGGGCCGACAAGGCCACTACGATATCTAGTTATAGCTGAGAAACGAAATTAGGTACTAAACTAATATGTGATTGTCAAGGTCACCAACTAACAACTGAAAAAGGCCCCACACGCCCATCACATAGAATCTGAAGCACATGAATGGCCCCACACGGCCAATAAATCTAACCACAAGGAATATAATACAATCTGCAAGCCTCTAGGAGTAATAAGATGGTCGGGACAGGGCCCCCGCCTACCCATACTGTACAAGCAAAAGAAAGTAAACCTCTGTCACCTAAGCTTCGGAAGAAAGGAGCTGAAGGACCTGTACCGCTGACTGAAACTACGAGGGATCTGTTCCTCGTCTATCCGTACCTGCAGGCAAGTAATGCAGTGCCCTAGGAAGGGCATCAGTACAATATGTACCGAGTATGTAAAGCAATAACTGTAAATATCTGAAGGTAAATAATAAAGTTGGCAGTAACTGAAGTAATAGGAAATAGACTGAAACTGACTGAAATAGTGGGATCAGGGCTAACATAGCTATACTGAGAAGAGTAGGAGTCATACCTGATAACATGGCGTTCTACTGTCCATCTATCAATAACTAAAACAACAAAACATAAACCTTACCTGGCCCCCATTAGTCGGAAGGTGCAATCAACACAGAACAACTCACCGGGGCCCATATAAGCCCTAGTGAGTACATCTAAATCTTTCTACCCCTACCCAGGTCAAATCACATCACCTAGTAGCTATAAGCATCCTGCCGGTCCCATGGGTATGCAACTTGGGCCAGCTGGGCCCCTGATTATAATTGTACCTGAGTCCGAAGGACTCCTAAAATCAACACCCCACGCGCAAGCGCTCGACGGGGGTGTATAAAAGCCTACCAAGGCAAAATATGGGGAAACTGGCATCCCATCTTCGTCCCTAGTTGACGGCATGCTACTTCGTAGAGCGACGTATCCTCGCTCTCTGACGGACGAGTCGATACAGCTATTAACCCTGGGGCGATCACGGAAGCTATACGGGTAATCCAGCCCAAAACGATACAATCAAGTCTCAACAGATAGAAATAACTACATATAATACACACTGAATATGATAATAATATAATCTTTGACATGCTGTACTGAGAGTCATCCTGGATTGCTATGCTGGAGAAACTGACAAATAAATCTATTTGTTTAGCGAGAGTGTATCTGGCGGGCCTCCTGCCTATGCTACTCGCTCCTGGGATAATCTGTATGACTGTCTACACACCATGTGCATGTATTTGATCAGAGGATCCTGATAGTGATCATGATCTCTAATAATCTAGGCTGAATAGAGTGAGGTCCGAAGTAGTCTAACAATGCTCTGAATGTCCTACTCGGACATCTGTAGCTCATGCATAACTGTGGAGTTAGAAAAACCTAACTACTTTTTTCTTCTAATTAAACAACTGTAGAGCTAGGCTTGGTCAAACTTGCTTCTAGGCGATCGGTCCCTGGTTTTCCTTAGGGAGCTTATCGATCTCCTTACTAGGTGAATACTATACTAACAAAGTACTACTGACTCCTTAGGCCTTGTCTGAATCCACTCGGATCTATATTGTTGTCTGGGAAATTCTCAGTCTTATGGGGAATTCTGTAAAGACTGGCCCTGTCCTAGGACTCTGTACCTGAATACTTTATGCGAACCGGCTAGGGTGCTAACCCGTCACTGGCTACTGCCGTGGACCCCTCCTTGGGGTACCCACTATCTGGCTGGGATGACTGGATGGCCTACTGGACGTCCTACGTGATAACTATTAGGTCGACTAAGATTGACAATCACTAATAAGGCTAAAAGGACGTTGTACGATCACTCAGCACACTAGAGAACTCTGGTGTTGCTAACTCTGGAATATACTTACTCTGTCTCTATTTCTGGTTCTGGAACATGCGATAACGTTACTGGCCTCTAGGGATGCTTCCCTGCCAATACAGGCGCCAACTGGTTGTTAGACCGTCTAACTGCGCCCATACTGTCTAACGATCTGATTAGACTACTAACTCTTACGAGCTTCTGAAGTCTTGGTCTTGAAACAAACATACAAGTCTACCAACTCAATAAACTGAGAACTAAAAGAGTTTCTATAGCGTCATACGTGAATCACATTTAGCCTGCCCCCTTTTAGCGAGGGGGTCCTGCGGTATGATCTGTATATATTTCCTAGCAGCTATCCAGAATCTGTGTAACTGTAATCCCTATTAGAAGTCACTCGATATATATATAATGTTTCTATATGTATGTCAATAACTACATGTGATACATACTGAATATGATAATAATTTTCGACATGCCTTACTGAATTTCATACTGAGCATGATTTAATATTTCTGAAATACTTTACTGAGATTTATACTGTTCTACTATACTGGAGAAACTAACTTGCCGAAAGAGACTGTCTTTACATACCTCGATTGTTGGTTTACCAATTAACTGGCGAGGTTCGACTAGTATTCATCTGTTCCTTCCAACGGTAATCATATTCACGAAAGAATAGAACTAACTTCATTACCATACTGGAAGGAAATAATACTTTAAGTCTATATACTGACTATTCTTTGACTTATCAAAGAACGATCGAAAACTAGTAATTTCTCGGGAATCTAGAAGGGAGAAATATTCACTTTAAGCCTGAGAGTGTATTAACACTAGTTTGGAGCAATTCCAACCACTTTGGCTCTGCTGGACGATGATTCACAGGGCGAATTTCGCGAAACTAACTCCGTAGAAATGCTCCCTGCAGCTTTATACTTCGATACCCGAAGTTAATTTGACTTGGGACAATGTTTGACGGTGTAATCGAATGAATATTTATTCAAACCCTTCGTTCCTCTCTGTTTCTGTTCGTGAATATTAAAAATAAATTAAGATTAAAAGGGTGAGGCCTTTATATACTTGGAGCTGGAAGCTTGGCAACGTGGCACGCTGGCTAACGTGCCAATCTGGCTCCGTGCCACATTGGCCATCGCGGAGGAGGTGCCGCCATGCCACGTTGCCCCTTTGGGCAACACGGTTCGGCCTCCTCTTGTGAAAATCCGACTTGGCACTCGTTCGGCATTTCCTCGGGTCCTTTTCTCACATGTATGGCATACTAATACTCTCAACCAACATGCGAATAGGCCAACTAAGTACTAGAAACTTACGGGGTGTAACATAATGGAAGCTCACACCACTATGTACTCCATCCACCCAGGTGCCACCAAGACGTATCGTGATATACGGGAAGTCACTGGTGGAATGGGATGAAAAAGGATATTGCAAAATTCATAGCTAAGTGTCCAAATTACGAGCAGGTCAAGGTTGAACATCAGAGACCTAGGGGTATGACTCAGGAGTATTAGTATTCCTACTTCAAAGTGGGAAGAAGTGATTATGGATCTTATCACAGGACTATCTCGTACTAGCCGACAGCATGACTCCATTTGGGGGTTATAGACCGTATGACTAAGGCGGCACATTTTCTACCAAAAAAACCCACCGACTCAGTAGAGGATTATGCAAGACTATACATTCGGGAGTTAGTCAGACTACACAGGGTTCCCTTGTCCATCATCTTAGATTGGGGTACTCAGTTCACCTCATATTTCTGGAAATCTTTTCATAAAGGACTTTGTACTCAAGTCAATCTTAGCAACACTTTCCACCCACAGACTGATGGACAGGCTAAGCAGATGATTTATACATTGGAGGATATGTTGAGGGCTTGTGTGATCGATTTCACGGGAAGTTGGGATGACCACCTACCCCTCATTAAATTTGCATACAACAACAGCTCCTACTCCAGTATTCAGATGGCCTTCTTTGAGGCAATATATGGTAGGAGGTGCAAATCTCCTATAGGATGGTTGAGGTTGATGAAGCTACCTTGATACGACCTGATTCAGTAAATGAGGGCATGCAGAAGGTTCAACTTATCATGGAAATGCTGAAAACTGCTCAAAGCCAACAGAAATCGTATGCAAATATAAGGAGAAGGGAGTTGGAGTTTGCTATGGGTGATTGGGTATACTTGAAAATTTCACCTATGAAAGGGGTGATGAGATTCGAAAATAAAGGAAAGCTCAGTCTCAGGTATATTGGCCTTTATAGAATCCTGAGATGCATTGGCAATGTGGCTTACGAGCTGGAGTTGCTTGTAGAGTTAGCATAGCTGCACCCCAGTCTTCCATGTTTCCTTGTTGAAAAATGCATTGGTGACCCGAGCTCAGTATTACCTCTAGAGAGTGTTGGTGTAAAGGACAACCTCTTTTATGAAGAAGTTCTAGTTCATATCCTAGACCATCAGCTTCATAAGCTGAGAAACAAGGAGGTTGCTTCAGTAAAGTTCTTATGGAGGAATCAGCGAGTTGAGGGAGATGCATGGGAGGTAGAAGCAGACATGATGGCTAAATACCCTCACCTATTCCCTTCCATCTAAGTTTCAACATCATATAAAAATTCCTCCTTAGTATTCTATTCAGTTCCATAGTCATCAAGCCTATTCATATTTAAATGTGTACTCTAGTTGCATAAGTTTAGTTAGTATTCCTATCTCAGTTCAGAGTTAGTCACTCCTTAAAAAATTAGTTTATAACTTTCAGTTCGGGGTTGCAGCTCTTTCCCCAGTCTTTTAGCTTATTTAGCCTTCGTTCAAGGACGAATATTCCCAAGGGGGAGATATTGTAACACCCCAAAAGTTCATAGACCAAAACCCAGACTTAGCATGTGATCTTGGGCAGAATTTCATGCCCAAGTGATACTCAAATGCTTCATTTCGACTTGTTTGTATATCATTATTGTGTACATTCTCATGTGATTTGTAGTTAAATGTGAATTTATACTAACCAACATGATTAGTGTTGTTTTGCAGGTAAAATGGAATTTTGGGAAGCTAAGATACATGTTGGTAAAATCGGGAATGGACTTGGAAAAAAGGAGTGAAAAAGGACATGGAAGATCAGCAAAAACAAGGGCTCCGTGATGGAGCCGTGTCACGTTGCCATTGCGGAGGCACTCTACCTCAGAAGAAATAAATTTGGCAATTTCCAGTGAAGGTGCGCGATAGCACCATGTCACGTCGGCCAGGCTCCGCGATGCATGCCGTTGCACGTTGAGGTTAAATTGCCTGGGGGGCCGACTTCCAGTGAAGGTCCGCGATACCTCCGTGGCACGGAGGGAGTTCTCCGCGATACATCCGTGCCACGTTGCTTGTTATTCCGAGAAAAATTCTCAATAGTATAAATAGCACACTTAGGTTTTATTTTAAACATTCTGACTTGGTTGAGGAAGAACGTGGGTTACAGGCAGTTGAGGGGACGAAAATTCTAGGGTTCTTCTCTATCTCTTTCTCTTTTATCTCAATTGTTTGTATGAATTATACTTATTTGATGATGTTTAATCCACAAATGAGTGGCTAAATTCACTTGTTGCTGAGGTTAAGAACAATTGTAGTGGAATGTAATTGGTAATCATTTCAGTTTTCATCTTTTCTTCAATGGTTGTTCTATCAATTCTTGTTCTTACTGCATTAATGTTTGGCCAATGTTAATATATATCTAAAAATCCAATTTTGATTTTGAAAAGGAAAGAAATTGGAAAGATGTGAATTGGTAGGATATGATCTCTTCATAGTTTGGAAAATTGAGAATTGATTTACATTCAGAATAGAAATATATCTGAAATTCTTATTAGTCATAATTAAGGAATCGGGAATGTATGGCTAGAACATGAAATCCTTTTATCACAGAAATGTAGATTAAGGCTCATGATTCTTAAGTTGGATAGGAGTCGAAAGTTCCAATCCATAGGCAATAATTCTTGACTAGCAACCAAAGGAAATATTAACTTAATTGTATTGATAAATTAATTCCCTGCATGTTCGTTTTAACCTCAGCTTGCTCATTACTATTGTTTAGACTCACTTTATAATTTTGCCTTAGATTCTTATTGATTAGTAAACTCACACTTTCAAACTATTATTTATTTGGTTGTCTGCATTCTTAAAGATATAGTTCATTAACACTTAAGTTAATTAGTACCGTAGCTCAGTCCCTATGGGATCGATACTTGGCTTTACTTAAGCCACTTTACTTCTTGTTCGACCACGTGCACTTGCGTGTAGTCATCACAGAAGCCAAAAAAGTTTTTGGCGCCGTTGCCGGGGACTGGCAATTGGTAAAATTATTTTCTTAGTGTTAGTTTACAAATTCTATTTAAGTGCTGACAATTTGATCTTAGCCTTTCTCTTGCAGATATTGAATTCTTTTGAACACTGTCAAGAGACAAGGAGTTGGTGAATTCGTACATAGAGCCAGAAAGACAATTTCATTGTCAAAGAAGGGAAGCTCTACAGAAAAAGCTACAGTTGCTCAGACAGGCAATTCTGGAGCAACAACAGAATCCACCACTTGTGAGGGTAGTGTTAGTGCCCGAGGAAATGGCAGCTAGGCCGATGCGCGAAGTGGCAATCCCACATGCTAACAATGTTACATCAAGTATTCGCAGACCAGAGCCAGGAGGGAGGTTTGAGCTTAAACAGAACATGGTGCAATTGTTGCACACCAGTGGGCAATTCACAGGTCTCCCTTATGAAGATGCACAACATCTCCAAAACTTTTTGGAGATAAGTGACAGTTACATTCCCGCTGGAGTATCATCCGACTACGTGAAGCTTACATTATTCACATATTCATTATTGGGGGAAGCAAAGAGGTGGTTGAAAGCTAAACCACCTAACTCTATCACCACTTGGGATGATCTTGCAAGAAAGTTTTTGATAAGATTCTTTCCATCCGGGAAAACAACAAAACTTAGAAGTCAGATTCTATGTTTTAAACAAAGAGAGGGGGAGAATTTGTATCAAGCTTGGGAAAGGTTCAAATCATTGATAAGGGATTTCCCTCACCATCACCAGTCCAATGATGTGCTGGTGCATACTTTCATAGAGGGTTTGGAACCCCACACAAAAATTTTGCTAGACTCAGCAGCTGGGGGACAAGCATTAGAAAAGACTTATGAGGAACTGTATACTTTGTTAAATCGTATTTCACAGGGAAATCCAGAGTGCAATGCGGACTCTTCAAGAGGAGGAACAAGGAAAGCGGCAGGAGTCTTTGAGGAGGATGGTTTTACAGCTATCGCTACACAGGTAGCTGCATTGCAAAATCAACTCAACACCCACTTCAGCAGTATGAGCTTGAATCAACCACAAGACCTAGTTAATGTAGTGCAATAGGTTTGGTGTGAAGTATGCGGTAGTAATGAACACTCAGCTGAGTGTTGTGGTGCAAATCCAGATTCAGTGAACTTTGTTGGGAACATCCAGAGAAATATTCACCAACAGCAGTATGTTAATAATTACAACTCAAGTTGGAGGAATCATTCGAATTTCTCTTGGGGTAGTAACAACCATCAAGGGCAGAGTTCGAATTAGGGTATGCAGAGAAATCAAGGGGGCAGCAGAATTATCAGTCTCAGTATAGAGGAAACAATGCACCTCCTCCACCAACCAACAGAATTGAGGAAATGTTCAAAACAATGATAGCTAACCAAGCTGAAATGCAGGCTGATTATGTGAAATTAGCGGCAGACTTAAAAAACAACCAGTTAGCTACAAAGGCGTTGGAGTACCAGTTTGGAGAACTAGCTGGAGCTCAAAACAGCAGGCCCAGAGGAGGACTACCGAGTGACACTGACTCGAATCCCAAGTAGGTCAATGCAGTGACCACAAGGAGTGGTTTACAACTCAAGGAGGTGGAACCAGAAAGATCACCTCAGCAATCAGGAGCAGTGGAAAAAGATAGGGAACATGATGATGAGAGGGGGAAGGAGAAGGTAGCTGAAGCAGAAAGACCACCACCCCCGTTCCCTCAAAGATTAAAGAAACAAAAGGAGGAAGCTTGTTTTAAAAAGTTAATGGAGGTGCTTAAACAGGTACACATTAATTTACCTATTTTTTGCAGGGAGTGCCTAAATATGCAAAGTATATCAAGGACATCGTAGCTAACAAAAGCAGATTGACGGAGTATGCTACGGTGGCACTTACTAAGGAGTGCACTTCCCGAATTCAGAACAGGTTGCCAACAAAGCTCAAGGACCCTGCAAGCTTTACAATTCAGATCACAATTGCGCAAAGTATCCGAGCTCGCGGACTATGTGATTTGGAAGCAAGCATAAACTTGATGCCGACATCGGTGTTCAAGAAGTTTGGGCTGGGCAGTCCTAGACCAACTACAGTGATCTTGCAGTTAGCAGATCGTTCTTTGGCCAGACCAGATGGCATTGTGGAGTACGTGCTAGTGCAAGTGGGTTCCCTCATCTTCCCGGTAGATTTTATTGTCTTAGATTTTGAGCCGGATGCGGAAGTCCCATTTATTTTGGGACGTCCTTTCTTGGCAACCAGGAGAGCTTTGATTGATGTAGCTGCAGGACAGCCAACCATGAGAGCGCATGAAAAAGTGGAGGTATTTGATGTGTATAAGGCCATGAAGCTTCCGACCATCTATGAGGAGCTTTCAGCAATCAATGTTCTAAACCAAGAAGAAATTCTTCAGATTGTTGATTCTCAAGATCCATTGGAGCGAGCATTGATGAGCTTCGATCATTTTGGAGATAGAGATACTTATGAGATGGTGCAAAGGTTGAGTCAATCAAAATGGTATCTCAGGAAGCAAGACTTTCAGCCACTGATGAGGTCCCTGGAACCATTGCCAAAACCATCTACTGAGGAAGCACCAAAACTGGAGTTGAAGACATTGCCTCCACATTTGAAATACATCTTTTTGGGGGAAGATGACACCTTGCCAGTCATCATCTCTACAGAATTGATAGAGGCACAGGTAAAGGATGCATTGGTGGTTCTCAAGGGAAGGAAGAAAGCAATGTGCTGGCAAATGTCAGACATTCGGGGTATCAATCCAGCTTTTTGCACACACAAAATTTTCATGGAAGAAGGAGCAAAGCCAACTGTACAACATCAGCGGAGGTTGAATCCGATGATGAAGGATGTGGTTAGGAAGGAAGTGATTAAATCGCTTAATGTAGGTGTGGTCTATCCTATTTCAGATAGCGAATGGGTCAACCCCGTTCAGTGTGTTCCAAAGAAAGGAGGGATGACCGTGGTCACCAATGAGAAAAATGAGATGATCCCTACACGCACAGTCACAGGCTGGCGGATTTGCATGGACTACAGAAAGCTCAATGAGGCCACAAGGAAAGATCACTATCCTATCCTATTTATTGATCAAATATTGGACAGATTGGCTGGTCAAGAATATTATTGTTTCCTTGATGGCTATTCTGGCTATAACCAGATAGCCATAGTACCAGAGGACCAGGAGAAGACTATGTTCATATGTCCTTATGGGACATATGCTTTCAGGCGGATGCCATTTGGTTTATGCAATGCACCCGCCACATTCCAGATATGCATGATAGCGATCTTCCATAATATGGTGGAAGATTTCGTCGAGGTATTTATGGATGATTTTTCTGTTTTCGGTAATTTGTTTGCTACTTGTTTGCATAATCTTGATAGGGTGCTAGCTCGTTGTGAAGAATCCAACCTTGTACTCAACTGGGAGAAATGTCATTTCTTAGTCAAGGAGGGTATCGTCGTTGGCCATAAAGTGTCTTGCAAGGGGTTGGAAGTTGATTGTGTAAAGATCGAGGTTATTGAAAAGCTACCACCACCTGTGTCAGTGAAGGGTGTTCGCAGTTTTCTCGGACATGCAGGGTTCTACAGACGGTTCATCAAGAACTTCTCTAAAATTTCTAGACCAATATGCAAGTTTCTAGAAAAAGAGGTAAAGTTCGAGTTTGATGAGGATTGTGTCAAAGCATTCGAGGAGTTAAAACAGAAGTTGATAGAAGCACCTATCCTCATTTCTCCGGATTGGGAGCAACTGTTTCAATTAATGTGTGATGCAAGCGATGTGGCGGTAGGAGCTGTATTGGGGTAGCGGAGAAATAGAATTTTTCATTCTATTCATTATGCAAGCAAAACACTGGATGCATCACAAGTCAATTATACAGTCATAGAAAAGGAGATGCTAGCATTGGTTTTCGAGTTTGATAAATTCAGGTCCTATTTGGTGGGTTCTAGAGTAGTGGTGTATACCGATCATGGAGCGATTCGGTATCTGTTTAACAAGAAGGATGCAAAGCCCAGGTTGATCAGATGGATCTTGTTGTTACAAGAGTCTGACCTAGAGATCCAGGACAGAAAAGGGAGCGAGAATAAAGTGGCAGATCACCTATCACAATTGGAAAGCCGGTCACATGTGAAGGAAGGTGACAACATCTAAGAAGAGTTCCCAGATGAGCAGCTCTTGGCAATAAGGAAAGCTAAATCCCTTGGTATGCAGACATTGTGAATTTGCTAATGAGTGGAGTCTATCCACCGGAGGCTACGGCTCAGCAGAGAAAGAAGTTGAGAGATGATTGCAGGTATTATATTTGGGATGAGCCGTACTTGTTTAAGCAGGGACCAGATCAGGTGATGAGATGATGCATTCCGGAGAGCCAGATTGCAGAAGTGTTGAGGAGTTGTCACTCTTCATTGTATGGAGGGCACCACGGAGGCGAGCAGATAGCGCATAAGTTGCTACAGTCAGGTTTCTTTTGGCCTACACTGTTCAGAGACTCTATGGCATACGTAAAAATGTGTGATAGATGTCAAAGAACAGGCACAATTGGTAGAAGGCAAGAAATGCCGCTATAGCAGATATTGGAAGTGGAGATCTTTGATGTATGGGGTATAGATTTCATGGGCCTGTTCCCACATTCATTTGGTAATCGTTACTTCTTTGTGGCCGTTGATTATGTATCAAAGTGAGTTGAAGCAACAACTTGCCCCAGGAATGACAACAAGGTGGTAACAAAATTTGTGAAAAAGCACATTTTAACCAGGTTCGGGACACCCCGAGCCATTATCAGTGACGGAGGGGCTCATTTCGTAAATGCAAGTTTCAAGAATTTGCTAGCTAAGTATGGGGTGCGCCACAAGGTAGCAACAACATATCATCCCCAAACTAGTGGGAAAGTGGAGGTGTCGAACAGAGAAGTAAAGCAGATTCTACAGAAGACAGTGAATGCACAACGTAGTGATTGGTCAAGCAAACTCGATGATGCATTGTGGGCTTATAGAATTACATACAAGACACCAATTGGGACTTTTCCATACAGATTGGTCTATGGAAAGGCGTGTCATCTGCCTGTGGAGCTAGAACACCGAGGTTTCTGGGCCGTGAGGAAATTGAACATGGATCTAGAGCTAGCTGGTAAGAAGAGGTTGATGCTACTCAGTGAACTTGATGAGTTTCGTTGGCATGCTTATGAAAGTGCCAAGTGCTACAAAAAGAAAACAAAGAGGTGGCACGATAAATATATGGTGCATCGGATCTTTGAGCTGGGGCAGAAAGTATTGCTATTCAATTCAAGATTGAGGCTGTTTCCAGGAAAATTGCGGTCCAAATGGTCAGGGCCGTTTGAGGTAAGTAAGAATGACCCCGCACTGGGCAGTGGAGTTGTGGCAAGAAGATAGAAGTGCCACGTTCTTGGTAAATGGGCAGCGGTGTAAGCATTATTGGGGTGAGGACATTATTCGAGAGAAGACGTCCATCACTCTAGAGGATGATTGAATGTGAATGACGTCGAGCCGTGATGGTAAACCAGGCGCTGCACGGGAGGCAACCCATGAAATTGTTGTAATAGATGAGTAGAAATATTTGAAAAAAAAGAAAAACAACACAAAAAGAGAAAAAGAAAAAAATAATAGAAAAAAATTATTGTTGCGTTGAAACCTATGAATTATAACCAATTTATTGTGGTGAAATGATTTTTAGGTGGAACGGAGGGCAAAAATGCAAAGAAGCAAAGAAAAAAAAAATCGAGGTGAGATAAATAAAATTGGCATTACAGTGAGCCTACGTGATGGCTCCGTGTCACGGAGGAGGGGCTCCGCGTTACCCTCTGTGACAAGTGGAAGCCTATTCTGGATTTTTTAAAAAAAATTCCAGAACATGGGCGTGATGGCTCCGTGTCACGGAGGGGGTGCTCTGCGTTACCCTCCGTGACACGTTGTGTGTCTTTTTGCGTCGGGTCACACCGTCTTTCCCGGTATCCCGCGCGAAAAACACTTTTAAAACCCCGATTTCCCCCATTTCTTCCTTATTTTCCATTCCCTCCGCGACCAAAACCCCAAATTCCCTTCTCCCCCAACGTGACACGGACCTAGGCACAAGTTTTCTTCGAGTTTTCTTCGATTTCATCGGATTAAAGGTATGTTCTTGAACTTTACCTCATTTTTGCTTGAATTTTTGAATCCTGAACATGTGTAGTGATCGAAACTTGCTCTAAGTGAAAATTAAGCTTGATTCATTTAAGTTATGATTGATTGATGTTCATAGTATTGTTGTGAGTATATGAACTCGATGAATGCATGTGTTATTGAATTTTTGCGAAATTGTTAGCTAGAGTTGGAATTTGAATATGAAGAAGACTAAAATTGTTTGAAATGTTGAACAAAATTGGGTTGTGCAGGTTGGGTGAATTGAATTATGTTGTGATTAATGTTGAATATGCTACGTAGACAAGGGGATTTCGGGGGAATGAAATTGGTGAATTGCATAGGGTGTTGAGAACAAAAATTTGGCTAAGTTCTATGATGGTGGAAGTGAATTGTTGGCGATAATTTTATTCATTGTACGAAGTCTGAGTAGTACATAGTAAATGTTCCATCGATTTATATGAATGCACTAAGCCGATTGAATGTTAAGAATGAGAAAAATCATGAATGTCTTGTCGAAATTGTTTTGATTATGGCTAAAGACTAAGTGTGGGGTGGCCTAATTAAATCCAACCTTAGTTGAAGCTAATTGTGAATTGAATAACATTAGGATTGTATGTTCGATTGTACAGGAACAATGTCAGGCAGGCAAGACAAGGGAAAGGGCGCATCCACATCGAGCGCCGGCAGAAAAAGAATAAGATTGGGAACAGCAGTTCCAGCAGCACCAGCGGTTCCGAGAGGCCAACACCGACAATACGAAACCTGATGGGTGACTAAATAAGGGAAGAAATGGTATGCAAAACACAAAGAAACCAAATACTTCCCGGAAGAGCATATATCAAGGGAGCCGCTGGCACAGGAATTCCCGCGAATCGTACACCGGATTGACGCCGCTGGGATGAACTTCATCTTCGAAGAGCCCAGGGAGTGCAATCTCCATCTCATTCGAGAGTTCTATGCCAACTGCAACCTGACCCTCTGCAGTCACACTGTCAAGATCAGGGGGCAGGTTGTCACTTTTGAGCCCCATCACCTGAATGCTATCTTGGGGGTGCGGGACACATACGCCAATGTCCTTTGGCAGCTAAACATCACTCCACCTTATGCGGACATCAGACGCACTCTATGTGGAGCCCGTTCGACAGCAAGCTGGAGTAGGCACAAGGAGAGGGGCTACCATCAAACACTGCCCTACTCGTAGATGAACAAGGAAGCCAGGATCTGGCTTAAAATTGTGTGCTCATGCTTGATCCTGGGGGTGCACATAACAGATGTCACCCAGGACCGAGTCTACTTGGTGTATGCCCTGATGAAGGGGCTTGAAATAAATGTTGGGGCGGTGATCATCTCTTCCATGAAGAGAGCCCGACTGCATCAACCGCATAGATACGGGTTCGGTGGTTTGCTTACCATGTTCCTCAGGGGCCATGATATCGAAGAGGAGGCCCTGGATTACATCCCACAGATTGACAGACGTGCCCTGGATGTCACCAAAACTGAGGCACCTGACACTACTCATGGGCTGGTGCTCACACTAGCCGAGCGACATGCTCTGGATGATCAGTATATGGCCCGCATGTACGGGATGCAGATGTTGCAGTTGCGCATTGGCGGGAGGCCTGCAACGGAGGATGAGCTATGGCAGCTCGAGCTGGATTACCTATTCGGAGAGAATGCCCGAGCTCTATGCAGAGTGGGGCCCGTATTTGTGAAGCCTGTAGATGATGACGTCCCCACTGATGAGGAGACACGACGGGAGGACTCAGATGTTGAGTCAGATAAGGACAGCGGGGGCGATTCTGATATGGGAGACGAGGCAACGACACCTGATGAAGAAGTTGAATACTTTGATTGATCAGGGAGTTTCACCACCCACCTTTGTGATATGTTGAATTTTGTGAACACTGGGGACAGTGTTCGGTTTAAGTGTGGGGGTGGGAGTAGTTAGGTGCCAACTGCTTCGTTTTTGTTTATGTCTATGTTTTGTTGTTGTGCCTGTGAAAAATGTGACCCTGTGACTTTGTGTTATGTGTTCTGTAATTAAGTGGTGTTGTAATGAATGTTAAGCTGTTATGTGCTATGTTGCGCTGTTGGTTGTTGTGTAAATATTTTTGTTTTCTATAAATTATCGAAATTTTTAAATTTTTTTGTTAAATTTCTTTTATGTTGGGTTTCTCGGCCTTTGTTTTTGGTGCTTTTACCGAGAATAGTCCCATTGAACCGAATTCGTAGATAGTGATCGTTCCTTATGATGGATGGATGACGACCGTCTTAAGGGAAATGTAGTCGATAGGAGTAGTTTTTTCTTTCGTTCTTTCTTTTGTTTGTGTCCTAAACGTGTCACTACTTCATGGTTCGGAATTCTTGTTACGTGTTGTACATGATATTAAGATGCAAAGGTGATTCGTATGAAAGCATGCAAATGTGTAAACATGTTGAGATACCTAGGCCACAGAGTTCGATTCGATGTGATCGAGGCTTAATAGTGAATTCTTGTAATTAGCTGATTGAAGAGTCTGTGAATATGTCTTGAGTTGAGCATGTGCATTGAGTGTGAGGTGAGGGTTCGATTATTCCATGCTATTGTGAAGTGTCTACAACTTGCCTGGTGTGTGTACAAAATGAAATGAAGGATGTGTATTGTAGGAAAGGATGTAGGCGTTTCTTTGATTAAACCGGAAGTTTCTCCATTATCATACCTACCTTGAATGTACATCCTAGTTAGCCCCATTGAGCCTTTAGACTATTGTTTTCTTTCTTTGAAGAGGTACAAACCAAGCTTAATCCCTTCTTTCCATTAGCCGTGAATTTGATCCAAAACTCTTAAGAGCTCAAGAAAAATAATTTTCCCACTGAGTAAAGGAGTGAGAATTGTGAAAAGGAAAGAGAAGCGGAAGTGGTGAAAGTTAAAGAAAAGGTCAAAGGTGCACTTGCTGAAATTAAATAAACTAAAGATGTATAACTAATCTTTGCTAGTAAGTCTAGTGTGCTTAAAGAATTGGGAACAAGAACAAAGAAAAAATTCTTCAAGAATGGGAGGATGAAGGAAGAAAAAAGATGACCGTAATGATGGTGGGATGTATTGAAAAGCGCTTAAGGAAGCTAGTTGCTATTATTGGTTAGCCCAGTATTTGCTAGTTCCTTAGCTTACATTACAACCTGTTAAGTCCTACGTTATCTTACATCACTCGTCCTTATATTAGTGGAGTAATAAACTAGAGGCAAGCCTATGGTTCATGACATGATGCATGTGAATTCCTTGGGAGAGAGAGCGAAATTGTATTCATATACCCCGACATGTAGTGCTTTGGAAATCATATGATAGAAAAGGGGGCAGTTTTCTTGTTTTGTGAGGGAACATGCTTGGCGAGAGATTAATTTCATGTCGGATGGCTTGATCAGTTCATTTGCACGAGTTTTCCAATATCGAGAATTAATTCTTGAGCTTAGGAGGTCTTAATGTGATGTACTTCATTGTATTGATGAGACTATGCATGTTTTCTTGATGATTTGCTATATTAAATAATCGGTATAACCTTAGCTTGAATTGTTGAGTCAAAGTAGCTATGCGTGAGGGTCAATTGCATGAGATGTGAGAATATTGTTCGAGGACGAACAAGAGTTTAAGTGTGGGGTAAGTGATCTTGGGCAGAATTTCATGCCCAAGTGATACTCAAATGCTTCATTTCGACTTGTTTGTATATCATTATTGTGTACATTCTCATGTGATTTGTAGTTAAATGTGAATTTATACTAACCAACATGTTTAGTATTGTTTTGCAGGTAAAATGGAATTTTGGGAAGCTAAGATACATGTTGGTAAAATCGGGAATGGACTTGGAAAAAAGGAGTGAAAAAGGACATGAAAGATCAACAAAAATAAGGGCTCCGCGATGGAGCCGTGTCACGTTGCCATCGCGGAGGCACTCTGCCTCAGAGGAAATAAATTTGGCAATTTCCAGTGAAGGTGCGAGATAGCACCGTGTCACGTTGGCCAGGCTCCGTGATGCATGCCGTGGCACGTTGAGGTTAAATTGCCTGGGGGCCGACTTCCAGTGAAGGTCCGCGACACCTCCGTGGCACGGAGGGAGTGCTCCGCGATACACTTCGTGCCACGTTTCTTGTTATTCCAGGAAAAATTCTCAATAGTATAAATAGCACACTTAGGTTTTATTTTAAACATTCTGACTTGGTTGAGGAAGAACGTGGGTTACAAGCAGTTGAGGGGACGAAAATTCTAGGGTTCTTCTCTATCTCTTTCTCTTTTATCTCAATTGTTTCTATGAATTATACTTATTTGATGATGTTTAATCCACAAATGAGTGGTTAAATTCACTTCTTACTGAGGTTAAGAACAATTGTAGTGGAATGTAATTGTTAATCATTTCAGTTTTCATCTTTTCTTCAATGGTTGTTCTATCAATTCTTGTTCTTACTGCATTAATGTTTGGCCAATGTTAATGTATATCTAAAAATCCAATTTTGATTTTGAAAAGGAAAGAAATTGGAAAGATGTGAATTGGTAGGATATGATCTCTTCTTAGTTTGGAAAGTTGAGAATTAATTTACATTCAGAATAGAAATATATCTGAAAGTCTTATTAGTCAATTAAGAAATCGGGAATGTATGGCTAGAACATGAAATCCTTTTATCACAGAAATGTAGATTAAGGCTCATGATTCTTAAGTTGGTTAGGAGTCAAAAGTTCCAATCCATAGGAAATAATTCTTGACTAGCAACCGAAGGAAAGATTAACTGAATTGTATTGATAAATTAATTCCCTGCATGTTCGTTTTAACCTTAGCTTGCTTATTACTATTTTTCAGACTCACTTTATAATTTTGCCTTAGATTTTTATTGATTAGTAAACTCAAACTTTCAAACTATTTTTTATTTGGTTGTCTGCATTCTTAAAGATATAGTTCATTAACACTTAAGTTAATTAGTACCGTAGCTCAATCCCTGTGGGATCGATACTTGGCTTTATTTAAGCCACTTTACTACTTGTTCGACCACGTGCACTTGCGTGTAGTCATCACAGAAGCCGAACAGCATGAAAAACCAGAAAGAAATTAGAAAATTTTATCTCAGAATGGCTCGACCAACGAGTCGTTGTTAGTGACAACAACCCATTGTCCGAGTCATTGTCATCACTATAATTCTCTTTCCTTAAAACAACAGGAGATAAATGATCCGTTGTATCTAGTAATGGGTCGTTGTTTAGTCTGTGATGGTAACCTAATCCAGAACTTGCTAAATTCTCCTCCCAAACAATGGGCCACACGACGAGTCATTGTTTGATGTTACGACTCATCTCATGTAGCTATTGAGTAAGATCTAGAATATTCTCAAGTCACCACAGTGAAAATGGATGGAAACAATGACTCATTTTTTCATGTAACAGATCATCCTGTCCGTCTGTTGGGAGATATCCAAAGTTGGTTAAAATCTCTCCCAATGACAATGAGTGGAACAAATGATTCGTTGTTCCTGTCCTTGGTTTAAAATCCAAAACCTGTTCTGATTGTACAGTAATGACGACGAGTGGTGGCAATGACCTATTGGCCCAACCAACGAGTCGTTGTGTCATCCGTCATGAGAATCTAGAAGAGGAAAATTTCTAGACCAGAAACAACGACTGCCACCAATGAGTCATGTTGTCAACCAACGACTCGTTGTGTGACCTGTTAGATCTCGATGGGCAATTTTTCCAGACTTTTCCTTAGGGGAATTTTTGTAACTTCTAACTATTTTAGTTCCTAAACTACATCATTTTGGGGTAAATTATCTGGAGTTAAGGGGAGTTAGTTGATTCTTTTCCCTCATCTCCCATAGAATCTCTCAAAAACAGAATGTAAGAACGCAGGGTGTCTTTCCAGCATGAATAGGGTTTCAATCTTCTTATCATATTCTCTAGGATTTTCTCTGGGAATTCCTCCTTCAGGTATGTGGAAATTCAACAGGAGATTCTTCTATCCTTGTGTCCCAAATTAATGTCAGAAAAATTTATTAAATTCTAGCCCTGCAGAAGATTGAAGCTAGGTTTTCAATTAGATAAGGAACTCCCTAAATCTTGTTAATTCCCTAACTTTACATGATTATTCATAGTTGAAATTCATGCCCTAGTTTTATTAATTTAGTTTGCTTTCTTAGTCTCGATATTCAGCATTATTTTTAGTAAAACTTGCATGATTTAGAACTCAAATAGAAATGTTATTTTACTATGGTAAATTTTACTCAAATTATGAATGATTAGTACAAATACTTGAATGGAAGCTAATATTTTGGTATATTCACTCTCAGAGTCTCAGTCAGTACTTAGTATACTTAGTATTCTCCAGAAATATCAGCTGATTAGTTTGACTATTATCAGTCTTTGAGAAACTCAATAGTATTAGTTTATTAGCTTGTAGTCGTTCTTTAGACCATTACAACACTATCAGATAAAGCAGCTCTGACGAATCTTAGAACATAGTTTCTTTCAAGTCCTTAGACTCTTAGAACACTTTCAGATAAGTAGTTCTGAGTTAAGTCTTAGGATATCAATTTCGAGCTATCAGCACAATTAGTCACAATTAGAATTTTCAGGTGGAGTAGTACTTAACACTGAGCCGTCCGGTGTTCAGTGCACCCAAGTTCTTATACATTGCCATCGTAGGTTATTAGCTCACATGGGCTCCAAACCATGATAACTCAGTTCAGCTACTATACCTTGGCAACGTATAATGAGCCTTCTCCGGTGGAGGGTATACATAGGAATCCACGTTTAGCTCATGTGGTTACATGTCGGTTATAATCTCTCCCACAGAAAAATATAGTTCAGTCCAATTCAGTTATGATTTTTATTTCAGTTCAGTTTCTTCAGATTTCAGTCTAATTTTACAGTATTTCAGTCCAGTTTACTATTACTCAGTATATGTATGTTTTAGTTCTTCTCGCATACTCAGTACATTCAAAGTATTGACACATACTTTCTGTGCTATATCATTTTATGATATAGGTTCAGGTACACAACCTCAGCACCGCAGCTAGTCCCTTAATGATTTCCAAAAGTTTCAGCGGTGAGTCCTCATCTGCTGAGGGTCGGAGTTCCATTTCCAGATGTTTGTTTTATTTAGTTGCAGACATTAGAGTTAGCTAGGGGCTTGCTTCACCAACTTATCAGTTCATTTTTAGAAAGCTCTTAGGCAATATTTATAGATTCATCTAGATTTTTAGATTTATTTTCAGATTTTATCATTTATCTAGTAGTAGTTATTTTTTATCAGCTTCTGCTCTTTTATGATTATTCTCAGCAGATCAGTTTTAGCATAATATGCTCTTCCAGGGTTGCTTGGGGTCACTTGTGACTCTAAGTTCCGTGTCACGTCGAGGGTGTAAGCTCGATCCGTGACATGGTAATAACAGGAATATTCTGATCCATCATTTTTAAGTGATTCCCCCTCCCTCTCCCACCGCCACAAAGTGTTACGAGACAAATATTTGAGGACAAAAATTCCCTCTATGATTGGCTTCCATATCCTATCAGATAGGCTTTTAAATATAATAAGAATCAAAATTTTCATGAAAATATGAAAATCATGGCTTTTCATACCGCACAACCTTCCTTCATCAATATCTGCATGCTTAAGCATCCTCAGATTCTTAACTCACTCACATATCTCTTGTTTCTCATCCAATGTAAATAAAAAGTTTGCCTTGGGCTTTAACAGTTTATTATTGTGTGATTCCTACAACCATAGTTTCTCTCTTGTAATATTCCTTTAAGTTTATTCTGACTTTTGAATTATCTTTTGTCTTATCCTTAACATCCATCACTGTATTGAATAAATTATCAAAATAATTTTTTTTATGTGAATCACATCAACATTATATCATAGAAGTTTATCCTTCTAATAGGTCAACTCCCAAAATATGCTCTGGTTTGTTCAATTATGCCTTACACCATATCCAGGAAGTCTAGAAGGTGTAGCTTATGTAACCTTGGGCAAGTGACAAACTCTCTTTCAAATTTCACTTCCTAACAATGTTGATGGCGGCAGATCATTTTCAATCGTATCTTTTTGAAATGCATGTTTTATTTTTCTAAACTCATGATCTATTGGTAAGAACCGACGATAACAATCAAATCATGACTTTTAAGATTATGTTTTAAAGTGAATGTTTTACTATTTTTCATGCAATACAAGCAAGCTAACTTTCTGAAAATCATCCAATCAGATAGCATCCCATACGTAGAAAAATTATTTATAGTCCACATTAAAGAAGCACGCAAAAATAATTCTGCCTAGTTGATATGTCTTATGCCACCACACTTTCAGACCACAAATGTTTTAACTCGTCTATCAAAGGTTGCAGATAAACATCTATCAAACTTTTTGAATTATGGGGATCCAGGATAATATAATTTAGGAATATGTAGGGACTTATCATACACATTTCAGGTGGAAGATTATACGGAGTAAGGAATATAGGACAACAAGAGTAGGGTGCAACAGAATAGAGAATGGTGTGAGATCATCTGCACACAAGCCTAATTTAATATTTCTTGATTCACTTGAAAAATTAGGATAAGTTCTATCAAAATGCTTCCAAGCTTTTCCATCTGATAAATGAGACATAATACCAGAAGCCCTTCTATTCTCATGGTGCAATCTCATATGAGGAGAAAAACTCATTGATGCATACAACCTCTATAACCTAGGTATAAGAGGTAAAAAATGCATCGACTTAATTGAAATCATGTAATGACCCGCCCGATCGTTATCGCACCTTGACTATATATGCATGGAAAATTTTAAAATTTTTTATGAACCTTGGTTATGTACTCAAGTTAAATGATTATTTGATGGATAAATTTAAAATGGACTATGTTAAAACCAGGTGGGCCCACATGCAGGGCTGCCACAACGGACGGATCTCCGTTGCAATAAGATCGCTGCAACGGTAGACCCTTCGCTGTAGTGGGCGATGCAGACCAGGACTCCGTAATTCTGTCCAAGTTTGAATAATCCTATTTTCATAAGGATTAGTAGATAAAACACCCAAAAACAAAGGTCTGGATTTTCCAATGAGGAAAAAGGTAAAGTGGCTAGAGAGGACAAGGATTCCACCATCCTCCTCAACAATCCTCTACGAGCACTAAGGATTCAAGGAAAAGACAGCAGCTTAGCACCCAGGTAGGCTATGGCTTACCTTGTATTAAACTATGATTTGCAAGCTGCATACATGCGTATTATTGATGTACAGTTAATAAGAATAGAGTGATCATAAACTTGATGTTGTGATGAAATGATTTGTAATGATGTAATGACTAAAATCAGAGTGTAAATTTCTAAGTACGAGAGTACATGAATGAGTGAAACCTAGTTGAATAATGAGATCTTGATGTATTGAGTTAATGTGTGATATAATGTTCTTGATTTGTTACTCTTGATGTGATGTTGCTGTTAAAATACCTTGAGGTGTGGTCCTGGATAGTATGTTCTGATGGCATGTGTACGTAATTACTCTTGATTGAACAGTTGGAAGGGAAAGCTTGATGATAAAATCTTGGGAAAATAGTCAAAATAGTATGAGCCTTGGGAAGGAGTGAGGAAAACAGACCTAGTTCTTTATATATGAGCTTTAGGATGTAACTTAAATGTAAGAGTGAAAACATAAGGCTAGTAGTATAAACTGAATAGCTTAAGAGGAATCTAGGGTAAGGGATGAACAAAAATTTGTAAAAAGGTCGTAGGGGCAGAGCTGAGTAAATAAATTTAGATTGAGTTAACTTAACGATTGAAGCGTTAATGAAACTTCCTCAAGAATAAAGATGTTGAAGGGAAAATGATGGGCCCGAGAAAGAGAATGGGAATGTGAACTACTATGAACAAAAACTTGACCAGTATTGAAATAACTCATTATATGATAGATGATGTGAGACTTGGATAATTAACAAATAACTCTAAAGATAGTAGGTTATGATTTATAAGGAGTTAGACTTTACATAATGATGAGTATATGTGCAAAGTGAAATCATGCTTAATTGGTCTATGGACACAAATTATTGTTGATGTCATGGGGTGTTAAATATGATTGTAAAATAAGCTTGAGGTGATAGTTGTTTGATAACTGTTGTTGTGTAATTGATTATCTTGAGATGTGTATGCATTCTTTCAATTTGTTATGCAAGTGGTTAAACATTGATAAATATAACCAATGCTGATGAGAATACTTGATGCCTCTGAAAAGTCATACATAATGACTGAGTGATATTATGAATTAGTTGAGAATGGAAGTGGATAACATGATTTATTCTTAGATGAGGGGATCATTTTCGAGGAGAGCATCTGGGCGAGTGGATTGTGTTTGCATGAGTGGCTCATTCCTGAGGTGAGCAACATGGAATGAGTACACAGACATGTATGACAATATGTGCATATAGCTAGGTGTATAGGTTAGAGTACACAGACTGATATGCTAGAAAGAGTTCATTGGCTAGGTGTACAATATATTGATTTTTAGAGTTCCCTCCAAGTCATGACTAAAAAGGCAGAAATAAGATCCTCTGACATGTGTGTACAGTGATGTGATGAAGGCGTGTTCCTGACACATCACTAATGATATGATTGTGAGATAGAGATTGGTACATGTATGATACAATATACATACGACTGTGAGATAGAGATTAGTAAAAGTATGTCATCATATACATACGACTATGAGACATATAACAGTACAGGTATGTTATGATACACATATGGTTGTGTGACAGAGTTCAGTGACAGGTATGACATTGATATGGGTACAGATATTGATGGGATGAAATTAATGTTGACAGGTCTACTTACTAGGTATTCATTGTAGATATAATTTGCTGCATAATGGTCACTTATATTATAAGCTTGATGTTTGATGAATTTTTTACGCATGAGTTAAGTGATTACATTCATAATTATCGGTTAAATGTGATTTGTGTGTGTTGTTGAGTTGATGTAACATCCCAAAATTCCTTAAGATCAGATCCGAAGGTTGAATCAGAGAAATCAGAAAAATCTACACCAGATCACAAAACAAGTCATTGAGTGACTCGTTGTGTGACCCAACAGGTTGTTAAGTGACCCGTTATAGGTTATGGGAGTTGTAAAAGTGTTGAAATCCAGGAGACCCAATGAGTAGAGGAACGATCCATAACATCTCCTAACGACTCATTAGGTGTCTCATTGGTTGGGAGGAATTCTTGGAACCTTGAGAATCAGAGGGTCAGGATGAGTGTTGAAGTGACACTTTAGGTGTGACGATGAGTTGTCAGGTGGAGGCGTCAAGTCAAGATCAGAAAGTTGGAAATTCTTTCAAGCGATGACAGAAGGTCAGGATGAGCTATTAAGTGACCTAACAATTCGTTAGGTCACTCATTAGCTCTGGCAATGCCTTTTCCAGTTGGTTCTTTAAGGGTGTTTTTTGTAATTTTTCAAGCTTCTAACTCTTTAATGACGTCATTTTGAGCTTTGTAATGAGTGTTTTAAGAGGGTTTAGTGTATCCTAAGTTATTAGGCTCCCATGAATGCATTGAATTGAATTTCTCTTTCAAGATCAAACTAGAAATCCTCCACAATTTCTTTCCCAATTCTGCGGGCTTTCAAGACTAGCTTAGAAATCAGATTTTCCAGGTATGTAGGGCCACGAATGGGGGATTTCTTCCACCCTCATGCCCAAATTTCCCCATTTTTAATCAAGTGTATTAATTTCTAGGGTTTTAATCCAATTCTATGAAATTATGTATGCTATGTTTATGGGTCCAATCGGCTTATGTTCTAATTTATAGATTGTCAGATATTATACTTAATTTAATTATAAATTCATGATTTCAAGTTATTACAAATTATGCCCTATTTTGCAAGTTTTATGAAAATTTAAGCCTTTGAGCCATGATTTCAAGCAATGTGAGATATCTAGTATGCATGAATGTTTATGAACTCTGAACTTATGATTTCATGATTTTGACTTATGAAGTCCATTCCAAGTATGCATGATTTTATGACTTGTGCAAGTCCATGCAAGTTAAGTATGTTTGATACGATTTTAGCCAAGGCTAACAAGATCAGTTTATGATATGATTTGGAGTCAAGACTCCCAATGCTCAGAATCAAGCTTTGTTATGAGAATATGATTATATGAGCACTATGCATATTTTGGGAGTAGTGTCTAGCATCGAGTAGGCTTGGGGTTTCGAGGTTCGCTAGTCTCATAAACTATGTGCCAATGTAGGTATATATATTTGGGACCTCTCAAAAAAGTGTTTTCCTTGCCCGGGGCCACACCATGATATCACACCTATTTTGTCCTTTGCCCTAGCAAGGCTTAGGATTGCTCTCCTCCACGTGGGCAAGATGTGGGATCATCATTCGCTCATACATGGTGGTGGTTGGTTATGATGATTCTCCCATTGTTCATCATGAAATTAGTTACTCATGTTCATGACTTATGATATTATGTTTCATAGTATGTTTGACCAAATAATCAGTTTATGAGCTTTTACTTATGATTTCAAGCATGACAAGTCATATGATTTCTATTTCTAAATGTTGGGTCATTATGTTCAGTTATGAGGAATAGCTTATGATTATTATATCTCAGATATGATTTTTAGCATGTAGTCCTTACTCTTATGATCTATTTAATTTATATGCATGATTTCAACTAATTAATGTTTCAGTAAGCATGTTACTTA
Organism: Datura wrightii; assembly: GCA_035772735.1. NCBI lineage: Eukaryota > Viridiplantae > Streptophyta > Magnoliopsida > Solanales > Solanaceae > Datura > Datura wrightii. Next base: position 1,179,163 of record JASDFA010000027.1, read on the forward strand.
CCTTACATCTAAGTATATTGGAAGTACTGACCGCATACTCTATTCTATATCATCTCATGATATAGTTTCGGGTGATCCAACTCAGTCTCGTTGATAGCTCACTCCCATATCAGTCTAGTTTCAGCCCCTGCTTTGGGTGAGTCCTCATCATCTGAGGACATCTATCAGTTTAGACTTGTTATGTCCGTTTAGCTCCAGGCTTGGAGTTAGTTGGGGGCTTGTCCCAACATGTCATTAGATAGTAGAGGCTTTTCATACATAGACTTAGTATGATCATCTTTATGATGTTATCGCTTGATATACGTTTTATGATATTTAGTCCTCCACTTATTCATGTTCATATTGCTTTCCATTTGATTATGCTATTAAGTTATGCTATGTATATACCATGGTTTAGCTTGGAGCCATTCGTGGTTCTAGGTTCCATTTTTTAATCTGGGGTCTCAGCTCAGGTCGTGACAGTTGATCCTGACTGTAAGAATGTTTCTTCAAAAAAGGGAATAAAATGAATAATTGTGATAAGATGAAAAGGGGTGAAGTGTAGATTGCTACAGTTTTATGTGATGTTAGATTCTATATGATTGATGAGGTGTTGAAAGAAGTAAGATTCCAGAGTTACTGCCTGGAGTAGTACCACTGTAGCAGGACGGTGGTAGTGGTCAAGTTACCGCTGTAGCGAGGCCTAAACAGTGTGCAAGCCATCCCTTGAGGCTAAGCTAGGTAGAGAATGTGAATGTATTTTTATATAGCTGGGGTAAATAAAGATTAAAGAAATGGTTTGATGAATTGTCGAGTAGGCATTTAGAAACGAAATTGTTGATTGCATATTTATTTTATGTTGTTGCGTGTACTAATGGCAGTGTACTGATACTACCTTGCTACTCCTTTTCGGGTGTAGGTTTTGGTAGGTTCAAAGTTTCTTGATTGATGAATATGGTCAAGATATAAAATAACACTAAGCTTTTAAGTGTGCTATCTCCAAAAAGGAGGGTTTTATAAAAGAAATTATGTGAAAAGATTGAGAATTGATTGTTGTTTATAAAGATTATGCAACTAACTAGGGTAAGTATTACCTATGGGTTCATAACTACTTCAGGTTTTACACTTGTGATCTATCCCAATGCTTACTTTTAGAACTTGATAACTAGGGTTCATCCAAACTACTGGTTGTCTCGATTGGATGATTATACTCAATCACCGGGTTAGGTCTCATGAATGATTTCACTTTAACCATTTCACGCCCCACCTTGGGAGGTGTAATTGGCGCCCGACGCCATACTTGAGTCTGAGCTCACCTAGCTGGGCATATGCACTTCTGGTGCATGCCAGCAACACATAACAATAAAACAAACGACTATATCTCGCTTATGAATATAGCCTCAGGCCGACAAGGCCGCAATATAAACCTACGCAAAAACAGCTAACCAAATAGGTGCAATAACAATATAATCCTATACGGGCCGACAAGACCACCATGCTGCTAGAAAATAATATAATTAGGCTCCACGCGACCAACAACATACATCAGAGTACATATGGGCCCCACACAACCAATAACACATAACTAACTAAGAGCTACAGTCTGCAAACCTCTAAAGAGTAATATATTGGTCGGGACAGGGCCCGACCTACCCAAAAGCAATACAACAAAAGGTAGTCAAACCTTTAACATCTGGCAACTCCAGAAGAAAGGAGCTAGCTTGTCTACTGGATCTGAACAGCTACTGAGAAGGTCTCGAACCCTGTCTATCTGGACCTGTAGGAAAGTATGCAGCGCCCCTGCATGGGCATTAGTACAATATGTACCGAATATGTAAGGAAAAAATAATAACAACTGATTAAGGGCTGATAAAAAAGCTGAAAGTAATCAGTAATATGAGTTAGAAGATAACCTGAATAACCTCACAATATGAACTATAACTAACGGAAATTATACAAACAAGAACCTAACCTGGCCCCTATAAGCGTGGAAGGTACAAACAACATAGAAAAACCTACCTGGGCCCCCATAAGCTCCAGCAAGTACAAGAAATCCATACCCTCCTATCCATATCACTATAGGCCCGTAAGCAAGTTGTAACTAAGATGGGTTAAACTTCTAAAACTATAACCAAGCCTTCTGGGCTTCTGTGAATGCGTTTGAGCCATCTAGGCTCCTCTATTTGTATCTTAGCCATTTGGGCTCCTATAACTGTATCTGATCCGTCTGGACTCCACAAACTGTATAGGAGCCGCCAGGAGCCGTCTGGCTCCTGTATCTGTATCTGAGCCATCTGGGCTCCTATAACTGTATCTGAGTCGTCTGAGCTCTAAAAACTCTATCTGTAGCCCCTTAGGCAGGTATATTTAGACTTAGCCCTTTTTGGGAATATATACATAGGCATGTGTATGAGTAGCTAGGGACGTTCGACCCACGTCTGGCAGCTAGCAAGATCATTGTATATGGAATCATGATAGTCCATCAGATGACTTACGGCTAGGGTGGATTCTTAAGTGACCTATACGATAGGCTGTGAGTCGTATGTGTCACGGCTCGAGTTATACCCTAGATGAGACACGGTACTTGGAGTCACAAGTTACCAAAAGTTAACCCATGGTCTATCCTAACATTGGCATTCTGAGTAAAATACATAGCGGAGGCTTTAAAGTAATAATATAAAACATTTATGGAAAAGAGCTGAATCATAAAGTTTAAAAACAACTGAAACAAAGCTGAAAGTTTGAAACTATGTTTGTGTCTGAAAGCTAACTACAACTGACGAGTTGCTGGGACAAGCCCCAAACTAACTCCAAGTCTAAATAAAAGAAATATAACTGAAAGAAATAATCATCGTCCTAGAAAGATAAGGACTCACCAATGATGCAACTGGAAAAGTCTGAGCGAGGTCGGCTAACGGTGCTGAGACTGAGAACTTGCAGCTATATCATAAAATGATACAACATAAATGGTATGTGTCAGTAATTTGAATGTACTGAGTAAGTGAGGGACACTATACACAAGGAATAAAACAATTGAACTGTAAAGACATGCAATGACCAACTGAAATACTGATACTGAATAAACTATAATATACTGAGGTGGTCAAAGACATGCCCTAAAAGTAAGATACTAATCTGAAATACTGTACTGAACTGATCTGAACTGACTAATCTAAGACTGAACTAAGCTGACTACTGGGAGAGTCTATAACCGACATATAACCACGTTAGCTAGACGTGGAGTCTGATGTATACACCCCATCGGTAGGACCCAATTACCTTGATAGGGTATAAAGCCATGAACTGAGTGATCATAGGTCTAGGGCCATGAGGCCAATAAAATATAACCTACGATGGAAACATAACTCTGGGAACCTGGGTGCACTAGAACCCCGGTCCACTCAGTGCTGAGTCCTACTCCCACTGGATAGTCCAAGACTGACTACTAAGCTGATAGCTCCAAACTGGGGCCTAAGACAAAGTCAGGAATACCTATCTGGAAGTATCCTGAGAGTTTTATCGGACGGGATTCTGTACTGGCGTTCTAATACTGGTCAGAGCTGCTTATCTAGAAGCGTCGTAATCGTCTAAAGAACAAACTGTAATATGAAGCTGGGGTCCTAAAGCTGGTTAGAGCTGCTTATCTGAAAGTGTCATGACCGCCTAAAGGACCATTAAAATCTGATAATGAGTCTAATACTGATAACTGGGAGGTATTACAGACACCTCAAGGATTAAGTATAGTCAAACTGATCAGTTGAAATCTTTCTGGACAACACTGAGATTGCTAAATATCTGACTAAGACTAGACACACATGATTCTGACTGATATTTTAACATAAATTAAATACATGTGCTTCCTAAACTGATAGAACCACGCTACAGAGAAAACTAGTTCAACTCACAAGTTTCTAATTTCTACTGAGTTGTGACTACGGATGAATTATGCTACTAGCTACAATATTTCACAATTTCTAGAAATAGGGAATAAATAATAAACCTAAAATCATGAAAAATATTCCTTTTGAATCCACAAAGAATTCTATCTGAAAACTTGTCACATTTTGAAACTACAGGGCTATAACTGATAGAGAAGAAATTAGACAAGGGTTTTAGGGATACAAGTGAAGAACTATTCCCTTGTTGAATTCACACATACTTGATAAAGATATCCAAAGAAATTCCTTAAGAATTCGAGGAGAAGCGGACTGCCCTAGTTCTTGCTCTGAGAGCTCCTGAGAGAATCTTACGATTGCTTTCTGAAGGTCTGAGTGGGGAATGATGGAGAAGAACCATTTAATCCCTCTTAATTTATACTTAAATTACGTAGTTTAGGGACTAAATAGGTGGGAAATTACAAAAATAACCCTGGAAATTAAAATCTAAAAACTGGTCGATAGGGTCCTAACGGGTCACTCAACGAGTCGTTGGTTGAGATCACGACTCATTGGGACCTCTCATTGGTCCCACTGCCTGGGATGAGAACACACTGGGTCTGGAAACGGGGGTCACCATGACTCATTGGATGAACAAAGGGGTGGTTGTTCCTCCCGTGGCCACTGCAAGAGGAAACCTGGAGGGGCTGACGACGGGTGACACAACGACTCATTGGTGGACCCAACGGTCGTTGTGTCCAGTTATTATGTGCACTGGAAAAATTCCTAAGAACCTCAAACTTGACACGACGGGTAGTGACCACGACTCATTTAGAACACAACGAGTCATTGTTTCCACTCGTCATCACTGGAATAGATTTCTAGGATCTCACCCAATGACTCACACAAGGGGTCGTTGCTTCTGACAATAACTTATTGGTTGAGTCGCAGGGTCTTGGAAAAAAGTCCTGAGCTGGGGAGAAAATGAGTGAAAGGACAACTTTTTGTTTCTCACAGCGGGTTATTCCTTATCCCATGGGTTCTTGACTGATCAAGAAGGGATAACAACGACTGACACAACAAGTCATTGGAGCTGACCACGACTCGTTGTCTCAGTCGTTTTGAGACACTTTTATGGTTTTTCTTCTGGATTTTTCTTGCAAGGTCTGAGTATGGTCTAGGAAAGTTTCCGGGTGTTACAATATCTACCCCTTGGGATCATTAGTCCTCGAATGAAGACGAAAGATGCAGGAAAACTAGGAAAGGAGATGAAATTTCTAGACTAAGACTATGAGCTGGTTTTTGAAGGAGTAACCGACTCCAAACTGATTTAATCGTGCCAACAGAGCTGATGCAACTAGAATGCAGATAGAAAATCTAAATTGGGCTGATGAGTACGGAACTAAATAGAGTACTAAGGAGGGATTTAGTACCTGATGCTGGAACTGAACTCGAAGGGAATAAGTGAGGGTATCTGGCCATCACGTCTGCTTCTGCTTTCCACGTGGCTCCCTCAACTAGCTGGTTCCTCCACAAAATGTTCACCAAAGCGAATTTCTTATTTCTCGACTTACGAACCTGTCGGTCAAGGATATGAACTAGGACCTCTTCGTAAGAGAGACTGTCTTTTATTTCCACACGCTCTGGTGGCACAACTGAGGTTAGATTACCGATACACTTCTTAAATAGTGACACATGGAAGACTGGGTGCCCTGATGCTAGCTGTGGCTGTAGTTCTAACTCATAGCCACACTGCCAATTCGCTTCAAAATTCTATAGGGTCCTACATATCTCAGACGGAGATTTCTTTTCTTACCAAATCTTATCACCCCCTTTATGGGTGAAATTTTCAAATAAACCCAATCATCCACGACAAACTCTAACTCTCTTCTCCTCACACCAGCATAAGATTTTTGACGACTCTGAGTTGTTTTCAATCTCTCTTTGATGAGTTGTACTTTCTACATAGCCTCGTGAACTTAGTCTGGCCCAATTAGAGTAGCTTCACCAACTTCAAACCACCCGATAGGAGATCTATATCTTCTACCACACAATGCCTTAAATGGGGCCATCTAGATACTAGAGTGGTAGTTGTTGTTGTATGCAAACTCGGTGAGAGGTAGGTGATCATCCCAACTTCCCTTGAAATTGTTCACACACGCTCTCAGCATATCTTCTAATGTCTGAATAGTCTACTCAGCTTGTCCATCTATGTGCGAGTGAAATGCTGTGCTGAGCTTGACCTGGGTACTGAGTCTCTTTTGAAAAGACTTCTAGAAATGAGAGGTGATCTGGGTACCTCTGTCGGAGATAATGGACAAGGGCACCCCATGAAGTTTGACCAACTCCCGGATATAAAACCTAGCATAATCCTCGGTCGAGTTTATAGTTTTAGCTGGGAGGAAGTGTGCTGACTTAGTCATCTAGTCTACTAATACCCAGATTGAGTCATGCTGCCGACGAGTCCGAGGTAGAACTGTAATAAAATCCATATTTACTTCTTACCACTTCCATGTGGTTATGCTGATATCTTGAGTCATACCTCCCGGTCTCTTGTGCTCTATTTTGACCTGCTGGCAGTTCAGACACTTAGCTACAAATTTTGCGATGTCTCTCTTCATGCCGTTCCACCAGTAAATATCTCATAAATCACAGTACATCTTAGTAGCACCTGGGTGGATGGAATATCTCAAACTATGTGCTTTAGCTAGTATTTTCTATCTTAATTCACCTATATACAGCACACAAAACCTACCCTGGTAACGGAGTACACCATCTCCCCCTTGGGAGAAAGCCTCCACTTGTTTTTTGAGAACCGCCTCCTTCAGCTTATGCAGTATGGGATCTTCATCCTACCTTGACTTAACTTCAACTACCAACAAGGAATCTGATCCACTCTACACAACTACTCCCCCCTCAGCTGTATCAACCAAATGTACTCCCAACCGAGTTAACCTGTGGATATCCTTTGCCAATTCCTTTTTTCTCTATTCAACATGAGTTGTGCTCCCCATAGACAGTCTGCTTAGGGCATCAGCTACCATATTGGCTTTGCCCGGGTGATATAGCATATTTATGTCATAGTCCTTCAGTAGCTCCAACCACCTTCTCTGATGAAGATTCAGATCTTATTGACTAAACACATATTGAAGGCTTTGTGATTGGTGAAAACATCCATGTGAGCCCCGTATAGGTAGTGCCTCCATATTTTCAATGCAAACACCACCACTGCCAACTCCAGGTCGTGATTTGGATAGTTCTTTTTATGTACCTTGAGCTATTTGGAGGCGTAAGCTATCACCTTACCCCGCTGCATCAGAACGCAACCGAGTTAGACTCTAGAAGCATTGCAATACACTACAAACCCATTTGTTCCTTCTGGAAAGGTCAAAACTAGAGCGGTAGTGAGTCGAGTTTTCAACTCCTGGAAACTCTTCTCACACGCATCTGACCACTGAAATTTCTCCTTTTTTCGAGTCATCTTAGTTAGAGGGGATGCAATAGAGGAAAAGCCTTCCACAAAACATCAGTAATAAGTGGCTAGACCCAAGAAACTTTTTATTTTGGCTGGGGAGGGAGGTTTGGGCCAGTCTTTTGCTGCTGCTATCTTTTGAGGATCCACCTAAATACCCTTTCTCGAGACCACGTGACCAAGGAAAGTCACAGACTTCAACCAGAATTTGCATTTGCTAAACTTGGCGAACAACTGGCGGTCACTGAGTGTCTGAAGCACTATCCTTAGGTGATTAGCATGTTCTTCCTCATTTCGGGAGTATACTAGAATGTGTTCGATAAATAAAATGAAGAACATATCTAGATACTAGTTGAAGACTCTGTTCATCAGGTCCATGAAAGTTGCAGGGGCATTTGTGAGTCCAAATGATATAACCATGAACTCGTAATGACCATACTAAGTTCTGAAAGTTGTTTTCGATATGTCACATTCTCTGACTCTTAGCTGATGAAACCACGACCTGATATCTATCTTGGAGAAACAACTGGGTCCCTGAAGCTTATTGAACAAGTCATCAATCCTAGGTAGGGGATGCCTGTTATGGATTGTAACTTTGTTCAACTAACGATAATCGATGCACATTCTGAGGGTACCGTCTTTCTTTCGCACGAATAGTACTGGAGCACCCCAGGGAGAGATGCTGAGCCTAATAAAACCTTTATCCAGAAGGTATTTTAGCTGCTCCTTCAACTCCTTAAGCTCAGCTGTAGCCATTCTATAAGGACGGATGGAGATGGGATGAGTATCTGGGAGAAGGTCTCTACCGAAGTCTATTTCCCGCTCAGGAGGAAGTCTGGGAAGATATCCGGGAAACACATTAAGGAACTCACTGACAACTAGAACTGACTGTATAGTCGGGGTCTTAGAGCTGGAATCTTTTACCTGAACTAAATAATAAATACATCCTTTGGAAATAATCTTCTGGCCTTAAGGTAGGAAATAAATAGATCCTTAGGCGCCAAACTACTGCCTGTCCACTCTAAAGCTAGTTCATTAGGGAACTGAAACCTGACAACCCTAGTTCTACAGTTAATTGAGGCATAATCGGAATGTAACCAATCCATGCCATGTGTGAGGTCAAAGTCAACCATGTCTACCTCTATAAGATCTGCTAGAATGACTCTCCTGAAGATTGAGACTGGGCAGTTCTATACACACGGCTGGCTCTAACAAACTTGCCAAGTAGGGAGGAGATTAAGAATGGTTTGGAGAGAACTTCTAGACTGGTATCAAACTGGACGGCTACATAGGGAGTCACGAACGAAAGGGTGGCTCCTGGATCTAGTAGAACATACACGCATAGATGAGAAAGGCGTAACATACCTGTGACCACATCAGGTGAGCTCTCCTGATCTTGACAAGAGGACAAAGCATAAAAATGGTTTTGGCGCTGGCTGCCATCCATACCTGAAGTGTTGGCCTGCTGAGTTGGTCGGCCTTCTAAAGTAGTAGATTGTGATCTCCCCCTTCCTGCTGACGGGCATTCTTTGAGTCGATAACCAAGCTGTCCACACCCAAAACAACCCTCTAGGCCTTGAAGACACTCTCCTAGATGGTTCTTGCCACACTTAGGGCAAGCTGGGTAGTTGTAGTGGTTGCTGGCGCTATGACTCTGGGATTGTGAACCAGATGCTCCACCCCTTCGATTCTTGCGGGACCGTAAAGTAGGGGCACTAGCTGATGTGGGTGCTGGAGCCCTCTGCTGCTGCTGCTGCTGCTACTATGGGCGGTTACTGATCTTGGGCAGATTTATATGCCCAAGTGATACTCAAAAGTATCATTTTCGCCTTGTTTATCTAGCAATGTGTATACATTTTCATGTAATTGGTAATAAAATGTGAATTTATACTAAACAACATGATTAGCATTGTTTTGTAGGTAAAATGGGATTTCGAGAAGCTAACATGCATGTTGGACGATATCGGAGTTAGACTTGGATGCGAGCAAGGAAAAAGGCATAGGACTGCACGAATTAAAGGGGCTTCGCGATGGAGCCGTGTCACGCTGCCATCGCGGAGGCATTCTGCCTGGAGGGTGAAAATTCTTCCAATTTCCAGTGGAGGTTCGCGTCAGCTCCGTGGCACGGTGGCCAGCCTCCGCGTTGCACGCTGTGCCACGTTGGTGTTTAATTTCCCGGACCCCCAGTTCCAGTGAGGGTCCGCGTTCACGGCGTGTCACGGAGGCAGTGCTCCGCGATGCACTCCGTGACACGTTGCTCATTATTTTGGTAAAAATTCCCACTAGTATAAATAGAACACTTAAGTGTATTTTTCATAATTCAGACTTGGTGGAGCAAGGACGTGGGTTATAGGTAGTTGAGGGACGAAAAGTTTAGGGTTTTTCTCTCTTTCTTTCTTCTTTAACTCAATTGTTTGTATGATTAACACTCGTTTTATGATGATTAATCCACGAATGAGTGGCTAATTCCCTTCCTTGCTGAGGTTATGAAAACTTGTGATGAATTCTGATTATTACTTATATGGTTTTTCATCTTTTTCTTCCATGTTGTTCTATTAATTCTTGTTTCTACTGCATTGGTGTGTGGCCTACATTAATGTACATCTAAAAAGTCCGATTTCACTCGAGAGAGCACGAAATTGGAAAGTTGTGAATTAATAGGATATTGTTCTTAACTTGATTTGGGAAAATTGAGTTTTGATGAACCTTCAGGATAGAAATATACCTGAAAGTCATATTAGTCAATTTAGGAACCGGAATTGTATGGCTAGAACATGAATTGCATTTGATCACAGAAATGTAGACGGATGGTTCTTGATTCTTAAGTGAGATTAAATACGAGAGTTTTAATCTCTTGGCAGATGTTCTTGGCTAGCAACTGGAAGAAAAGATTAACCAATTTATGATGATAATCAGTTTCATTACATGTTCTTTACCCTCAGCATGCTTTTATCCATAGTCCAAATTCAAAGTAGATAATTGTTTGTAGTTTAGAATAAAATTTATAAAACAAATTATTCAATTTTTGGTTATCTAGTTGTCAGCATATTTAGAAGTAAAAATATAGTATACTTGAGCAAATTGCACTTATCCCAAGTCTCTGTGGGATCGATACTTGGCTTACTAAAGCCACTTACTACTTGTTCGACCACGTGCACTTGCGTGTCAGTTTTATAACCCCAACAAACACCCGAACAAGTTTTTTTGGCGCCGTTGCCAGGGACTTGGCAATTGGTGAATTTGTTTTAAGTGTTAATTTTACTGTATTTTCCTTTTTCTTAAGTGTTGACAACTTGGTCTTACCCTGTATTTTGCAGACTTAATTGCTGTGAACACTGGCAAGAGACAAAGAGCTGGTGGAATCTTATATAGAGCCTGAATGTATATTTCACAGTAAACGGAGAGAAGCTCTACAAAGGAAGCTGCAGTTGCTCAGACAGACCATTATGGAGCAATAAAATCCACCGGTTGTGAGGGTAATGTTAGTGCCCGAAGAAGCAGCAGCAAGGCCGGTTCGCGAGGTGGCAATCCCACATGCCAATAATGTTACATCCAGTATCCGCAAACCAGAGCCTGGAGGGAGATTTGAACTCAAGCAAAATATGGTGCAATTGTTGCACACAAGCGGGCAATTTACCGGTCTCCCTCATGAAGACCCACAACAGCATCTCCAAAACTTTTTGGAGATAAGTGACACTTACATACCTGCTGGAGTGTCACCTGACTATGTTCGGCTTAGATTATTTCCGTTCTCATTACTCGGAGAAGCCAAGAGGTGGTTGAAAGCTGAGCCACCAAATTATATTTCAACGTGGGATGATCTTGTACGGAAGTTCTTGATAAGGTTTTTTCCCTCTGGTAAAACAGCAAGGCTTAGAAGTCAAATTCTAAGTTTCAAATAGAGGGAGGGAGAAAATTTATATCAAGCCTGGGAGAGATTTAAATCCATGTTGCGGGACTGTCCTCATCATCATCAGTCCAATGAGGTGTTGGTGCACACATTTATTGAGGGTTTGGAACCCCACACCAAAATATTGCTACATTCAGCAGCTGGAGGGAAAGCGCTGGAAAAGACTTATGAGGAGTTGTATACCTTGCTAAAGCGGATTTCACAGGGCAATCCAGAATAGAATGCTGATTCATTACGAGGTGGGGCAAGGAAAGCAGCAGGAGTGCTTGAAGTGGATGAGTTTACAGCTATCGCTGCACAGATAGCTGCCTTGCAAAATCAATTGAACAACCACTTCAGCAACACGACTTTGAACCAGCCGTCAGCTCCAGTTAATGCAGTCCAGCAATTGTGGTGTGAAGTGTGTGGAAGCAGTGAGCACTCAGCTGAGTGCTGTGGAGCAAATCCCGACTCAGTAAACTTTGTGGGTAATGCACAAAGAAATCACCAGCAGTATGGTAGTAGCTCCAATTCAAATTGGAGGAATCATCCTAATTTCTCATGGGGTAGCAACAACCATCAAAGCCAATTTTCGGGTCAGGGTATGCAAAGGAATCAAGGAGGGCAACAAAACTACCAATCTTAATTCAGAAACAACAATGCACCTCCTCCACCACCATCACCCAGCATTGAGGAGATGTTCAAGACCATGATAGCTAACCAAGCTCAATTGCAGGCTGACTATGTGAAATTGGCAGCCAAAGTGAAAAACAATCAGTTAGCTACCAAGGCTCTTGAGTATCAATTTGGGCAATTTGCTAGTGCCCAAAATACAAGGCCTAGAGGAGGACTGCCAAGCGACACGGATCCGAATCCCAAGCAGGTAAATGCAGTGACCACAAGGAGTGGTTTGCAGCTGAAGGAGGTGGAACCAGAAAGACCACCTCAACACTCGGGAGCAGCAGAAGTTGAGGGGGAGCAAAGTTCAGAAAGGGGGAAGACCAAAGAAGCTGAATCAAAAAGACCTCCACTCCCGTTCCCTCAACGACTCAAGAAACACAAAGAGGAGGCGTGTTTCAAGAAATTCATGGAGGTGCTTAAACAGGTACATGTTAACTTACCTCTTGTTGATGTCTTGCAGGGAGTGCCTAAATATGCCAAGTACATAAAGGACATCGTGGCCAACAAAAGTCGTCTGACTGAGTATGCCACGGTGGCTTTAACTGAGGAGTGCACTTCCCGGATCCAAAATAGACTGCCCACAAAGCTAAAAGACCCTATAAGTTTTACTATCCAGCTTACTATTGGGCAGAGCATCCGAGCTCGTGGATTGTGTGACTTGGGGGCAAGTATAAATCTGATGCCGTCTTCAGTATTCAGGAAGTTGGGTTTAGGGAGTCCTAGACCTACAACCATAATCTTGCAGTTGGCGGATCGATCCTTAGCTAGGCCGGATGGCATTGTTGAGAATGTTCTAGTGCAAGTTGGCTCCCTAATTTTCCCAGTAGATTTTGTTGTTCTGGATTTTGAACAAGACACGGAAGTCCCATTTATTTTGGGACGACCCTTCTTGGGAACCGGGAAAGCATTAATCGACGTAGCTGCGGGTCAACTCACAATGCGAGCACACGACAAGGTAGAGGTGTTCGATGTGTATAAAGCACCCAAGCTCCCGATGGTGCATGAAGAACTCTCGGTGATTAATGTGATTGATCATGGTAATGCTAAGCAGATGAAGCATTCCCGAGAGTTAATGGGAAGACCACCGGATAGGTGTAAGCACTACTGGGGGGAGGACAGTGATCGAGAGAAATCATCCATCACCCTAGCGGACAATTGAGCTTAAATGATGTCGAGCCGCGACGGTAAACCAGGCGCTGCACGGGAGGCAACCCGTGGAAATTTTTTCTTTCATTTAGCAAAGTGTAAATAGATTTTTCTTTTTCTTTTTCTTGATTGATTACAAGATTTTTCTTTGTAGTTAGTATTTTTATTTTTAGTTAGGTGAAACCTATTAGTCTAACCAATTTTATTTAGTGAGATGATTTTCAGTTCAAACGGAGAAAAATGTGCACGGAATTGTGAAGGAAAAGTCGAGGTATGAAAAATTAATAAAATGTAGAAGACAGTGAGCTGGGGCGATAGCTCCGTGTCACGGAGGAGGACCTACGCGTTACCCTCCGTGACACGTTGAGGTGTAACCCGGAAATTTTAAAAAATTTCCAGTATGCTATCGCGATGGCTCCGTGACACGGAGGCAGTGCTCCGCGATGCACTCCGTGACACGTTGCCTTGTATATCGCGACGGGTCACACCGGGCTGCCGGGTGACCTGCGTGTTTTTCTACCTTTTAAACCCCGAATTCTTCCCTTTTCCCCTCATTTTCAATTTCCTCCGCGACCAAACGTCCCAAAACCCCTCTCCCATCAACGTGCCACGGCTTAAGGCAACAATTTACCGAGTTTTCTTCGATTCTTCAACTACAAGGTATGTTTTCCAATTCCCTCTCAAGTTTTTGTCGATTTTCTTTGATTTTAAGCATGGGAGGTGAACTAAATCACCCTAAGTCGAAATTAAGCACGAATTCAAATTATTTGTTGATTGATAAATGTTCGGAATGTCGTTATGATTGTTTGAACTTGTCGATTGCATAAATTAGTCGAATTTGATGGCGAAAATCAATTCTAGGGCTTGTTGTTGAATGTGAAGTTAGAAATGTGTTGAAAGTGTGAATTGTATGCAGTGTTGTACGTGTTGAATGAGATGAGTCATTGTACAAAGTGTTAGGATGTTAATAGACGATGAATTCTTGGGTTTGGGGGAATTGTTGAAATTTGCTCGAATTGGGTGGGTTGGATAGGTTACTGTATATAAGTTTTTGTTGTTATTTTTGCTTCTTTATTTTTCTTTTCTAAGTGTGAGGGTTTAAATGTTTGCGATGGTAGTGATTGTGATTAGCTGTACGAAGTCTGAGTAGTACGCAGAAGTTATACCGTCGAATTTTCTTTTTAAACGCACTAAGCATGATTGTATAGCTGGTTGTTTTGTGTAAATAAAGTTATTCTTGCCATAGGTTATAACTGTAACTAAGGACTAAGTGTGGGGTAATTTAGCGTAACCCGACCTTAGCCGAAGTTAATATTTGTTTAGCTTAACATTGCGATTGTTGACGTGTGTTGACAGGCAAAATGGCAAGCCGGCAAGATAAAGGGAAGGGTGCATCAATGTCAGGCACCGGAAGAAAGCGACTCAGACTGGGCACAGCAGTCCCAGCTGCACCAGCAGTTCCACGCGACCAGCGCCGCCAGTATGGAACAAGATGGGTGACGGACGAGGGGAAAAAGTGGTACGCGAAGCATAAAGAGAACAAATATTTCCCCGAAGAGCATATAACACGGGAGCTATTGGCACAGGAGTTCCCCAGAATAGTTCATCGGATCGAGGCAGCGGGGCTCAAGTTCATGTTTGAGGAGCCCAAAGAATGCAACCAGCACCTGGTTCGAGAGTTCTATGCCAACTGCAACCCGTCAATCCGAAGCCACACCATCAAAATCAGAGGGCAGATAGTCACTTTGGAGCCCCACCAGCTTAATGCCATCATAGGAGCGCGGGACACAGACGCCCACGTCCTCCGACAGCTGAACATTACCCCACCGTATGCTGACATCAGACGCACACTGTTTGGGGCCCGATCTACAGCTAGATGGAGCAGGCACAAGGAAAGGGGTTACCATCAGACTCTGCCATATTCTCAGATGAACAAGGAAGCCCGTATTTGGCTGAAGATAGTCTGCTCTTGCCTCATCCCGGGGGTACATATGACTGATGTAACCCGGGATCGTGTTTGCCTGGTGTACGCCCTGATGAAAGGGCTGGAGATAAATGTTGGGGCGGTTATCATATCCGCCATGAAGAGAGCCCGATTACACCAGGGCCACAGGTATGGGTTCGGTGGACTACTCACCACCTTTCTCTGGGGCCTCGATGTTGAGGAGGAGGCCCTCGATTATATCCCGCAATTGGAGCGGCGGGCCTTGGATTGGACCAAAACTAAGACTCCCGACACCACCCACGGGCCAGTGCTAACACTTGGCGAGCGACACGCTCGTGATGACCAGTATATGGCGCGGATGTATGGGATGCAGATGCTCCAGCTCAGGATAGGTGGGAGGCCGGCTACGGAGGAGGAGCTATGGCAGCTCGAGCTAGATTACCCGTTTGGCGAAAACGCCAGGGCTCTATGCCGAGTAGGGCCAGCCTTTGTAGAGCCCACTGACGATGACGTCCCCACGGATGAGGAGACACGTCGAGAGGACTCCGATGTGGAGTCCAATGATGATGACGGAGGCGACTCGGACATGGGAGATGAGGCAGCAACACCTGATGAAGAAGTGGAATACATTGACTGATCAGGGAGTTCCACCACCCGATTATGTGCTATTTAATTTTTGTGAACACTGGGGACAGTGTTCGGATTAAGTGTGGGGTGGGAGTAGTTAGGTGCTAGGCTGGGCTGATTTGTTTGTATGTTCTCCTCTGTATTTTTGTATGTTATGTTTCCCTGTGTTTGTGAATTTTCAAATTGTTCTGTATCTGTAAATATTTGTGGAATTGATGTGTGTTGTTGAATGCTGCCAGCTGATTCTGTAAAAATGTTTAAATACTTTTGCTTATCGAAATGATCGATATTTTTTAAATTTTTTTTGAAAATATTTTGTTCATATTTCAAATATTTTGTAAATAATTTTTCTATCGAAATGATCGATGTTTTGCAAAATTTTTCAAATTTTTTATTTTGGGTTTCTCGGCATTTGTTTTCGGTTCTTTTACCGAGAAGGGTCCCATTGAACCGACGTCGTAGTTAGTGACCGTTCCCTATGATGGATGGATGACGACCGTCTTAAGGGAAATGTAGTCGTTAGGAGTAGATATTTTTTTTTCTTTTTCAATTTATTTTCAGTTTTTCTTTGGTGGATTGCATCCCGAAATCTGTAGTTACTATATAGTTGCGAATCTTTGGTTGCGTGTTGTACATAATATTCAGAATGCAAAGGTGATTCGTATGAAAGCATGCAATTTTGTAAATATGTTGAGCTACGTGGGTTGTAGAGTTTGATTCGGTGTGATTGAGGCTTAATGTTTGAATTCATGTAATTAGCTGATTGAAGAGTCTGTGAATACATCTTGAATCGAGCATGTGTATAAAGTGTGAAGTGAGGTGTTGATATTCTATGCTATTATGAAGTGTCTAGAACTTGCCTGGTGTGTGTACAAAACGAAATGAAGGAGGTGTATTGTAGGAAAGGATGTAGGCATTTCTTTGTTTTAACCGAGAGTTTCTATTTTTTTCTTGTCATACTCCCCCTTTCTGTGATTGTATACCCTAGTCAGCCCTTTGAGCCTTTAGCCGATTATTTCTTTCTTTTGTCCAAAAAGTGTAAACCGACCTTAATTCTTTCTTTCCATTAGCCGTAAAGTCTATACAAAACTCTTAAACGCTTAAGAAGAGAAAATAATTTTCCCAAAGTGTCAAAGAATGAGAATGGTGAAAAGAAAAAGAAAAGCAGATTGAGGGAAGAAAAGAAAAGGTTGAAGGTGCACTTGCTATAAATAAACGATAATAAAGGTGCATGAATAACCTTTGTTATTGTGTCAAGTTTGCTTAATGAAATGGGCCATACTAAAGTAAATCATCAAGAATGGGATGATGAAAAAAAAAGAAGAAAAAAAGAGAAACAATGTCCAAGAGTTGATGGGAATGTGTTGCAAAGGCGCTTAAGGATGCTAGTGGCTATTATTGGCTAATTCAATATATACTAGTTCTATAGCTTCCATTACAACCCATTAAAGTCCTACGTGATCTTACATTGCATTTCTTTATATTAGTGGAGTAATACACTAAGGGCAAGCTTATGGGTCATGACATGATGCATGTGAAGTCTTTTGGGAGAGAGAGTGAAATTGTTTTTACATGCCCCTACTTGAATGTTTGTGTGTCACATGAGCAAAAAGGGGAAGATTCTCTTGAGTTGTGAGGGCACATGCTTGAGGAAAGACTGATTTTCGTGTCGGATATCTTGATTAGCTGATTTGCATGAGTTTGCCGATATCGAGAGTCGATTCTTAAAGTCTAGGAAGTCTTAATGTATTGAAGGTCATTGCATTGTTAAGACCATGCATGTTTTCTTGATGATTTGCAATATTGAATGATCGGTATGACCGTAGCTTAAATTGTTGCACCATAGTAGCGAGGGTGGGATGTAAATTGCATGAATGGTATGTTTGTTGTTCGAGGACGAACAAGGATTTAAGTGTGGGGTAAGTGATCTTGGGCAGATTTATATGCCCAAGTGATACTCAAAAGTATCATTTTCGCCTTATTTATCTAGCAATGTGTATACATTTTTATGTAACTGGTAATAAAATGTGAATTTATACTAACCAACATGATTAGCATTGTTTTGTAGGTAAAATGGGATTTTGAGAAGCTAACATGCATGTTGGACGATATCGGAGTTGGACTTGGATGCGAGCAAGGAAAAAGGCATAGGACTGCACGAATTAAAGGGGCTCCGCGATGGAGCCGTGTCACACTGCCATCGCAGAGGCATTATGCCTGGAGGGTGAAAATTCATCCAATTTCCAATGGAGGTTCGCGTCTGCTCCGTGGCACGATGGCCAGCCTCCGTGTTGCATGCCGTGCCACGTTGGTGTTTAATTTCCCGGACCCCCAGTTCCAGTGAGGGTCCGCGTTCACAGCGTGTCACGGAGGCAGTGCTCCGCGATGCACTCCGTGACACGTTGCTCATTATTTCGGGAAAAATTCCCACTAGTATAAATAGAACACTTAAGTGTATTTTTCATAATTCAGACTTGGTGGAGCAAGGACGTGGGTTACAGGTAGTTGAGGGACGAAATATTTAGGGTTTTTTATCTCTTTCTTTCTTGTTTAACTCAATTGTTTGTATGATCAACACTCGTTTTATGATGATTAATCCACGAATGAGTGGCTAATTCCCTTCCTTGCTGAGGTTATGAACACTTGTGATGAATTCTGATTATTACTTATATGGTTTTTCATCTTTTTCTTCCATGTTGTTCTATTAATTCTTGTTTCTACTGCATTGGTGTGTGGCCTACATTAATGTACATCTAAAAAGTCCGATTTCACTCGAGAGAGCACGAAAATGGAAAGTTGTGAATTAATAGGATATTGTTCTTAACTTGATTTGCGAAAATTGAGTTTTGATGAACCTTCAGGATAGAAATATACCTGAAAGTCGTATTAGTCAATTTAGGAACCGGAATTGTATGGCTAGAATATGAATTGCATTTGATCACAGAAATGTAGATGGATGGTTCTTGATTCTTAAGTGAGATTAAATACGAGAGTTTTAATCTCTTGGCAGATGTTCTTGGCTAGCAACTGGAAGAAAAGATTAACCAATTTATGATGATAATCAGTTTCATTACATGTTCTTTACCCTCAGCATGCTTTTATCCATAGTCCAAATTCAAAGTAGATAATTGTTTGTAGTTTAGTATAAAATTTATAAAATAAATTATTCAATTTTTGGTTATCTAGTTGTCAGCATATTTAGAAGTAAAAATATAGTATACTTGAGCAAATTGCACTTATCCCAAGTCTGTGTGGGATCGATACTTGGCTTACTAAAGCCACTTACTACTTGTTCGACCAGGTGCACTTGCGTGTCGGTTTTATAACCCCAACAAACACCCGAACAGTTACTACTGCCAGATATCTAATGGGCCTAATCTGACTGGCCGGTTCTTGCCCGTTTGTTCTCCCTCTCTAAATCTTTTTATTTTTCTGCCTCAATTTGCTGAGCATGGACTATGAAGCTGGAGAGATCGATGTCCTTAATAAGCATTGTAGTCCTGAACTCCTTGAGGACTAAGTTTGACACTCCATTAACAAATTTTAGCATTCGAGCCCTGGTTCGGCTACCATATCTGGAGAATATTAGACAACCTAGTGAACTCTAGTGCATACTCTTCCATCGTCCGATTCCCTGTTTCAGATTCATGAATTCTGCACTTTTGCCTCGCTGAGATCTCGAGGGAAGAATCTTCCTAGGAAGGCTATATTGTACACCTCCCATTCCATCGGTCCTTCTCCTGCTGGTCTCCCCTCCTTCCACTGCTTGTACCAGATCTGGGCTATCCCTTTCAGCTGGTAGGCAGCCAAGTCGGCACTCTTCGAGGAGTTGATACCCATAATTCAGGTGATCTTTCTAATCTCATCCACGAACTCCTCTGGGTCCTCTCCCACCTTAGATCCATAGAAAACTGAAGGGTTCATCCCAGTGAAGTCCCAAAATCGGGCAGCTACTGCAGACCCATTATTGTTGACTGAAACCACTTACTGGTTCACTTGATTAGTAACTATCTGTGCGAGCAGCTGGACGGCCGCCGTGAACTCTGCAGAGGACACTGAGTCATCCTAAGGGGCTGCTGGAGCTAGTGGGGCAGGTCGGTGAGCGTTACCGTCCCTTCTTCCGTTACCACGTCGTGGAGACATGAATTCACTGAAACGAAATAGAGCACGAGTTAGGAGAATGATTTTGGAAGTGAATTTCAATGCACGATAAAGAGTATGAACAAAAGGGAGTTTTCCTAATAACATCTCATAGCCTCTCCTTCATAAGTGTGGCACGCTTCACACCCATGAAAAGGACTCTACTCGATGTGGCTTTTAGACATCCTAGTATACTCTAAACCTAGGGCTCTGATACCAAGTTTGTCACGCCCCGAGTCTATACCCTAGATGAGACAAGGTACTTGGAGTAACAAGTAACCCCAAGTCAACCCATGGTCTATCTCAACACTGGCATTCTAAGTAAAATACATAGCGGAAGATTTAAAGTAATAATATAAAACATTTACGGAGAAGAGATGAATCATAATGTTTAAAAACAACTGAAACAAAGCTTAAAGTCTGAAACTATGTCTGTGTCTGAAAGCCAGCTACAACAGATGAGTTGCTGTCTGTTGTAGTTGCTGGGACAAGCCCACAGCTAACTCCAAGTCTAAATAAAAGAAATATAACTGAAATAAATAATCCTCATCCTCGAAAGATGAGGACTCACCAATGATGCAACTGAAAAATTCTGAGCAAGGTCGGCTAACGGTTTCGAGACTGAGAACCTACAGTTGTATCATAAAATGATACAACATAAAAGGTATGCGACAGTACTTTGAATGTACTGAGTAAGTGAGAGAACTACACACAAGGAATAAAATAGCAGAGCTATAAAGACATGCAATGACCAACTGAAATACTGATATTGAATAAATTGTGATATATTGAGGTGGTCAAAGTGACCCTGTCTGATGGTCAAAGACATTCCCTAAAACTAAGATACTAATATGAAATACCGTACTGAACTAAACTGAGCCGACTAGTCGGAGAGTCTGTAATCGACATATAACCACGTGAGCTAGACGTGGAGTCCTGTGTATACACCCTATCGGTAGGACCTAATATACCTTGCCAGGGTATAAAGGCATGAATTGAGTGATCACAGGTCTAGGGACACGAGGCCAACAAAATATAACCTATGGTGGAAATGTAGTTCTAGGAACCTCGGTGCAATGGAACCCCGGTCCGCTTGATGCTAAGTCCGACTCCAACTGGATAGTCCTAGATTGAATACTAAGCTAATAGTTCAAAACTAGGGCCCAAGATAAAGTTAGGAATACCTATTTAAAAGTATCCTAAGAGTCTTATTGGATCGAATTCTGTACTGGCGTTCTAAGACTGGTCAGAGCAGCTTATCTGGAAGTGTCATAACCGTCTAAAGAACAATCTGTAATATGAAGCTGGGGTCCTAAGATGGTTAGAGCTACTTATCTGAAAGTGTCATGACCGCCTAAAGGACCACTAAAATCTGATTCTGAGTCTAATACTGATAACTGGGAGGTATTATAGACACCTCAAGGATTAACTACAGTAAAATTGATCAGTTGATATTTTTCTGAATAACACTAAGGTTGCTTAAAATCTGACTGAGACTAGAAGAACGTGATTCTGACTGAGATTTTAGCATAAATTAAATACATGTTCTTCCCAAACTAATAGAACCACGCTACAGGGAAAACTAGTTCAACCCACAAGTTTCTAATTTCTATTGAGCTGTGAATAAGGATGAATTATGCTACTAGCTACAATCTTTCACAATTTCTATAAAAAGGGAATAAATAATAAATCTAAAATCATGAGAAATATTCCCTTTGAATCCACAAAGAAATCTATCTGCAAACTTTTCACATTTCGAAACTACAGGGTTATAACTGGTAGAGAAGAAATTAGACAAGGGTTTTAGGGACACAAGGGAAGAACTATTCCCCTGTTGAATTCCCACATACCTGATAAAGAAATCTGAAGAAATCCCTTGAGAATCCTAGGAGAAATGGACTACCCTAGTTCTTGCTCTGAGAGCTCCTGAGCAATTTTACCATTTCTTTCTGAAGGTCTGAGTGGGGAATGAGGGAGAAGAACCATTTAATCCCTCTATATCCTCTTAATTTATACTTAAACAATGTAGTTTTAGGGACTAAATAGGTGGAAAATTATAAAAATAACCCTAGAATTAAAATATAAAAATTGGCCGACAGGGTCCCAATGGGTCACTCAATGAGTCATTGGTCGAGACCATGACTCGCTGCGACCTCTCATTGGTCCCACTGCCTGGGACTAGAACAAAACGAATCTGGCAATGGAGGTCACTACGACTTTTTGGATGGACCAACAGGTCGTTGGTTGCTCTCGTGGCTATTACAAGAGGAACCCTGGAGGGGATGACGACAGGTGACATGACGACTCATTGATGGACCCAATGGGTCGTTGTGTCTAGTCATTTTGTGCACTAGAAAAGTTCCTAAAAACTGCAAACTTGAAACGATAGGTGGTGACCACAACTCATTGTGGAACACAACGAGTCGTTGTTTCCACTCATCGTCACTGGAATAGATTTCTGGGATCACGCCCAATGACTCACACAAGGATCATTATTTTTGAAAACGACTCGTTGGTTGAGTCGTGGGGTCCTGGAAAGAAGTCCTGAGCTGGGGAACCAATGAGTGATTGGATGACTTGTGGTTTATCACAACGGGTCATTCCTTTTCCCATGGGTTCTTGGCTGATAAAGAAGGGATAATCACGACTAACACAACGAGTCATTGGAGTTGACCATGACTTGTTATCTCAGTCGTTCTGAGGCACTTTTCTGGTTTTTCTTGCAAGGTATGAGCCTGGTCTAGAAAATTTTGGGGTGTTACAGTATGACACCATAAGGCTGCTGGAATGAGGTAATCCTCCTAACAAACTACCACTCAGATTATTAGGCAATCCTGGTACCGCTAACTCTAAGATAGAGTTATACTCTCGAGGTTCTATCCCTATAGGCGTCAAGGTACGCTAATGGCCTGTGGAGAGCTTTACTGCATATGTAGGCATCAAAACAGAAAGTTATATCACCAAGCTATGCCCTACGCTGCCCAATAAATAACCACAAGCCTCTATGTTCTCAATACGACAGGAAAATACTTCTAGTCTCTCTAGGTGGTAAATAAATGAACAGGGAATCTCTATGTCGCTTATAGCGATAGTCAAAGCTAAATGCAACCTTTCTCGAAAAGGGATACTATGTTATGATCTCAATTCATCTCATAGCAGCCAATCTCAACATACACAATCATAGGCTACTACAAAGGTATAAGTTGTATCAACTATACGATGAGAATAACATGCCGAAAGAGATTAACCTTAACATACCTTAATTGCCAAATTCTTATTTAATCAATCCTTCTTCGATCCAGAACTTGTAATCCATTACATTCCAACTTTTATGTTAAGGGAATATGGCTGTTCTATTTCAAGAAAGTGGGCAGCAACTTTACCAAACAACACAATAATCACAAGTTGTAAAACGTCCAATTTGGCCAAAAGCTTTCGAATTTCAGAGGATTCACAAGGTAGAAATACTTGCTTATCGCCTGTACACGATTAGGACTTAATTAGAAGTGAGTTCTACAACTTCTACTCAGTGGGGCTCCGCCACTCGGAGCTAATTCAAAGATATAACAGTGTAGATATGTTCCTCATAGGCTCGAAACTTGCTACCCAAACTGAATTTGCAATTAAATGATGTTTAGCAGCATAATTTGACTATCATTCGTTGAAATCTTCGTAAAAGGGTCGCCCAAGTACGTAGCTTCCATTTGAAATGTTTTAAATGAATTAATCACCTCACACTTAACATATATATATATATATATATATATATATATTTGAGGTGGTGGGAGGGGTGTCCAGTGCGCCCCCCATCACGCCACTATACGGGCATGATGCGCCAGCCCGTGCATAGGGGTGGGCTGCGCAGCACAGCCCCTGGTGCGCCCTGCCTCTGGCACCGACCTTCTGCTTGTTCAACAACTTGCTCGCGTGATCCACCTCCGCGCCTTCTCCCGCATGCATCGTACCCTAAACTCTCAGCATACGTATGCATGCATCAGTTAAACAAAGAAAACTTATGGGGTGTAACTGTTCGGTGTTGTTTTACAACTACACACAAGTGCACGTGGTCGAACAAGTAGTAAAATGGCTAAAGTAAGCCAAGTATCGATCCCACAGGGACTGTACCAAGGTAATAATCGAATCAAGTGTTAATAAACTCTAACTCTAATAATGCAGACAACAGTTTCAAGAAGATTTTTGGGAGTTTGTTTCCTAATTTATACTAATCAAAAACAAATGTACGAATTGAGTCTGAACTATAGTAATGAGCATGCTGAGGCTAAAACAAACATGCAGGGAGGCAATTTATTGATATAAATTGGTTAATCTTTCCTTCGATTGCTAGTCAAGAATTATTGCCTATGGATTACAACTCTCGTATTTAACCCAACTTAAGAATCATGAACCTTCCACCTATATTTCTGTGATAAGAAGAAATTCATGTTCTAGCCATACGAAACCGATTCCTTAATTGACTAATACGACTTTCAGATATATTTCTATTCTGAAGGTAAATCAATTCTCAATTTTCCCAAACCAAGAAGAGATCATATCCTATTAATTCAAAACTTTCAAATTTCTTTCTCTTTCAAGCTCAAACCGGATTTTTTAGATATACACTAATATTGGCCACACATTAATGCAGTAAGAACAAGAATTAATAGAACAACCATGGAAGAAAAG
Organism: Datura wrightii; assembly: GCA_035772735.1. NCBI lineage: Eukaryota > Viridiplantae > Streptophyta > Magnoliopsida > Solanales > Solanaceae > Datura > Datura wrightii. Next base: position 1,203,600 of record JASDFA010000027.1, read on the forward strand.
ATGAAAAACCAAAATGATCAATAATTACATTCCACTACAAATGTTCTTAACCTCAGTAAGAAGTGAATTTAGCCACTCATTTGTGGATTAAACATCGTTAAATGAGTGTAAATCATACAAACAATTGACATAAAGAAGAAAGAGTTACAGAAGAACCCTAAGAATTTCATCCCCTCAACTACCTGTAACCCACGTTCTTGCTCAACCAATTCAGAATCATTAAAAATAAACCTAAGTGTGCTATTTATACTAGTGGGAATTTTTCCCGGAATAACAAGCAACGTGTCACGGAGTGTATCGCGGAGCGTTGCCTCCGTGACATGGTGTGTATCGCGGAGCGTTGCCTCCGTGACACGGTGTGTATCGCGGAGCACTGCCTCCGTGACATGGTGTGTATCGCGGAGCACTGCCTCCGTGACACGTTGCTGTTTCACCACAGGCCAAATTTTGCATTTTTTCTTGTTGACTTTCATGTTTTGCTCTTGATTCCATTCCTCCACTTCAGCAAATCATGAATTAGTTCCTCAAATGCATTATTAACCTTCAAAAACAAGGACTAATCATGTTGGTTAGTATATATTCACATTTACATAAAATCACATGAGAATGTATATAAATAATTAGATAAACAAGACTAAATTGAGTTATAAAGTAGCACCTGGGCATGCAATTATGCCCAAGATCAGTAATATCATTCCCCCCCCCCCCAGGAATATTCATCCTCAAATGTATTGTAATCTAAGGAAACATAATTCTTAGAATTTGCTCGAAATTTTGGCAGAGTCTTCTCTGTAATATGAATTATCTGGAAACCTAAAATGCAGAAAAGTCCAGCATAGGCACCTCATGGGATGCAACAAATAACTGAATAATATAGTTCTATAACATATAAAGGAGGAACTGACAACAATAGCAACAAAGCAACAATACAACATCTGAGAGCTACCTTGCAACTATAACTATCTTATTATAGTATGCTATCATCATGGGGCCTGGAACATGTGAGAATATCCAGACCTCATGTCATCCTCAGCTTCCTAAGTCATCTCTTCTACATTTCTAATTCTCTATAAGACTTTAACATAAGCTACATCTTTGGTCCTCAATCTACGGAGCTACCAATCTAGTATAGCTACTAGAGTATCTTTATAGGACAGCTCTTTTGTGACCTGAACATCCTCAACGGGAACAATCCATGAAGGATCTACTACGCACTTGCGTAACATTGATACATGAAAGACTAGATGAACATATTCTAGCCCCGAAGGCAATTCTAACTCATAGGCCACTAATGTGTTGTGAGTTTACATTACTTTCGATGCTCAAAACTAAGAAAATAGCATGGAATTAGGTATGTATATATGGATATAATACACTTTTTCTTTGGTTACAGGACAAATAGGTGTTGGAGCAAGAATGTGCAAAAGATAGACTGAAAGTGCAGAAAATAGGCTTAAGTCACAAGTCTCAGTACGAGCCGTAGGTTGATGCTACGAGCCGTACTGTAGATCGTGCAATGTTTCAGATGGCTAAGTATGAAGAGTGCATACTATGATTCTCAGTATGAGTCGTATAAGGCTTGTACGGGCTATAATATAGATTCATGGACAGATTCAAAAGATTTTCGCAAGAGATTGACTCCTGACACGAATAGACAATACGAGTCATGGCATCAAGGTACGAGTCGTACCATTACACTCGTGAAGAACTTAAGAAAAATTGAGAATTCTCAGAGTCAGTCCATGGAAGCATAGTACGACTCGTAATAAGCATGTACTATTCATACCAAGTTCCAACACATAGCCAAATTTAAGCCAGTCAATGACATATGGGAAGAAGGTACAACCCGTACAAACCTACTACGAGTCATAGGATTGGTCGTTACACAGACGACATCAGTTATGGAAATTCATCCTATTAGCCTAGAAAAAGGATTTTTATGTCTGTATAAATACGTTTTATGTTTTATTTTCATTAGAAAACATTAGAGGAAATCAGAATTGAGTTAGAGAACATTGAGAGAAGATAGAATTAAGTTGATTGGGTTGTGATCAATCTTTTCTTGATTTTCTCTTGATCTTCATACTTTGTTCTTGAGGATTTTGCTGATATATTTAAAGAAGTTTTTCTCTCATCCATAATTGTAAGTATTGATTTATGTTTCTAATCATTAATGCAAATAAAAACCTTGTAACTACGAGAGGCTAAAACCTCCATAGCTAGGGTTGTGGGAACCATGATAGGATTAACAAGCTAGGGTTACATAAAAGTGATTCAAAACCAATGCAAAACACTTGTATTGTATTCTATTCATGCTTAAACTTTTCTTAACGGTGTACAACGTTATTACTTGCCCGAATTCTTTACTTGCGTGAGCCTACAAAGATAGAGATTAGGAAAGAGAATTATAGCAAAGCTTTGACCTTGATGATCATTGTATTAACATGAGCTATGGTCGCAGGATAGTTAAATTTGGGACATATTAATAATGGTTAGTTTGCACCGCTCATGAGACTTGGCTCGGTGATTGAGTATAGTAATTCAATAGGGACGAACCAGTCTTTTGGATGAACCTTAGTTCTCAGTTCCACAAGTAAGCATTGATAATGATTACGTATGCATACCCGAAGCAGTTATGAACCCATGGGGAACACAAACCCTAGTTATCTTTTATTCATTATTTCAACCAAAACTTTAGCAATTGCTTTTAATTATTGTTTTCTTTAGAACCCCAATTTGGAGTAACTACCCAACAAGTTCACTTACTGGCTTTAGTATAGCTCTTCCATATTCCCTGTGGGTTCGACCGCAACCTCTAGTTGGGTTCTTTATAGACAATGTCCGCTTCATACTTCGGTAGGAGGTATGATTTGAGAATTATAAAAAAGTGGCAATGTTGCCGGGGATGAAATGAACCTGGTAAGCTGAGCTCGACTTCCCACAGCAGTTCCATTGGCCTAGCCAGCATGGGGTGCACAGGTGAATGCCCCCACCTTACAGGAGCAGAGCGAGACACCAGCTACAGATGCTAGTCATTTAGAGTTAGCTCCTAGCACTTCAGCTATCACAACCTTGCCTGCAGACTCAGACTCCAGCAGGGCATGTTTTAGTGCTCAGGACTTCCTCCAGAAATTGGCCAAAAGGTTGACCATGGGTAAAAGAAACATTGAAGCTATGATGGAAACCATGAAGCCATGGGTCAAAGAGGAGATATATACAACAACTCAGGCCTTACATGCTTGCCTGGATGGATTTGAGAGCCATTTCAACATGTGTATGGCAGAGCAGACGGATACCAGTAGTCTTTGTGAGGAGTTAGGGGCTCTTCGGAGCCAAGTAACTGAGTTTTCATCTCGACAACCGACAGTCATAGCAGCCCCCAATCTTCCAAACCTCGATGAAGGGCCAGATGAGGAGATTGATTTAGCGCTTATTGGGAGCCGATGAAGCTGCTGGAGATAAGGGAAGAAAAGAGCTTTCGAGGATGTTGGAGAGGATAGTTTGAGGAAGAGAAGGAAGAAGGAAAGGAGAGAATGCAAACGGGCAGGAGCAGAGAGCCTGCAGACTCATGACTCACATATGTCAAAGCTGCAGAAGTGAGCTTGAGGAGCAGGAAGCTCCACCATGACTCAGCCCGATCTTTCTAGTGGTCGTGACCCTTCAGATGAGCCACCTTCAGCCTTAATTGACACAGAGGCCATAGAAGTGGCCATACTAATGAGGGGGTGACCACTCCCCCTGTGGATACTTCATTGAGTGCGCCGATGTTACACCCCGTACATTTTAAATGAATAAATATTCTAATGGCATGTTGGTTAAGGGATTTAGAAGGCAAGCCAAAAAAATAATAATAAAATAAAAAGTCGGTTTTTCATTGATATCAATAGATTTCCAAAAAAAAGGGGAATATAGGTGATAAGAAGGAACCCACGACATTTATACATATTTACTTCCGATTACGCTACGAAACGCGGTGTAAACTCTGTTCCAGCTTAGATACCGAGGTATAAAGCTGTAGAGAGCAATCCTACGGAGTTGGTTTCGTGCAATTTGGCCGGCGAAACATCGTGCTACCGAGGTAAAGTGAATAGAATTGCTTTAAATTAGTACCAATGTGTTCCTAGCCTTGGAGTGAGCATTTATCCCTTCTGTACTATCGAGAAATAACAAGTTTTCGACTGTTTTCTGAAAGGCTGAAGTTTGGGATAAATATATATCAAAAGTGATAATTTCTCCCGGATATTAATGTATTTAGTTCTAATTAACATGTATATGAATGTAGTTGGGAGAAACAACAGAAGTACCGACGGAAATCACATCGGTCAGTCGGGTATTTAGAAACCAGGTATGTAAAGTTATCCTTTCGGCAAGCCAGGAAGTACAGTCTAGAAAATAAATAGAATAAAGGCTATAAATATACACCCAGCGTACAGGAACGCTTTTAGTATAATTTCCAGCAAGCATGCTAGTATATCATTACGTATCATGTGATAATCAGAATAACGGATAGTCGGATGATTTTTGATGGTAATGTGGTATCAGCTAGTAGCTCAACATGTTCTTACGTAGTACCCAGAATGGATGTTGTAAAAGCAGTATAATGAATTAGCAAGATTACAGATAGTATGTATTACATTTGTTGAGACTGTATTCGGTAATAGATGGCACATCTTATGTTTTTGAGCTACATCCAGTTATAGATGGCATGTTCTATGTTATCGAGTTATATCCAGATATAATCAGATCAGTAATTAGATATAGAAATAGCTCTAGATACAGATGAAGCTCTAGAAATAAATATGGCTCTAGAAACTGATATAGCTTCAGATCGCGGATAACAATAATCAGATAAACAGATAAAGGCCAGGTAGCAGTTAGCCCAGCAATCAGAAATAGTGTAAAACAGAATATAGCATCAGTTGTTTAGTACGGACTGGCCTTGAAATAAAAGAAGAGAATATGATTAGTATTTTTCATTTGAGCATGCTTACTGTGTATGTGTTTTGCATGTTGAGACTTGTTATGGCATGTGGGCACCCTTTAGCATCCCCACCGCCCCTAGGTTATAGTTGTGTCGATACTAGATTCAGATACCGCCACCAGCTGGGCGATGCCGTCTTCCTAGAGGACGATGACGGCCGACCATCATGATAATACGGTCCAGATTACCCTACTTGCAGGGGCAGTTTAGTTCACTCTGCGCAGAGCCAAATTACCCTGTTTACAGGGACAGACTATTCTGTGTGCGCTTGTGGCCGGGGGCAGTTTCAGATACAGATTTGTACAAAATTACCCTGTTGTGTGTTTACACCCAGAGGCAGTTTCAGTCACAGATACAGCAGCAGATTACCCCGTTGAGCGCTTGCACCCAGAGGCAGGAGTCTTCGGACTCAGACACAGCTCATTGTCAGAGGCCAAGGCCAGAGCTACGTACCCAAGGGGGCCAGTAGGAGGAGCTCACTGTTATCAAATGAGTGGAGTGACTTATTTTTGGTTGGTTTAGACTCGGGTAGGGGTAAATAGATTGTTCTGTTGGTTGGCACCTTCCGACTTATGGGGGTCAGTCAGGTATTGTGTGTATTTATATGTATATCTATATGTGCTATTAGATACTGATAGGCAGTAGGACGACACGTCGTCAGGTATGCCCAGTTTAGTTATAGAATAGGTAAACTCTCCCCAGTTATCCTCAGCCAGATAGACTCGGCTACTTCCTACTTATATGTCATATTATTGTTGTTACCCATTCAGTTGTATATTTCAGTTTGCTTTACAGGCTCGGTATCTGTAGCAGTGACGCCCGTAGGGGCGCTGCATTGCTTGCCTGCAAGTACTCACAGACGAGGAGCCGATCCCTCGTGATCCTAGCCAGCACAGAGTTATCAACTCCTGTCATCCGGAGCTTGATATTCAGAGGTGTATTTCATTTTCTTTTGTTGTATAGTACGGGTAGGTCGGGGCCCTATCCCGAGCATCTTATCAGTATTCCTAGAGGCTTGCAGTCTGTATAGATTTCCCTGTAGTTAGTTGTGCCGGTCTTGTGAGGCCGTGCGTTTTGTTTAGTTGCTTAGCTTTGTTGATTATGTTGGTCGTGTGGGGCCATAGTCTAATGGTAGTGGTGACCTTGTCGGTCATGTAGTCGTTTAGTATTTTATTATATTGTGTTAAAGATAACTACACAGCATGGTGGCCTTGTCGGCCCGCATAGGTTTTCCTATATGAGATGATTCTTGTTAGCTGATGATACAATACATGTGGCTATAGGCCTAGTCGGCCGGAGGCTGTATTTACAGCCGTTATATAGCCCGTTGTTTCCTTGAATTTGAGTCAGAGTCAGCCAAAGCACCAGATGTGCTCAGGCTGGACCATTTAGCAGCCCAGAGTCTAGCAGGCGCCAGGTGCCCGTCATAACCCCCCAAGGTGGGATGTGACAAACTTGTTATCAGAGCGGTTCGTGTCCTAGGGAGTCTGCAAGCCGTGCTATGTAGAGTTTTGTCTATGGATGTGTTGTGCACCATATACTGTAGGCAGGAGGCTGCGAGGCATAATAGGATGGTTACCCTTCTTTCATACTCAGTCGTGCCATAGCACAATACAGTATAGGGTTGGTTCTTTTGAAACTTACCACCCTCTTTGTCTATAGATACTATGGCGGATCAGTGGCACCCTACTACAGGCAGGAGATTAGATATAGCGGCAGGCGAGGGCACCAACAGGATGCCTCACTTACAGCCAGACTCCGCCCGGTCTGAGGGTGATATGAAGGTGTCATCTCAACCCTCCCAGCAGTCTCCGCCTCGCCAGACACCATTTGAGGTAGCACCGCCTCCCACAGCTCCTGCACCTACTTCATCTGATCAGGAGCTACATAGTGCGGTGGTTATGTTGACCCAGATGCTAGCTACTCAGCGTTAGCCAGTACCACCTACAGCAGCAGAATCTCTAGGTAGGCCAGGTAGTTCCAGGGTTAGAGAATTCTTGGCATTGGGACCCCCTCAGTTTACTGGGTCAGATCAAGCAGAGGACCCTCAGGACTTTCTGGACCAGATACAGAGAATCTTTAGAGTCATGCACGTAACCCCAGCAGAATTAGTGGAATTAGCAGTGTTCCGGTTGAGGGATATTGCCGTTTTGTGATACGAAAGTTGGGAAAGATCTCAGGGAAGAGATGCAGCCCCTCCTACTTGGTCCAGCTTCTCAGAGGCCTTCCCGGACCACTACTTACCCCGAGAGGTCAGACAGGCCCGGATGGACCAGTTCTTACACTTAGAGCAGGGGGCCAGGAGCGTCCGTGAGTATTCTTTATAGTTCGACGCCTTAGCCCGCTATGCTCCCGCATTTGTGGACACCATGTCGTCCAGAGTCCATCGCTTTATTATGGTCCTGAATTTAGATTACATAGAGACATGCATGATGGCTACTTTGAGAGAGGATATGGACATAGCCAGGGTACAGGCCTTCGCAAAAACAATTGAGGGCGTGAGACAGCGGCAGCGGGGCGACAGGTAGGCGACTCCAGAGCAGCGCCGTAGAAACAAACCCGTTGAGATTCAGGGGGAAATCCCTAGGGGGATGAGACCACGGTTTTTAGATAGGCCACCCAGATCCTTACCTCCGGTACAACAGTAGAGAGGTAGATTTGTTTGCCGAAGTCAGTCAGAGTCCGGTAGCAGTTTACGGACAGTAGCATCACCTCAGCAGCGGAGGGCAGAACAGAGTAGATTTGCACCTACCCCTTGTACTATATGCCACCGACCCCATTCTGGAGCCTGCAGGCAAGGCTTCTCAGGGTGCTATTACTGTGGACAGGAAGGGCATTTAATGAGAGATTGTCCAGCCAGGGGACAGGGTAGTCAGGATGATCTGGATAGAGCGTCAGCAGGGCCACGAGTTCCAGCAGCCTCAGCAGGGCGCAGACCCCCAGGTTCAGGAAATAGGGGTCGAGGTAGACCAGGAGCCTCTGGCTCAGGTGCAGGCCCCAGCCGTACCTATGCATTACCAGGGAGGCAGGATTCAGAGGCATCTCCCGACGTGGTCACAGGTATATTGACTATCTGCTCATGCCCTATTTATGTATTGATTGATCCAGGGTCTACCTTGTCATATATTACACCATTTGTGGCCCGGAAGTTGGGTATCGAACCAGAATTGCTTCAGCAGCCCTTTTTAGTGTTTACACCGGTCGGTGACTCGATTACAGCTAAAAGAGTTTACCGAGGGTGTACGGTAGAGGTTGCTGATTGCCAGACCACAGTAGACTTAATAGAACTTGAGATGGTCGACTTCGATGCCATTATGGGTATGGACTGGTTAGTGCCAGGCTATGACAACTTAGAATGCTGGACCAAGACGGTCCGATTTCACTTTCTGGGGGAAGCAGTGCGAGAGTGGAAAGGGAGCACAGCTACGCCAAAAGGTAGGTTCATTTCCTACCTTCAGGCGAGAAAATTAATAGCAAAGGGATGTATTTACCACCTAGTTAGAGTCCAGGACGTTCAGGTGGAACCTCCAACTCTTCAGTCTGTTCCAGTGGTCAATGAATTCCCTGACGTATTTCCAGATGAGTTGCCTGGTATCCCTCCCGAAAGGGAGATAGATTTTGCAATTGACTTGTTGCCAGGGACTCAACCCATATCCATTCCCCCGTATCGCATGGCACCACCTGAGCTTAGAGAGTTGAAAGAGCAGTTAAAAGATTTGCTCGACAAAGGCTTTATCAGGCCTAGTACTTCCCCGTGGGGTGCGCCAGTTCTGTTTGTGATAAAGAAAGATGGCTCACTCGTATGTGTATAGACTACCGGCAGCTGAATAAGGTAACGGTTAAAAACAAATACCCGCTCCCTAGAATAGATGATTTGTTTGACCAGTTGCACGGGGCCAGATGTTTCTCTAAGATAGATCTGAGGTCCGGATACCACCAGGTCTGGGTTCGTGAGAGGGACATTCCAAATACTATTTTCATGACCAGGTATGGTCACTTTGAATTTCTAGTCATGTCTTTTGGGCTGACGAATGCTCCTGCAGTGTTTATGGACCTAATGAACAACATATTCAGACCGTAATTAGATCTGTTTGTGATAGTAATTATCGATGATATTCTGGTATATTCTCATTCAGAGACAGATCACCAAAACCATTTGCGAACAGTACTCCAGATCCTTAGGGACCATCAGCTGTACGCCAAGTTTTTTAAGTGTGAGTTCTGGATGAACTTAGTTGCCTTTTTGGGGCATATCATGTCGAATGCTGGTATACAGGTGGACACACAAAAAATAGAGGCGGTCAAGACATGGCCCAGACCTACCACTCCGACCGAGATCCGCAGTTTCCGGGTTTAGCAGGGTATTTACTGGAGATTTATTGAAGGATTCTCCATTATAGCGGCACCTCTAACAAAGCTGACACAGAAAGCAGCAAAATTTCAGTGGACGGAGGCATGTGAGTAGAGTTTTCAAGAGTTGAAAGACAGATTGACCTCCGCCCCAGTACTAGCATTGCCAGAGGGAACAGATGGGTATGCGGTGTATTGCGACGCTTTAGGCATTAGACTGAGTTGTGTGTTGATGCAACATGGAAAGGTAATTGCTTATGCTTCCAGATAGCTGAGGAAGCACGAAAAGAACTATCCGACCCATGACCTGAAACTGGCCGCAGTGATCCATGCTCTAAAAATCTGGAGGCATTATCTGCATGGCGTTCATGTAGAAATTTTTACAGATCATAAGAGCCTGCAGTACATTTTCACACAGAGGGAGTTAAATCCGCGGCAGCGTTGCTGGTTAGAATTGCTGAAAGATTAAAATGTAAATATTCTATACCACCCAGGGAGAGCTAATGTAGTAGCAGATGCCCTCAATCGTAAGTCAATGGGGAGTTTAGTGTATTTGCGACTCGAGAAGCGGGAGTTAGTCAAGGAAATTCATCAGCTAGCTGGTTTAGCCGTTCGAGTAGTAGAGACAGAAAATAACAGAGCGGTGATTCAGAACTCTACTGTGTCATCGTTAGTTACAGAGGTAAAAGAATGGTAGTACGAGGACCCTGACTTAGTCCAACTCAGAGATAGAGTTCAGAAAGGTAAGGAGCCAGATTTCCAAGTGACTGAGGATGAAGTGCTGCGTTGTAAGGGCCACCTATGTGTCCCGAATGTTTCAGGGCTTCGTCAGCAGATCATGCATGAGGTACATTATGCTCGCTATTCCCTCCATCCAGGGGCAACGAAAATGTACCACGACATTAGAGACATCTACTAGTGGCCAGGTATGAAAGCTGAAATAGATGAATTTGTATCTAGATGTCCTAACTGCCAGCAGGTGAAAGCAGAACACCAGAAACTGGGCGGTCTGACGCAGGATATAGCCGTGCCCTTGTGGAAATGGGAAGCGATGAATATGGATTTTGTAATAGGGTTACCCCATACCAGATGCAGAAATGATTCTATTTGGGTAATAGTTGACAGGCTGACAAAATTAGCTCATTTCTTGCCAGTGAAAGCTACCTTCTCGGCCGAGGATTATGCCGAATTATATATCAGAGAAATAGTTAGATTACATGGAGTGCCGATATCTATTATTTTAGATAGAGGAGCAAAATTTACAGCGAGATTCTGGCAGTCATTCCAGAGAGGCCTGGGGACACAGATTAACTTGAGTATAACCTTTCATCCTCAGACAGACGGGCAAGCAGAACGAACTATCCAAACGCTCGAAGATATGCTACGAGGGTGTGTACTAGATTTTGGGGGTAGCTAGGATGAGCATTTGCCGTTGATTGAATTTGCCTATAATAACAGTTATCATTCAGCTATCCAGATGGCGCCCTTTGCAGCATTATATGGGTGGAAATGTAGGTCACCCGTTGGCTGGTTTGAAGTGGGGGAGACAGCGCTGATTGGGACGGATGTTATTTGTCAGTCAGAAGAGGCGGTGAAGCTTATCAGAGAACGCCTACTGACTGCTCAGAGCGTCCAGAAGTCTTATGCAGATATACGGTGCAGAAATCTAGAATTTGAAGTAGATGACTGGGTATATTTGAAAGTGTCTCCGATGAAAGGGGTGATGAGATTTTGCAAGAAAGGCAAGCTTAGCCCGAGGTTCATTGGGCCATATCAGATTCGGCGGAGAATAGATCGAGTTGCATACGAATTGAACTTGCCTCCAGAGTTAGCGTCTATTCACCCAGTATTCCATGTATCTATGTTGAGGAAGTTCGTAGGAGACCCTTCCACAGTTGTTCCAGTTCAGGATGTCCAGGTCACAGAAGAGTTAGCATATGAAGAGGTTCCAGTAGCTATCTTAGATAGACAAATTCGTAGATTGAGAACAAAATACATTGCGTCTGTCAAGGTATTGTGGCATAACAGGAACCGAGAAAAGATGACCTGGGAAGCCGAGGAGGACATGAAAGCCAGATATCCCCACTTATTCCAGGCATAGGCAAATAGGAGGAATTTTGAGATAGTCCATAATACAGGGAAAACTCTGCCAAAATTTTTCTAGAAACAAGTTGAGTAAGTTGAGATCCTCTAGACAGAATGTCATTCGAGGACGAATGTCCTTAAGGGGGGGAGGATGTTACACCCCGTAAATTTTAAATGAATAAATATCCTAATGGCATGTTGGTTAAGGGATTTAGAAGGCAAGCAAAAAAAAAGAAAAAAATAAAAAAATAAAAAAATAAAAAATAAAAAAATAAAAAGTCGGTTTTTCATTGATATCAATAGATTTCCAAAAAAACAGGGGAATATAGGTGATAAGAAGGAACCCATGACATTTATACATATTTACTTCCGATTACGCTACGAAACGCGGTCTAAACTCCGTTCCGGCTTAGATACCGAGGTATAAAGCTGTAGAGAGCAATCCTACGGAGTTGGTTTCGTGAAATTTGGCCGGCGAAATATCGTGCTACCGAGGTAAAGTGAATAGAATTGCTTTAAATTAGTACCAATGTGTTCCTAGCCTTGGAGTGAGCATTTATCCCTTCTGGACTATCGAGAAATAACAAGTTTTCGACTGTTTTCTGAAAGGTTGAAGTTTGGGATAAATATATATCAAAAGTGATAATTTCTCCCGGATATTAATGTATTTAGTTCTAATTAACATGTATATGAATGTAGTTGGAAGAAACAGCAGAAGTACCGACGAAAATCACATCGGTCAGTCGGGTATTCAGAAACCAGGTATGTAAAGCTATCCTTTCGGCAAGCCAGGAAGTACAGTCTAGAAAATAAATAGAATAAAGGCTATAAATAGACACCCAACGTACAGGAACGATTTTAGTATAATTTCCAGCAAGCATGCTAGTATATCATTACATATCATGCGATAATCAGAATAACGGATAGTCGGATGATTTTAGATAGTAATGTGGTATCAGCAAGTAGCTCAGCGTGTTCTTACGTAGTACCCAGAATGGATGTTGTAAAAGCAGTATAATGAATTAGCAAGATTACAGATAGTATGTATTACATTTGTTGAGACTGTATTCGGTAATAGATGACATAACTTATGTTTTTGAGCTATATCCAGTTATAGATGGCATGTTCTATGTTATCGAGTTATATCTAGATATAATCAGATCAGTAATCAGATATAGAAATAGCTCCAGATATAGATGTAGCTCCAGAAACAAATATGGCTCTAGAAACTGATATAGCTTCAGATCGCGGATAACAATAATCAGATAAATAGATAAAGGCCAGGTAGCAGTTAGCCCAGCAATCAGAAATAGTGTAAAACAGAATATTGCATCAGTTGTTTAGTACGGACTGGCCTTGAAATAAAAGAAGAGAATATGATTAGTATTTTTCATTTGAGCATGCTTGCTGTGTATGTGTTTTGCATGTTGAGACTTGTTATGGCATGTGGGCACCCTTTAGCATCCCCACCGCCCCTGGGTTATAGCTGTGTCGATACCAGATTCAGATACCGCCACCAGCTGGGCGATGCCGTCCGCCTAGAGGACAATGATGGCCGACCACCATGATAATACGGTCCAGATTACCCTACTTGCAGGGACAGTTCAGTTCACTCTGCACAGAGCCAGATTACCCTGTGTACAGGGACAGACTACTCTGTGTGCGCTTGTGGCCGGGGGCAGTTTTAGATACAGATTTTTATAAAATTACCCTGTTGTGTGTTTACACCCAGGGGCAATTTTAGTCACAGATACAGCAGCAGATTACCCCGTTGAGCGCTTGCGCCCAGAGGCAGGAGTCTTCGGACTCAGACACAGCTCATTGTCAGAGGCCAAGGCCTGAGCTACGTACCCAAGGGGGCCGGTAGGAGGAGCTCATAGTTATCAGATCAGTGGAGTGACTTATTTTTGGTTGGTTTAGACCCGGGTAGGGTTAAATAGATTGTTCTGTTGGTTGGCACCTTCCGGCTTATGGGGGTCGGTCAGGTATTGTGTGTATTTATATGTATATGTATATGTGCTATTAGATACTGATAGGCAGTAGGACGACACGTCGTCAGGTACGCCCAGTTTAGTTACAGAATAGGTAAACTCTCCCCAGTTATCCTCACCCAGATAGACTCGGCTACTTCCTACTTATATGTCATATTATTGTTGTTACCCATTCAGTTGTATATTTCAGTTTGCTTTACAGGCTCGGTATCTGTAGCAGTGACGCCCGTAGGGGCGCTGCATTGCTTGCCTGCAGGTACTCACAGACGAGGAGCCGATCCCTCGTGATCCTAGCCAGCACAGAGTTATCAACTCCTGTCATCCGGAGCTTGATATTCAGAGGTGTATTTCATTTTCTTTTGTTGTATAGTACGGGTAGGTCGGGGCCCTATCCCGAGCATCTTATCAGTATTCCTAGAGGCTTGCAGTCTGTATAGATTTCCCTGTAGTTAGTTGTGCCGGTCTTGTGAGGCCGTGCATTTTGTTTAGTTGCTTAGCTTTGTTGATTATGTTGGTCGTGTGGGGCCATAGTCTGATGGTAGTGGTGACCTTGCCGGTCACGTAGTCGTTTAGTATTTTATTATATTGTGTTAAAGATAACTATACAGCATGGTGGCCTTGTCAGCCCGCATAGGTTTCCCTATATGAGATGATTCTGGTTAGCTGATGATACAATACAGGTGGCTATAGGCCCAGTCAGCCGGAGGCTGTATTTACAGTCGTTATATAGCCCGTTGTTTCCTTGAATTTGAGCCAGAGTCAGCCAAAGCACCAGATGTGCTCAGGCTGGACCGTTTAGCAGCCCAGTGTCTAGCAGGCACCAGGTGCCCGTCATACCCCCCAAGGTGGGGTGTGACAGCCGACCACCGCTAGAGCCACCATTGCAACAGAGGTACCTCCTCCGCAAGATGATAGGAGCACCTAGAGCGCCACAAGTATGTTCCCTTTCCTACGTTCTTGTAGTTCGTGCTTCGGGGACGAAGCGTAAAATTTTCAAAAAGGGGAAGGGGTGTACTTGTAATTTTTTGGATTTTTGGATTTGTCCGAGGTTTTTTCTTGCCATGTTTCTTTTTCCTTGGGCATGCTTTCTAGCAGAACCGGCATGTTTAGGATTTAATTTTCTTATTTTGTGATTTTTGTTTAATTAGGAAATAACTCAGGAGTACTCAGCCAATGAAAATACACTAGTTTTGATTTTTGAAAAAAATTTACCCTTTTTAAAATTTTTGATGCATTAGCTATATATTTGTGACTGCATGCATGATTTATGTGGATCTTTTGATGTTATTTAGTTTATTAGCATGAGGAGTCTTGTTAAGCCATGTGAAAAATAGACAAGTAAGGTGAATATAAGTCATGTACCATGAGTGAGCGAGGTGTAATACTTAGTTCAGTACTGTGTTGAAGATCTAGAACTTGCCTGGTTGGACTTTGCATAGGCTAAGGATGGTTGGTTAGGTTATGATCATAGGCCGTTCTTTGTTAAGCTTATTTTTAGCCTAAATAACCCTACCAAAATCATATGATTCCCTTGATCCCAATTTTGAGCCTTTAATAGACGATTTTTCTTTGATTAACTAATGAACCGTACCCATTTTTCTTATAATGAACTTCTTTTGGCCTTGGTCCTTTCTTGGATATTGTGAACCTCAACATAGGAAAAATTCCTAAGTTGAGGGTGGCTAGAGTAGGGGTGCATAAATGGTGGAAACGAGAAAAAGGGGGAAAAAAGAGAAAAGGTTAAAAATAAGGTGTGGTATAAAAAAAAGATATGGAAAATGTGAAAATCTTGAAAAAGAAAATTCAAACGATAAAAAATAGTATAAAATGCTTGAAAAAGTTGAAAATACACCACACCCATATAAATGCACATAAAAGAGGTGAAAAGGGAAGAAAAGGAATGAAAAGCATAAAGGGTGAAATGGGTGAATGGTGAAGCCAGTGTATGTAGTGCCAAGGAAGGGATAGTCACTCATAAAATATTTCATATTTATCATGTCCAGCCCTAAAAGCCTACATTACAAGCCACAACAAGTCCTATAGTGATCCTAATATGACCATCTGACAGACCGAAGTAGAGAAAATAAGGGCAAACCTATGGTATCTGTACATAGTACATGAAACTTCTTTGTTGAGAGTGAGCGTCTCGCTTGTTTAGTCCCATGTAATAATTGACACTATATCTGTGAGTGGAGACTTCATTTGTTGTGAGAGTACATGGATTATGCTTACTTTTACCATTGGTCTGTGTGGAAAGCATCGGTGATGACTTGATTGCATGTTGATAGCTAGATGACAAGTCTTGATCCCTTTTTAGCATGTTTGTGGTTGCTTGTAGTACATTAGCTAATGTTGGTTCATGGGAAAGGGTCAGAAATTGTTGAATGTATAGTGAATGTTTTGTTTGGCATTGGCTGTAGTATCCTAGGTTTATTTTCTAGTTGAGCGTCGTATTTTATTTTTCTTTTCTTTGCCTGAGGACATGCAAAAGTCTTAAGTTAGGGGTATTGATGTGCTTTGAGTTTACAGTACTTTCAACGCTCAAAACTAAGAAAATTACATGGACTTAGGTATGTTTATATGGATATAAGGCACTTTTTCTTTGGTTACAAGACAAATAGGTGTTGGAGCAAGAATGTGCAAAAGATAGCCTGAAAGTGCAGAAAATAGGTTAGGTCACAAGTCTCAGTACGAGCTGTAGGTTGACGTTACGAGCCATACTGCAGATCGTGTAAAGTTTTAGATGGCTAAGTATGAAGTGTGCATGTTACGATTCTCAGTACGAGTCGTACATGCCTTGTATGGGCTGTAGTATTGAATCATGGAAAGATTGAGAAGATTTGCACAAGAGGCTGACTCCTGACACGGATAGATAGTACGAGTCGTGACATCAAGGTATGAGTCATACCATCACACTCGTGAAGAACTTCAGAAAAATTGAGAATTCTCAGAGTTAGACCACGAAATCACAGTACGACTCGTAGGAAGCATGTATGAGTCGTACCAAGGTCCAACACTTAGCCAAATTTTAGCCAGTCAATGACATACAGGAAGCAGGTACGACTCGAAGAAACATGCTATGGGTCATAGGATTGGTCATGACACAGGCGACATCAGTTATGGAAATTCACCCTGTTAGCAAAGGAAAAGGATTTTTACGTCTGTATAAATACGTTTTATGTTTTATTTTCATTAGACAACATTAGAGGACACCAGAATTGAGTTAGAGAATATTGAGACAAGAAAGAATTGAGTTGATTGCTTGTGATCAGCCTTTTCTTGATTTTTTCTTGATCTTCATACTTTGTTCTTGAGGATTTTGCTGATATATTTAGAGAAGTTTTTCTCTCATCCATAATTGTAAGTATTGATTTAAGTTTCTAATCATGAATTCAAATCACAACCTTGCAACTATAAGAGGCTAAAACTTCCATAGCTAGGGTTCTAGGAACCATGGTAACAAGCTAGGGTTACATTAAAGTGATTCAAAACCAATGCAAAACACTTGTATTGTACTCTCTTCATGCTTAAAAGTTTCTTAACGGTGTACAACGTTAGGACTTGCCTGAATTCTTTACGTGCTTGAGCTTAGAGAGGTAGAGATTAGGAAAAGAGAATTACAACAAAGCCTTGATCTTGATGATCATTGTATTAACTTGAGCTGTGGTCACAGGATAGTTAAATTTGGGACATATTGATAACGGTTAGTGTGCAATCGCTCATGAGACCTGACCCGGTGATTGAGTGTAGTCATTCAATAGGGACGAACCAGCCATTTGGATGAACCTTAGTTATCAGTTCTACAAGTAAGTATTGGTGATGATCATGTATGTATACCCAAAGCAGTTATGAACCCATGGGGAACAAAAACCTTAGTTATCTTTCATTCTTGATTTCAACCAAAATTTTAACAATTGTTTTTAATTATTGTTTTCTTTAGAACCCCCAATTTGGAGTAACTACCCAACAAGTTCACTTACTGGCTTTAGTCTAGCTCTTCCATATTCCCTATGGGTTCGATCCCAACCTCTAGTTGGGTTCTTTATTGACAACGTCCACTTCATACTTCAGTAGGAGGTATGGTTTGAGTGTTAACAACTACTTGGCCTATATTTCGGAGCACCCAGTATGGCCCGATGAATCTAGGGATAAACTTGCCCTTCTTGCCAAATCTCATAACGCACTTAGTTGGCAAAACTTTCAGGAATACCCAATCTTTGACATTAAACTCTAAGTCTCTACACCGTATATCAGAATAGGACTTCTGACGACACTGGGCTGTCAGTAAATATTCTCTGATAAGTTTCATTTTCTCTTCTGATTATGTATCAGATCAGGTCCAATCAACCCTGACTTACCTACTTTAAACCATCCTATGGGGGATCTACATTTCCGCCCGTATAAAGCTTCATAAGGAACCATCTTGATGGTAGAATGGTAACTATTACTATATGCAAACTCAATAAGAGGTAAGTGTTCATCCCAACTTCCTTTGAAGTCTAGCACACATGCCCATAACATATCTTCGAGCATCTGAATGGTGCGCTCTGCTTCGCCATCTGTCTGGGGATGAAAAGCTATACTCAAATTAACATGTGTCCCCAAACCTCTCTGGAATGACTTCCAAAATCTAGCTGTGAACTGGACCCCTATGACAGAAATGATAGACACTGGAACACCGTGCAGTTGGACTATCTCCTTAATGTACAACTCAACATAATCTTCAGATGAAAACATGGTACTGACTGGAAAAAAATGAGTTGATTTTGTCAGCCTATCATAAATGATCCAAATAGAGTCAAATTTATGTCTGGTGCGACGTAACCCTGTAACAGGATTACCCCATACCAGACGCAGAAATGATTCCATTTGGGTAATAGTAGACAGGCTAACAAAATCAGCTCATTTCCTACCAGTGAAGGCTACCTTCTCAGCTGAGGATTATGCCGAATTATATATCAGAGAAATAGTTAGACTACATGGAGTGCCGGTATCTATTATTTCAGACAGGGGAGCACAATTCACAGCTAGATTTTGGCAGTCGTTCCAGAGGGGTCTGGGAACGCAGATCAATTTGAGCACAGCATTCCACCCTCAGACAGATGGACAGGCTGAGCGAACTATCCAAACGCTCGAAGATATGCTACGGGCGTGCGTACTAGATTTTGGGGGTAGCTGGGATGAACATCTATCGCTGATTGAATTTTCTTATAATAACAACTACCAATTAACTATTCAGATGGCGCCTTTCGAGGCATTATACGGGCGAAAATGTAGATCGC
This sequence comes from Datura wrightii, assembly GCA_035772735.1. Classification (NCBI taxonomy): domain Eukaryota; kingdom Viridiplantae; phylum Streptophyta; class Magnoliopsida; order Solanales; family Solanaceae; genus Datura; species Datura wrightii. Next base: position 1,222,289 of record JASDFA010000027.1, read on the forward strand.
CGGTGGGCTGGTTTGAAATAGGAGAATCAGCATTAGTTGGCCCAGACATTGTTCGGCAGTCCGAGGAAAAGATAAAGCTTGTCCGAGAACGTTTATTGACTGCTCAGAGCCGCCAGAAGTCGTATGCAGATATGCGGCGTAGAAATCTAGAATTTGTGGTAAGTGACTGGGTATACCTGAAGGTGTCTCCGATGAAAGGGGTGATGAGATTTGGCAAGAAAGGCAAGCTTAGCCCAAGATTCATTGGGCCATATCAGATTCGGCGAAAAATAGGCCGAGTTGCATACGAGTTGAACTTGCCTCCAGAGTTAGCATCTGTTCAACCAGTGTTCCATGTTTCTATGTTAAGGAAGTTCATAGGGGACCCTTCTACAGTAGTTCCGGTTCAAGATGTCCAGGTCACAGAAGAGTTAGCATATGAAGAAGTTCCCGTAGCTATCTTAGACAGACAAATTCGCAGGTTGAGAACTAAAGATGTTGCATCTGTCAAAGTATTGTGGCATAATAGGAATCGTGAGGAAATGACGTGGGAAGTAGAAGAAGATATGAAAGTCAGATACCCTCACCTATTTCAGGCCCATTCAGGGGACAGGTATGTCCGTATTATTACTTATGCAGTACCTTATGGTTGTATGTCTGTGAATGATAAAGAGTGATATTTAGTTATCCAGTGGATCCTAGAATATTATGTGCAGTGCCTGTGTTGGACTTTTCTGTATTTCAGGTTTTTGCTATAGTCCATATTACAGGGGATACTCTGCCGAAATTTTTCTAGAAAATAAAGTAAGTAGTCCTATAGATAACAGTGTACATTCGAGGACGAATGTTCTTAAGGGGGGGAGAATGTTATACCCCGTAGAATCCCCGACACCTAGACGACCTATTCGCACGTTGGTTAAGCATATTAGAAGGCCATACGTTCTAGAGAAAGGCCGGGAAAAAGATCGGACGAGAAACACGTCGAACCATCGCGGGAGGAGCTGAGGCAGAGCCCCTCCGCTATTGCAGCGTGTCACGGAGGTGAGGCCTCCGCGATGGCTCCGTGACACGTTGCCCAGGTTCAGGGTCAAGTATATAAGCCCCACTTCGGTTTAAATTCATTTTAATTAAAGGAAAATTACCAGAAAATAGAGGGTACGGCAGAGAGGAGTAAGAACGAAGGAAATTAAATAATTTTCGTTCGATTACGCTGCTAAACACTGCCCAAATTCAAATTAACCCCAGATACTGAGGTATTTAGCAGCAGAGAGCATTCCTACGGATTTAGTTTCATAAAATACGGCCGACGAATCGGCGAGCCGCCGAACTAAGGTAAGTAGAATTGCTCTAAATTAATGTCTATGTGTTCCTAGCTAAGAAGTGAATATTTCTCCCTTCTGGACCGCTGAAAAATAACGAGTTTTCGACCGTTTTTCGAAAGGTTAAAGTTGGGATAAATATATATATCTAAAGTTACAATTTCTCCCGAAAATTAATGTATTTAGTTCTAATTGACGTGTATATGAATGTAGTTGGGAGAAACAGTAGAAGTACCGATGGAAATCACATCGGTCAGTCCGGTACTCAGAAACCAGGTATGTAAAGTTATTCTTTCGGCAAGCCAGGAAGTACAACTTAGAAAGTAAATAGAATAAAGGCTATTAACCGATACCCAGCGTACAGGAACGATTTTAGTACAATTTCCAGCAAGCATGCTAGTCCATTAATTACGTATCATGCGATAATCAGAATAGTAGATATTCAGGCAATACGTATTACATCTGTTGAGATTGTATCCAGTAGTAGGTGGTACATTTTATGTTATTGATCTATATCCAGATATAATCAGATAGACAGATAAAGGCCAGGTAGAAGTTAGTCCAGCAATCAGGAATAGTGTAAAACAGAATATAGTTTCAGTTATTTAATACAAACTGGCCTTGAGATACAAGAAGAGAATATGGTTAGTATTTTGCATTGAGCATGCTTGCTGTGTATGTGTTTTGTATGTTGAGACTTGTTGTGGCATGTGGGCACCCTTTAGCATCCCCACCGCCCCTGGGTTATAGCTGTGTCAATACCAGATTCAGATACCGCCACCAGCTGGGCGATGCCGTCCGACTAAAGGACGATGATGGCCGACCACCATGATAATACGGCCCAGACCACCCTGCTTGCAGGGGTAGTTCAGTTTACTCTGCGCAGAGCTAGCACACCCTGTTTACAGGGGCAGACCACTCTGTGTGCACACCTGTGCCCAGAGGCAGGAGTCTTCGGACTCAGACACAGTTTATTATCAAAGGCCAAAGCCTGAGCTACGTACCCAAGGGGGCCAGTAGGAGGAGCTCACAGTTATCAGATGAGTGGAGTGACTTGTTTTTGGTTGGTTTAGACCCGGGTAAGGGTAAATAGATTGCTTGCTTGGTTGGCACCTTCCGGCTTATGGGGGTCGGTCAGGTATTGTGTGTATTATTATGCATATTGATATGTGCTAGTAGATACTGATAGACAGAAGGAAGACACGTCTTCAGGTACGCTTAGTTAGTTACAGAATGTATAAACTCTCCCCAGTTATCCTCAGCTAGATAGACTCAGCTACTTCTTGCTTAAATGTCATGTTATTATGCTATTCGTTTCAGTTGCATATTTTAGTTTGCTTTACATGCTCAGTACCTGTGGTACTGATGCCCAGCGGGGCGCTGTATTGCTTGCCTACAGGTACTCACGGACGAGGAGCCGATCCCTCGTGATTCCAGCCAGCCAGTGAGTCATCAGCTCCTGTCATCCGGAGTCTGATTCCCAGAGGTGTAGCTCCTTTTCTTTTGTTGTGCAGCATGGGTAGGTCGGGGCCCTGTCCCGATCATTTTTATTAGTTTCTTACAGTATTCGTAGAGGCTTGCAGTCTGTATATATTCCCTGTGGTTATTTGAGCCGGTCGTGTGGGGCCGTGCAGTCTGCTGTAGCTATTTTGTATTCCAGTTTATGTTGGCCGTGTGGGGCCTTAGTTTGACAGTAGTGGTGACCTTGCCGGTCACGTAGTTTTACAGCAGTCTTGTGTTGAGTTACAGATAACTAGACAGCATGGTGGCCTTGTCGGCCTGCATAGGTTCCTTGTTACAAGTCTGTTTCTGTTTAGCTGTTGTTACAGGTACAGATGGCTACAGGCCAGTTGGCCAGAGGCTGTAGTTGCAGCCGTTATATAGCCGATTTGTTTTTTGAAATAGAGCCAAAGCCAGCCAAAGCACCAGATGTGCTAATGCTGGACAAGTTAACAGTCTAGAGTCTAGCAGGCACCAAGTGTCGTCATACCACCCAAGGTGGGGTGTGACAAACTTGGTATCAGAGCAGGTCGTATCCCAGGGAGTCTGCAAGCCGTGCTAAGTAGAGTCTTGTCTATGGATGTGTTGTGCACCACATACTATAGGCAGGAGGCTGCGAGGCATGTTAGGATTGTCACTCTTCTTTCTTATTCAATCGTGCTATAGAGCGGTACAGTATAGAGTTGACTTTTGAAACTCACCACCCTCTTTCCTCACAGATATTATGGCAGACCAGTGGCACCCAGCTACAGGTAGGAGATTGGATACAGCAGCGGGCGAAGGCACCAGTAGGATGCCTCAGTTACAGCCACATTCCGCCCGGTCTGAGAGCAATACCGAGGCGTCATCTCGGCCCTCCCAGCAGTCTCCGCCTCGCCAGACACCATTTGAGGCAGCACCGCCTCCCACAGCTCCTACACCCATTTCATCTGATCAGGAGCTACGTAGTGCGGTGGTTATGTTGACTCAGATGCTAGCTGCTCAGCGTCAGCCAGCACCACCTACAGCAGCAGAATCCCTAGGGGGGCCAGGTAGTTCCAGGGTTAGAGAATTCTTAGCGTTGGGACTCCCTCAGTTTACTGGATCGGATTCAGCGGAGGACCCTCAGGACTTTTTGGACCAGATGCAGAGGATCTTTAGAGTCATGCACGTAACCCCAGCAGAATCAGTTGAGTTAGCAGTGTTCCGGTTACGGGATATTGCTGTTTTGTGGTACGAAAGTTGGGAGAGGTCTTGGGGAAGAGATGCAGCCCCTCCTACTTGGTCCAGCTTTTCAGAGGCCTTCCTGGACCACTACTTACCCCGGGAGGTCAGACAGGCCCGGATGGACCAGTTCTTACATTTAGAGCAGGGGGCTAGGAGCGTCCGTGAATATTCCTTACAATTCGACTCCTTAGCCCGCTATGCTCCAGCATTTGTGGACATCATGTCGTCCAGGGTCCACCGCTTTATTATGGGCCTGAACCTAGAGTACATAGAGACGTGCATGACAGCTACTTTGAGGGAGGACATGGACATAGCCAGGGTACAGGCCTTCGCACAGACAATTGAGGGCCTGAGGCAGCGACAGCGGGGTGACAGACAGGCGACTTCAGAGCAGCGCCGTAGGAGCAGACCCGCCGAGGTTCAGAGGGAAATTCCTAGGGGGCCGAGACCACGGTTTTCAGATAGGCCACCCAGATCTTTACCACCTGTACAGCAGCGGAGGGGCAGGTTTATTTGCCGAAGTCAGTCAGAGTCCGGTAGCAGTTCACGGATAGTAGCCTCACCTCAACAGCGGAGGGCAGAACAGAGTAGATTTGCACCTACCCCTTGTCCTATATGCCACCGACTACATTCTGGAGCCTGCAGGCAAGGCTTCCCAGGGTGCTATTACTGTGGACAAGAAGGGCATTTAATGAGAGATTGTCCAGCCAGGGGACAGGGTAGTCAGGATGATCTGGATAGAGCGTCAGCAGGGCCACGAGTTCCAGCAGCCTCAGCAGGGCGCAGACCCCCAGGTTCAGGAAATAGGGGTCGAGGTAGACCAGGAGCCTCTGGCTCAGGTGCAGGCCCCAGCCGTACCTATGCATTACCAGGGAGGCAGGATTCAGAGGCATCTCCCGACGTGGTCACAGGTATATTGACTATCTGCTCATGCCCTGTTTATGTATTGATTGATCCAGGGTCTACCTTGTCATATATTACACCATTTGTGGCCCGAAAGTTGGGTATCGAATCAGAATTGCTTCAGCAGCCCTTTTCAGTGCTTACACCGGTCGGTGACTCGATTACAGCTAAAAGAGTTTACCGAGGGTGTACGGTAGAGGTTGCTGATCGCCAGACCACAGTAGACTTAATAGAACTTGAGATGGTCGACTTCGATGCCATTATGGGTATGGACTGGTTAGTGCCATGCTATGCCATCTTAGAATGCTGGACCAAGACGGTCCGATTTCACTTTCCGGGGGAAGCAGTGCGAGAGTGGAAAGGGAGTACGCCTACGCCGAAAGGTAGGTTTATTTCCTACCTTCAGGCAAGAAAATTAATAGCAAAAGGATGTATTTGCCACCTAGTTAGAGTCCAGGACGTTCGGGTGGAACCTCCGACTCTTCAGTCTGTTCCAATAATCAATGAATTCCCTGACGTATTTCCGGATGAGTTGCCTGGTATCCCTCCCGAAAGGGAGATAGATTTTGCGATTGACTTGTTGCCAGGGACTCAACCTATATCCATTCCCCGTATCGCATGGCACCAGCTGAGCTTAGAGAGTTGAAAGAGCAGTTAAAAGATTTGCTCGACAAAGGTTTTATCAGGCCTAGTACTTCCCCGTGGGGTGCGCCAGTTCTGTTTGTAAGAAAGAAAGATGGCTCACTCCGTATGTGTGTGGACTACCGGCAGCTGAATAAGGTAACGGTTAAAAACAAATACCCGCTCCCGAGAATAGATGATCTGTTTGACCAGTTGCAAGGGGCCAAATGTTTCTCTAACATAGATCTGAGGTCCAGATAACACCAGGTCCGGGTTCGTGAGAGAGACATTCCAAAGACTGCTTTCAGGACCAGGTATGGTCACTTTGAATTCCTAGTTATGTCTTTCGGGCTGACGAATGCTCCCGCAGTGTTTATGGACCTGATGAACAGCATAATCAGACCGTATTTGGATCTGTTCGTGATAGTATTTATCGATGATATTCTGGTATATTCTCGTTCAGAGACAGATCAACAGTACTCCAGATCCTTAGAGAACGTCAGCTGTACGCCAAGTTTTCTAAGTGCGAGTTCTGGCTGAACTCAGTTGCCTTTTTGGGGCACATCATGTCGGATGCTGGTATATAGGTAGACACACAGAAAATAGAGGCAGTCAAGACATGGCCCAGACCTACCACTCCGACCGAGGTCCGCAGTTTCTTGGGTTTAGCATGATATTATCGGAGATTTGTTGAAGGATTCTCCACTATAGCAGCACCTCTTACAAAGCTGACACAGAAAGCAGCAAAATTTCAGTGGACGGAGGCATGTGAGCAGAGTTTTCAAGAGTTGAAAGACCGATTGACCTCCGCCCCAGTACTAGTATTGCCAGAGGGAACAGATGGGTATGCGGTGTATTGCGACGCTTCAGGTTTGGGACTGGGTTGTGTGTTGATGCAGCATGGTAAGGTGATTGCTTATGCTTCCAGATAGCTGAGGAAACGCGAAAAGAACTATCCGACCCATGACCTGGAACTGGCCGCAGTGATCCACGCTCTGAAAATTTGGAGGCATTATCTGTATGGCATCCATGTAGACATTTTCACAGATCATAAAAGTCTGCAATACATTTTCACACAGAGGGAGTTAAATCTGCGGCAACGTCGCTGGTTAGAATTGTTGAAAGACTATGATGTAAATATTCTCTATCACCCAGGAAAAGCTAATGTAGTAGTAGATGCCCTGAGCCGTAAGTCAATGGGGAGTTTGGCGTATTTACGGCCCGAGAAGCGGGAATTAGCCAAGGAAATTCATCAACTAGCTGGTTTAGCCGTTCGAGTAGCGGAGACAGAAAATAACAGAGCGGTAATTCAGAATTCTGCCGAGTCATCACTAGTTACAGAGGTAAAAGAATGGCAGTACGAGGACCCTGACTTAGTGCAGCTCAGAGATAGAATTCAGAAAGGTAAAGAGTCAGATTTCCAAGTGACTGAAAATGAAGTACTACGTTGTGAGGGCCGTCTATGTGTCCCGAATGTTTCAGGGATTCGCCAACAGATCATGCATGAGGTACATTACGCTCGTTATTTCCTCCATCCAGGAGCAACGAAAATGTACCACGATATCAGAGACATCTACTGGTGGCCAGGTATGAAATCTGAAATAGCTGAATTTGTATCTAGATGTCCTAACTGCAAGCAGGTGAAAGCGGAGCACCAGAAACCAGGCGGGCTGACGCAGGATATAGCTGTGCCTGTGTGGAAATGGGAAGCGATAAATATGGATTTTGTAAGAGGATTACCCCGTACCAGACGCAGAAATGATTCCATTTGGGTAATAGTAGACAGGCTAACAAAATCAGCTCATTTCCTAGCAGTGAAGGCTACCTTCTCAGCTGAGGATTATGCCGAATTATATATCAGAGAAATAGTTAGACTACATGGAGTGCCGGTATCTATTATTTCAGACAGGGGAGCACAATTCACAGCTAGATTTTGGCAGTCGTTCCAGAGGGGTCTGGGAACGCAGATCAATTTGAGCACAGCATTCCACCCTCAGACAGATGGACAGGCTGAGCGAACTATCCAAACGCTCGAAGATATGCTACGGGCGTACGTACTAGATTTTGGGGGTAGCTGGGATGAACATCTGTCGCTGATTGAATTTTCTTATAATAACAGCTACCATTCAACTATTCAGATGGTGCCTTTCGAGGCATTATACGGGCGAAAATGTAGATCGCCGGTGGGCTGGTTTGAAATAGGAGAATCAGCATTAGTTGGCCCAGACATTGTTCGGCAGTCCGAGGAAAAGATAAAGCTTGTCCGAGAACGTTTACTGACTGCTCAGCGCCACCAGAAGTCGTATGCAGATATGCGGCGTAGAAATCTAGAATTTGCGGTAAGTGACTGGGTATACCTGAAGGTGTCTCCGATGAAAGGGGTGATGAGATTTGGCAAGAAAGGCAAGCTTAGCCCAAGATTCATTGGGCCATATCAGATTCGGCGAACAATAGGCCTAGTTGCATACGAGTTGAACTTGCCTCCAGAGTTAGCATTTGTTCACCCAGTGTTCCATGTTTCTATGTTAAGGAAGTTCATAGGGGACCCTTCTACAGTAGTTCCGATTCAAGATGTCCAGGTCACAGAAGAGTTAGCATATGAAGAAATTCCCGTAGCTATCTTAGACAGACAGATTCGCAGGTTGAGAACTAAAGATGTTGCATCTGTCAAAGTATTGTGGCGTAACAGGAATCGTGAGGAAATGACGTGGGAAGCAGAAGAAGATATGAAAGTCAGATACCCTCACCTATTTCAGGCCTAGTCAGGCGACAGGTATGTCCGTATTATTACTTATGCAGTACCTTATGGTTGTATGTCTGTGAATGATAAAGAGTGATATTTAGTTATCCACTGGATCCTAGAATATTATGTGCAGTGCCTGTGTTGGACTTTTCTGTATTTCAGGTTTTTGTTATAGTCCATATTACAGGGGATACTCTGCCGAAATTTTTCTAGAAAATAAAGTAAGTAGTCCTATAGATAACAGTGTACATTCGAGGACGAATGTTCTTAAGGGGGGGAGAATGTTATACCCCGTAGAATCCCTGGCACCTAGACGACCTATTCGCACGTTGGTTAAGCATATTAGAAGGCCATACGTTCTAGAGAAAGGCCGGGAAAAAGATCGGACGAGAAACCCGTCGAACCATCGCGGGAGGAGCTGAGGCAGAGCCCCTCCGCAATTGCAGCGTGTCACGGAGGTGAGGCCTTCGCGATGGCTCCGTGACACGTTGCCCAGGTTCAGGCTCAAGTATATAAGCCCCACTTCGGTTTAAATTCATTTTAATCAAAGGAAAATTTCCAGAAAATAGAGGGTACGGCAGAGAGGAGTAAGAACGAAGGAAATTAAATAATTTTCGTCCGATTACGCTGCTAAACGTTGCCCAAATTCAAATTAACCCCAGATACTGAGGTATTTAGCAGCAAAGAGCATTTCTACGGATTTAGTTTCGTAAAATATGGCCGACGAATCGGCGAGCCGCCGAACTAAGGTAAGTAGAATTGCTCTAAATTAATGTCTATGTGTTCCTAGCTAAGAAGTGAATATTTCTCCCTTCTGGACCGCTGAAAAATAACGCGTTTTCGACCGTTTTTCGAAAGGTTAAAGTTGGGATAAATATATATATCTAAAGTGACAATTTCTCCCAAAAATTAATGTATTTAGTTCTAATTGACGTGTATATGAATGTAGTTGGGAGAAACAGTAGAAGTACCGACGGAAATCACATCGGTCAGTCGGGTACTCAGAAACCAGGTATGTAAAGTTATTCTTTCGGCAAGCCAGGAAGTACAGCTTAGAAAGTAAATAGAATAAAGGCTATTAACCGATACCCAGCATACAAGAACGATTTTAGTACAATTTCCAGCAAGCATGCTAGTACATTAATTACGTATCATGCGATAATCAGAATAGTAGATATTCAGGCAATACGTATTACATATGTTGAGATTGTATCCAGTAGTAGGTGGTACATTTTATGTTATTGAGCTATATCCAGATATAATCAGATAGACAGATAAAGGCCAGGTAGCAGTTAGTCCAGCAATCAGGAATAGTGTAAAACAGAATATAGTTTCAGTTATTTAATACAAACTGGCCTTGAGATACAAGAAGAGAATATGGTTAGTATTTTGCATTGAGCATGCTTGCTGTGTATGTGTTTTGTATGTTGAGACTTGTTGTGGCATGTGGGCACCCTTTAGCATCCCCACCGCCCCTGGGTTATAGCTGTGTCGATACCAGATTCAGATACCACCACCAGCTGGGCGATGTCGTCTGACTAAAGGACGATGATGGCCGACCACCATGATAATACGGTCCAAACCACCCTGCTTGCAGGGGTAGTTCAGTTTACTCTGCGCAGAGCTAGCACACCCTGTTTACAGGGGCAGACCACTCTGTGTGCACACCTGTGCCCAGAGGCAGGAGTCTTCAGACTCAGACACAGTTTATTGTCAGAGGTCAAAGCCTGAGCTACGTACCCAAGGGGGCCGGTAGGAGGAGCTCACAGTTATCAGATGAGTGGAGTGACTTGTTTTTGGTTGGTTTAGACCCGGGTAGGGGTAAATAGATTGCTTGCTTGGTTGGCACCTTCCGGCTTATGGGGGTCGGTCAGGTATTGTGTGTATTATTATGTATATTGATATGTGCTAGTAGATACTGATAGACAGAAGGAAGACACGTCTTCAGGTACGATCAGTTAGTTACAGAATGTATAAACTCTCCCCAGTTATCCTCAGCTAGATAAACTCAGCTACTTCTTGCTTAAATGTCATGTTATTATGCTATTCGTTTCAGTTGCATATTTCAGTTTGCTTTACATGCTCAGTATCTGTGGTACTGACGCCCAGCGGGGCGCTGTATTGCTTGCCTACAGGTACTCACGGACGAGGAGCCGATCCCTCGTGATTCCAGCCAGCCAGTGAGTCATCAGCTCCTGTCATCCGGAGTCTGATTCCCAGAGGCGTAGCTCCTTTTCTTTTGTTGTGCAGCATGGGTAGGTCGGGGCCCTTTCCCGATCATTTCTATTAGTTTCTTACAGTATTCGTAGAGGCTTGCAGTCTGTATATATTCCCTGTGGTTATTTGAGCCGGTCGTGTGGGGCCGTGCAGTCTGCTGTAGCTGTTTTGTATTCCAGTTTATATTGGCCGTGTGGGGCCTTAGTTTGACAGTAGTGGTGACCTTGCCGGTCATGTAGTTTTACAGCAGTCTTGTGTTAAGTTACAGATAACTAGACAGCATGGTGGCCTTGTCGGCCCGCATAGGTTCCTTGTTACAAGTCTTTTTCTGTTTAGTTGTTGTTACAGGTACAGATGGCTACAGGCCAGTTGGCCGGAGGCTGTAGTTACAGCCGTTATATAGCCGATTTGTTTCTTGAAATAGAGCCAAAGCCAGCCAAAGCACCAGATGTGCTCAGGCTGGACCAGTTAGCAGTCCAGAGTCTAGCAGGCACCAAGTGCCGTCATACCCCCCAAGGTGGGGTGTGACAGGGTGTGGACTATTACACCCATTCATAGCCTTATATACCTAAAGAGATCTGATTTTGCCAATTTCTTGATTCCTCAAAGAGAATTGAGGAAAAACTTTGAAGAACTAGCCTTGATCACCTTCTCAACCCTCTAAACTTGCATGCATGAATTAGGATAGGCTTAGAATGACTCCACCCTTCTTAAAACACTTAATTATGAGCTTAAAAAGACGTAGTTTAGGCCTTAGGAACTTAAAAATTACGGAAAACCTCTTAATAAACTCGTTGGGAAAAACAGACTGCCAGTCCCAATGAGGGACTGGACGAATTGTTACTAGTGACCACGACTCGTGGTCACCAGTTGTCACCTTCATTGCCAAAGTTCTCCTGGGGGTCACAACGGGAGATGCCACAACTCGTGGTGTACCCGACGAGTCGTGGTGGCACCTTTAGAAGCACTGCCAAACAAACATGCAACCTTAACCAACTGCTGACCATGACCCACTCGATGAATCGTGGTGTTGACCAGGACTCGTGGTGACTAATCATTAGGTACACTATCCAAATTTCCTTCATCTTTGAAGCACCTCTAACCACGAGTGATATAACGGATCGTGGGGTTGACCACGACTCGTGGTCACCCCAGAACTTAAAATTTTCAACCAAGTCCTGGCCTCTCCCCACGAGTCACTTAACAACTCGTGGGGTTCCTGACGGGTTACTAGACGACTCATCCTATGACCTGGTGCAGAAAATCTTATTTTCTCCATTTTTAACTCCCAGGTCTGATCTTAAGGTTTTTGGGGTATTACAGTATCTCCCCCTTGGGAACATTCATCCTCAAATGTGGAAAAACATACTGAAAAGTAGAGAAATGCAATCATCATACATAAATACTGAACATACATGTTGTAAACTAACAGAGTGACTGACTCCAATTTGAACTACATGGCTGAACTAAATTCCCGAATCACATATACATCCATTTACATGAAAGAAACTGAGATACATGAGCTGCACATGAAACTGAATAGAGTACTAAGGAGGAAACTGATACCTCAAGTTGAAACTAAGCCTAAAGGAAATAGATGTGGGTATTTAGCAATTATATCTGCTTCGCTTTCCACATAACTCCCTCGACATGTTGATTCCTCCATAAAACCTTGACTGAAGCTACTTCTTTGTTTCTTATCTTATGAACCTGACAATCTAGTATTTTCATCGGAACCTCCTCATAACTAAGGTTATCCTTCACATTGACAATGTCCACCAGAATAAGCAGAGGTGGATCACCCAAACACTTCTTGAAGAGCGATACATGAAAAACTGGATGGACTGAAGCTAATTTTGAGGGCAACTCCAACTCATATACTACCTTGCCAACCAGTTTCACAATCTGGTACCGCCCAACATAACGGGGACTGAGTTTTCCTTTTTTCCCGAATCTCATCACTCCTTTCATGGGAGATACCTTTAGAAACACCCAATCATCCACTTCAAACTCAAGTTCTCTCCTCCTCACATCTGCACAAGACTTTTAGTGACTCTGAGTTATTTTCTACCCGTCCCTTATAAGTAGAACTTTCTCCATAGCCTCATGGACTGAATCTGGACTTATCACTGCAGCTTCTCCGACTTCAAACCAACCAATAGGAGATATACATCTCCGCCCATAGAGAACCTCAAATGGAGCCATCTAAATGCTAGAATGGTAGTGTTATTATACACAAACTCAATGAGAGGCAAATGATCATTCCAACTACCTTGAAGTCAATCACGCACGCTCTCAATATGTCTTCGAGAGTCTGAATAGTCCACTCAGCCTGACCATTTGTCTGCGGGTGAAATGTTGTGCTAAGCTTGGCGTGAGTACCAAGTCCCTTTTGAAGCAATCTCCAAAACTAGGAGGTAAACTGAGTACCTCTATCCGATATGATGGAAAATGGCACTCCATGCAATCGAACTAGCTCCCGAATGTACAACTTAACATAATCCTCCACCTGAATCAATAGTTTTAACCGGTAGGAAATGAGCTACTTTGGTCATCCTATCCACAACCACCCAAATGGAGTCGTACTATTGACGAGTGCGAGAAAACCCTGTGATGAAGCCCATATTGATCACCTCCCACTTCTAAGTAGGAATACTGATGTCTTGAAGTACACCTCCCGGTCTTTGATGCTCCACTTTCACCTATTGACTATTCGAATACTTAACCACAAACTCTGCTATGTCCTTCTTAATGCTAGTCCACCAATAGACTTCCAGTAGGTCACGTTACATCTTGGTGGCACCTGGATGGATAGAGTATCTGGAACCATGAGCCTCGTGCAATATCCAATCTCTCAAATTACCAACATTCGATACACACAATCGACCCTGATATTGGAGCACACCATCTCCCATTTGGTTAAGACCTCCACCTTCTGATTCTAAATGACTTCCTTTAACTTCAACAAAATAGGATCCTCATCTTGCCTTGCCTTAGCATCAGTCACCAAGGATGATTCTGACCCATTCTGCACGATAACACCACCATCAGTCGAGTCAACCAAATGAACTCCCAACTGGGCAAGCTGATGCACATCCTTCACCAGCTCCTTCCTCCCCTCATCTACATGGGACACACTCTCCATAGAAAGACTACTAACAGTGTCTGACATTAGCCTTGCCCGGATGGTAAAGGACACTCATATCATAATCCTTGAGTAGCTCCAACCACCTTCTTTGATGTAGATTTAGATCCTTCTGGATAAACACATATTGTAGACTTTTTTTGCCCATAAACACATCTACATAGAACCCATACAAATAGTGTCTCCAAATCTTTAAGGCAAATACTACTGCTTCCAATTCGAGATCATGAGTCGGATAATTTCTGTCATGAACCTTCAGCTGCTTGGAAGCATAAGCTATAACCTTACCATGCTGCATCAATATACAACCAAGGCCAATCCTTGAAGAATCACAATATATCACAAACCCATTCGTATCCTTAGGTAGGGTCAACATCGATGCTGAGGTGAGTCAAGTCTTCAACTCTTGGAAGCTCCTCTCACAAGCCTTTGACAATTGAAACTTCACTTTCTTCTGGGTCAATTTGGTCAATGGTGCTGCAATAGATGGAAACCCCTCAAGAAATCTCCAATAATAACCAGCTAAACCCAAGAAACTACTAATATCAGAAGGATTCACCGATCTAGGCTAATTCTTCACCGCCTATATCTTTTGAGAGTCCACCTGTACACCCTCACTCGATACCATATGACCCAAAAATGCTACTGCATTCAACCAAAACTCATATTTACTAAATTTAGCACAAAAACTAGCAATCCTTAAGAGTCTATAGCACCACCTTCAAATGAGCAGCATGCTCCTCTCTCTCCGAGAATATATCAGGATACCATCTATGAACACAACAACGAACATATCCAGGTATGGCTTGAATACCTTGTCCATCAAATCCATAAAAGCAGCAGGAGCATTCATTAGTCCAAAAGGCATAACTACAAACTCATAGTGACCATACTGAGTCCTGAAGGTTGTTTTTGGGATGTCACTCTCCCAAACCCTGAGCTGATGGTATTCGGATCTGAGATCTATCTTCGAAAAGCACTTAGCACCCTGAAGCTAGTCAAACAAATCAACAATCCTAGGGAGAGGATACCTGTTCTTGATAGTAACTTTGTTCAACTGATGATAATCAATGCACATGCGAAGAGAACCATCTTTTTTGCGGACAAAGATAATTGGTGCACCCCACGGGGATTTGCTAGGTCTGATGAATCCCTTGTCTAAAAGGTCTTTCAACTGCTCCTTCAAATCCTTTAACTCGTCTTGGGCCATTCTATAAGGAGGAATAGATATAGGTTGTATATCGGGAAGAAGGTCAATACCAAAATCAATGTCCCGCTCAGAAGGGATTCCCGGTAAATCATCTGGGAACATTTCTGGATACTCACATACTACTGGAACTGACTTGATAGTCAGGGTCTCTGACGTAGCGACCCTTGGAAATCATCTTTCTGGCCTTAAGGTAGGAAATGAAATGACCTACAAGCACGGCTGAACTACCCTTCCACTCCAAGACTGGCTCACTTGGAAAGCTGAACTCTACTGCACGGGTTCAATAATTCACTGAGGCATAGCATGAAAAAAGCCAATCCACACCGAGGATAACATCAAAATCGGTCATGGCTAACTCTACTAAATCTGTTGAGGTGATTTTTTGAAGGATTCACCGATCTAGGCTAATTCTTCACCGCCTATATCTTTTGAGAGTCCACCTGTACACCCTCACTCGATACCATATGACCCAAAAATGCTACTGCATTCAACCAAAACTCATATTTACTAAATTTAGCACAAAAACTAGCAATCCTTAAGAGTCTATAGCACCACCTTCAAATGAGCAGCATGCTCCTCTCTCTCCGAGAATATATCAGGATACCATCTATGAACACAACCACGAACATATCCAGGTATGGCTTGAATACCTTGTCCATCAAATCCATAAAAGCAGCAGGAGCATTCATTAGTCCAAAAGGCATAACTACAAACTCATAGTGACCATACTGAGTCCTGAAGGTTGTTTTTGGGATGTCACTCTCCCAAACCCTGAGCTGATGGTATTCGGATCTGAGATCTATCTTCGAAAAGCACTTAGCACCCTGAAGCTAGTCAAACAAATCAACAATCCTAGGGAGAGGATACCTGTTCTTGATAGTAACTTTGTTCAACTGATGATAATCAATGCACATGCGAAGAGAACCATCTTTTTTGCGGACAAAGATAATTGGTGCACCCCACGGGGATTTGCTAGGTCTGATGAATCCCTTGTCTAAAAGGTCTTTCAACTGCTCCTTCAAATCCTTTAACTCGTCTTGGGCCATTCTATAAGGAGGAATAGATATAGGTTGTATATCGGGAAGAAGGTCAATACCAAAATCAATGTCCCGCTCAGAAGGGATTCCCGATAAATCATCTGGGAACATTTCTGGATACTCACATACTACTGGAACTGACTTGATAGTCAGGGTCTCTGACGTATCGACCCTTGGAAATCATCTTTCTGGCCTTAAGGTAGGAAATGAAATGACCTACAAGCACGGCTGAACTACCCTTCCACTCCAAGACTGGCTCACTTGGAAAGCTGAACTCTACTGCACGGGTTCAATAATTCACTGAGGCATAGCATGAAAAAAGCCAATCCACACCGAGGATAACATCAAAATCGGTCATGGCTAACTCTACTAAATCTGTTGAGGTGATTTTTTGAAGGACTGTGACAGGGCAATTTTTATATACCCGTCTAGCTATAACTGAATCACCAACTGGAGTAGAGATTGAGAAGGGTTCTGATAAGATTTTGGGACCGACTTTGAAACTACTAGCAACATAGGGTGTCACAAAAGATAAAGTAGCCCCTGGATCTAACAATGCATATACATCATGGTGGAATAGTCGTAACATACCAGTGACTACCTCTGGGAAGACCTCCTACTCCTGGCGCGATGCTAGGGCATTGAGTCTATTTTCGCGCTGTCCACCACGTGTACTAGTAGATGCTCCCTGCTAAGCTAAGTGTGCTGGTAGAGCAGCTGAACTAGAAGTTGGGCATCGGCCCCTATCATGACCCTACCTAGCGGCTGAGAAATCTCTAAGCATATGTCCAGGCTTCCTGCACTCGAAGAAAACATATATACTCGCTAAACACTACCCTGTATGTCTCCAACCACTTCCACTACACTCTGGAGGGCTAATCTCTACGGGTCTACTACTCTAACCTATCGAGCCTGATGCTCGCCCCCTCCGATCGTGCCTAAACCTAGATGGTACACTCATAGCCGAAGGCGCTGGGGCTGAAGGTCTCTAGTGGGACTATCGACGGTGCCCATTAGGTCTCTGTTGGGAGAATTCAAAGATATCAGTCCTTCCCGTCTTTGCCTCTCTCTCCCGGTCACTCATTTATACAACCTCCATCCTTATCCGAGCAAAGACAACATCCTGAAGAAGCATCACGGTTCGTCAATCCCTGACCAAGTAGTCTGCTTTCTCTTGTACTAACCTACTCACACGGGCTCTCTGATCTGCCACCATCTCAGGTGCATACTTGGACAGATGAGTGAACTCCAAGGCATACTCCTGAACTATCATCTTTCCTTGCTTTAGATTCACAAACTCGGCTGCTTTGATCTCCCTTATCTCCCAAGGGAAGAACCGATCAAGAAAAGCAGCATGAAACTCATCCCAACTGATAGGGCCTACTCCAACTGCCCTACTATCTTTCCATTGCTTGAAAAAAATGTGCGCAACACCCTTCAACTGGTACGAGGCTAAATCGATGCACTCCTCTCTAGTTACCCCCATAATCTAGGTGATCTTCAAAACCTCTTCAATAAACTCATGTGGATCCTTACCGACCTTCGACCCAAGGAACTCGACAGGGTTCATCCTAAAAAAATCCCTACCTCTTGACGCCGCCGCATTGCCATTCTAAGGGACATTGCTACCGCCTGCTGATTGACCTAGGCGGTCAAGGCTTGGGCTAACATCTGAATGGATGCCTGAAACTCAGCGTGGGCAACCAGCTCGGGTATGTGCTTTTCATGGACTGGTGGGGCCTACTAAGGCCCGTCTCCATTGCCATTCTCATGGCCATTTTTGTTTCCGTTTCTCCTTCCATTAACTGTGAGGGAAGGCATGATTCTGCAATCGCGTATAGCACGAGTTAGAAAGATAGAGATACATTTCATTACACGACATAGATCACTAAAGAAGGGAACATTTCCTAAATGTCTCGTAGCCACTTCTTCATAAGTGAGGCGCGCTTCACACCCATGAAAAAGACTCTACTTAATGCGACTTTCGGACACCCTAGGACACTTCAAAACCTAATAGTCTGATACCAAGTTTGTCATGTCTCGAACATAGGCCCAGATCGAGACACAGGACAAGAAACCCTAGGAGGCTCCAAGTCTACCCATGACATGAACATACATCTAACTCAATCATAGATAAACGAAACATCAACATGAATAACATAGCAGAAGTCTAAAAAAACATCATATTTGGATACATACATATGTCTAAAGCTGAATATAAACTATGTCCGAAAAGCCTCTAATGCTGATGAGCTGATGGGACAAGACCCCAACTAACTCACTATAGTCTAGAAACTAAAAAGAAGAACTACAACTGATAAGAAGGGCTCTCGCAAGATGAGGACTCACCACCTGAGATTGAGAAGTGCTAACTCCTGGAGTCTGACTAGCGGTGAGACTGAGTCTAGATATCGAAGCCTGTATCATAAAACAATATAGGATAGAGTATGGGGTCAGTACGTGGAATGTCGAGTATGCAAGGTAAGTTAAATTGCTAAGTAAAATCATTAAACATTCATAATATAAAATATAATCAAAAAAAGATTCTGAGAGTAGGGCTTTCCTGATAATCATAAGTAAAATTGAACATTGGATCAAACCTGCTGAAAACATAATATCATGACTGATGTACATGGATAACTAAAATCATGAGGAACAATGGGAGACTCGTCATATAACCGACATTACCACGATAGAGCTTACGTGGTCTCAACTATCACACTCAAGTGGCCAGAGCCATCCAAAGCTTTGTCAGGGCTAAGGATGTTACCATGATATCGATATCAAGATGAAGGCCCCTTGGGGAAGGGGAATCTCACAAGGGAGGTCTAAATAATCTGAATATATCTATGTTGACACGTAGTTTTGAGGCATAGGGTTGACTGACCCTTGGCCTACTCGGTGCTAGACACTACTCCCAAAAACATGCACATGCTCTCCATCATTTTTCAACGAAGCTGACCATTATCTAGTGACGAAGCTGAATAATAACATACATGCATAAATTTATCATAACATGAGGAGCCTTGGCTCAAACCATACCAGAAGCTGAAAGTAGTAGGAGTCTAGACTCCAAAACCATGTGGTAAGCAAATTCATGAAATCAGAAAACATACTTGATCATATGGGCTTGCCCATTACTTAACATGCTGGAAATCAACTTGATTCACTTTGAAAACATGAATATAAACATGGGTATTTCGAAATCATACTTTTTTCATAACATCTCATCATGCTTGTACACATACTTCATAGATCTCAACTTTCATAAACTTTCATGTATGGGCATCATAGTTTAGAAAACTTGAAAACATAATTTATAATTTAAAACATTGTAAAATCTGCCCATTAATCATAATTCTTCATTTAAAACATTCTTGGATCATACCCATGATTGAAACTTAGGAATTCATGCATAGGGTAAAAATTCCATGGAATCATCAATTAGAACATCATGAATTGAGAGGGAATTGGGCATGGGTATGGACTATTACACTCATTCATAGCCTTGCATACCTGAAGGGATCTGCTTTTACCACTTCCTTGATTGCCCAAAGAGAATTGAGGAAAAACTTTGAAGAACTAGCCTTGATCACCTTCTCAACCCTTTAAACTTGCATGCATGAATTAGCATAGGCTTAGAATGACTTAACCCTTCTTAAAACACTCTATTTTGAGCTTAAAATGACATAGTTTAGGCCTTAGAAACTTAGGAATTACGGAAAAGCCCTTAATAAACACGTAGGAAAAAATAGACAGCCAGTCCCAACGAGGGACTGGACGGATCGTTACCAGTGACCACGACTCGTGGTCACCAGTCGTCACTTTCACTACCAAAATTCTCCTGGGGGTCATACGGGGGATGCCATGACTCGTGGTGCCACCCGTTAAGAGCACTTCCAAACAAACATCCAACCTTAACCAACTATTGACCACGACTGACTCGATGAGTCATGGTGTTGACCACGAGTCATGGTGACTAGTCATTAGGTACACTGTCCAAATTTCCTTCATCCTTGAAGCATCTCTAACCACGGGTGACTTAACGGATCGTGGGGCTGACCACGACTCGTGGTCACACCTATGGTCACCCAAAAACTTGAAATTTTCAACCAAGTCCCAGCCTCTCCCCATGAGTCACTTAACGACTTGTAGGGTTCTTGATGGGTCACTGGACGACTCTTCCTGTGACCTTGTGCAGAAAATCCTATTTTCTCAGTTTGTAACTCCCTTGTCTGATCTTAGGATTTTCGGGGTATTATACAAACCTTATGTATTACCCGGCTAACCCCAGGAAGCTATGAACCTCGGTTGGTGTTGTAGGTCTGGGCCATGTCCTTACAGCCATAATTTTCTCTAAGTCAACCTAAATTCCTGCATCTGACATATGATGTCCCAAGAAAGCTACAGAATTTAACTAGAACTCATATTTTGAGAACTTCGCATATAGCTTGCGATCTTTGAGGATTTGGAGAACCGTTCGCAGATGATCTCTATGTTTAGATTCTGAACATGAATATACCCAAATATTATTATTAAAAACTATAACAAACAAATCTAAATATGGACTGAGTATGCTGTTCATCAAATCTATAAATACTGCTAGGACATTCGTCAACCTGAAAGACATAACAAGGAACTCAAAATGGCCATATCTGGTTTCAAAGGCGGTTTTTGGAATATCCTTCTCTCGAACCCTGTACCTGGTGATACCCTAACCTTAAGTAAATCTTTGAGAAGTATTTCGCCCCCTGTAGCTAATCAAACAAGTCATCTATTCTTGGTAAGGGATACCTGTTCTTAATAGTAACTTTGTTCAGTTGTCGATAATCTATACACATTCGCAGTGACCCATCTTTCTTTTTCATAAATAAGACCGGCGCACCCCACGACGAAGCACTAGGCCTAATGAAACCCTTATCTAACAAGTCTTTTAGCCGATCCTTCAGTTCCTTTAGTTCGACATGAGCTATTCTGTAAAGAGGAATATATATGTGTTGTGTATCTGGTAGCGTATCAATGGGGAAGTCAATTTTCCCATTCTGGGGGAATACCAGGAATCTCATATGGAAATACATCTGGGACCTCACTAACCACTGGAATAGATTTAAGAGTCGGAAATTCTGCCTGTATATCCCGAGCCCTGACAATATAATAGGTACAACATTTCAATCAACTTTCTTTCCTAAAGATAGGATATAAACTTACCCTTCGGCGTAGTTGCATTACCTTTCCATTCCCGTACTATCTCTCCTAGAAAGTGGAATATGACAGTCTTTGTCCAGCACTCAACATTGGCATAATATGGCGCTAGCTAATCTATGCCCATAATTACATAAAAATTAATCATTTCTAGTCCTACTAAGTCTGCAAAGGTTTGGTGGCCCATAATCTCCACTGCATAACCTCGATAAATTTTCTTAGCGATAATAGATTCACCAACAGATGTAAACACAGAAAATGGTTGCCGAAGTAACTTTGGTACTATACCAATCTTCCATGCCACTAGTGGAGTAATATAAGACAAGGTAGAGCCCGGATCTATCAAAGCATAAACTAAGTGGGAGCAAACATTTAATGTACCTGTCACAACATCTGGCGATGCCTCAGAATCTTGTTGCCCTGCTAATGCATACGTAAGATCCAGACAACTGTCAGAACTAGATGCCCCTGATCTACCTCTGCCTCCGCATGCTAGAGCTAAGGGCTTACGCTTTGCAGAAGGTGCTGGAGCATATGAACTTGCTGAGGACCTATTCTGCTGGTCCCGATCACTCTGTTTTTTGGTCATTCAATCTCTCATGATGTGACTCTCCTGTCCACAGGAATAACAGGTAGTGGAGCCATATCTGCATCTCCCAAGATGTCTCCTAGTACAAGTACTACAATGTGGTACCGCTGCCTTACCTGATCTGGGCCTCTCTACTGCTGTGAGCCTGACACTCGTAAACTCTCACTGGGACCTGACTGTCTGCGATGACCCAATATTCTACCATGTTACTAGTAAGATGAGGGCCTAGGTGGCCTACTTGACCAGCGAGGCTTGGGCTCACCCCAAAACTCTGCCTGGAAATCAACGGGTCTAATCCTCCAATGTTGCTCCTAACCTGTCCTTTCGGTCCCATACTGACGCTGCCTGATCTCTTCTATATTTTTTAGCAAAAGCCTGGATTCGTAAGATGTACATATCATCTCATAATGCGGTTGTAATACAGGATTCCACATATCTGGTGCAATTCCGATAATAAACCGATGTACCCTAGCTGGCATAGTATTAATAAATGTTGGCGCATATCTAGCCAAGGAATCAAACCTCAATGCATACTCTCTAACACTCATCCTGCCATACTCTAGGTGTCAAAATTACTCTATTCTAGCCAGTTGAATTTCTCGAGGAAAATAGTGGTCTATGGAGGTTTCAGAGAAGTTAGGCCATGTAGGTGGAGGTGCATCTCTGCCCCTGGATCTTTCCCAACTCTCAAACCACAGAATTGCTATCTCTCGTAGTTGGAACACTACTAGCTCAATTGACTCTATGGATGAAGCATGCATGACCTTGAAGATCCTTTTAACTGATCTATAAAGTTTTTAGGGTCCTCTCTGCGGTTTGTCCCTGTAAACTACGGAGGACTCAAAGCAAGGAACTCATGAACTCTCGAATGTCTGGGCCCCTCAGTAGGCATAGCAATGACTGGTACTACTGGCTGACGTTGAGGAGCCATTATCTGAGCCAACATACTCTCACGACTCGAACGGAGGCCTGGATCCTAACACGGGACAAGGAGCCCCGAGAGACCCCAAGTTGACCCATGGAATAAGCATATATCTAACTCAATCAAGAAACTAGATTATCCACAATATACACATAGCAGAAGTCTAACTTAAACATAACATCATAATACAAAATTTAAAGCTGAATACATACATATGTCTGAAAAGCCTCTAAACATGACAAGTTGATGGGATAAGACCCTAATTAACTCAACAAAACTAAAACTGAAATACACATAAGAAATTTGAATAGTCTAGTCCTCGGGAGATGAGGACTCACCCATAATATGAATGCTAACTCTGACAAGCTGACTATGAGCGGGGCTGAACCTTAGAGTCGGGTCCTCGATCATGAAACGATACAACATAGAGTTGTTGTTACTACGTGGAATGTACCGAGTATGCAGGGTAAGTAAAACCGTTGAAGTATGTAAAATCATTTAAAAACAATACATGATGTAAACATAAACAATAAGAATCTAAGAATAGGGCTTGTGTGTATTCTTTTTGAAATCATGATTGCTCGGTGCTTTGGTAGGGGTTAAAAACCGACACGCAAGTGCACGTGGTCAAACAAGTAATAAAGTGGCTAAGTAAGCCAAGTATCGATCCAAGGAGACTCTGGATAAGTAAAATTGCTTAAGTATACTATATTCTAGTTTACTTCTAATTATGTTGACAACAATGTAACCAAAAGTTAAATAATTTTGTTTATAAACTATATACTGAAACTATTAACAAATATTTACTTGAATTGAAACTATGGATAAGAGCATGCCAAGGTTAAGAACAAGTAATGAATTCGATAGTAATCATAATTCGGTTATTCTTCTCTTCATGTTGCTAGCCAAGAACATTAGCCTAGAGATTAAAACTCTCATATTTAATCTCACTTTAGAATCATAAACCATTCGTCTACATTTCTGTGATCAAATGCAATTTATGACCTAGCAATACAATTCCGATTCCTAAATTGACTAATACGGCTTTCAAGTATATTTCTATCAGAAAAGCACATCAAAACCCAATTTTCCCAAATCAAGTTAAGAACAATACCCTATTAATTCACAACTTTCCAATTTCTTGCTCTCTCGAGTGAAATTGGACTTTTTAGATGTACATTAATGTTGGCCACACACTAATGCAGTAAGAACAAGAATTAATAGAACAACATGAAAGAAGAAGATGAAAAACCATATAATTAACAATCAAAATTCAATACACATGTTCAACACCTTAGCAAGGAAGAGAATTAACCACTCATTTGTGGATTGATCATCCTCAAAGGAGTGTAAATCATACGTACAATTGATTGAAAGAAGAAAGAAAGAGAGAAAAACCCTTAGCTTTTTCGTCCCTCAACTGCTCCTAACCCACGTCCTTGCTCCACCAAGTCTTCCTTTCTGAAAAATAAACCTAAGTGTGCTATTTATATTAGTAGGAATCTTTCCCGGATTAACAAGCAACGTGTAATGGAGTGCATCGCGGAGCACGGCCTCCGTGACCCGCTACGGACGCGGAGGCTCTCTGGAAAATCACCCGAAATCGGCCCAGGCAGCACCTTGCCGCGTTGGCAACGTGTCACGCTGCCTGGGCAGCGCGTTGCAGCCCCATGGTCGCGGAGTCCACCTGCCCCAAATTTTAACTTTTTCTCCATTTTAACTCCTGGGTCTGATCTTTGGGCTTCCGAAGTATAACACATACATACTGCACTCCTAACATCCTGATATGAGGGTGTAGGAGGAATTGGAAGTGGAGTCAGCGTTGCTGTTGCCCTCAGAGGTTCCTGGTGCCTTGGAGGACGCTAGGGAGACTGAGAGGATGTCTCCCTTTTGCCCTCAGGCTGGGGTGGCCCCAGCTATAGCCCCCTGCTGGTACCCTCTCTTGCTTCGATATCTAACTCACAGTTGGTTGTAGTTTGCCTTATATCAGACATATCTATAGACAGACATAACAATATAAACTTACGGACTCAACCCCATATAATTCGACTCTGTAGAATGATTGAGAAGAAGGAGGGGTAACCATACTATCATGCCTCGTAGCCTCCTGCTTATAGAATGTGGTACATAACACATTAATAACAAAGACTCTACTAGACACTGACAGTGCTCAAACTTACACCTCCTGCTGAAGTATGAAGTGGACGTTGTCAATAAAGAACCCAATAAAGACGTTGAGGTCGAACCCACAGGGAATATGGAAGATCTAGACTAATGTTGGTAAGTGAACTTGTTGGTTAGTTACTCCAATTTGAGGTTTCAAGAAAATAATAATTAAAACAACAATTAAAATTATGATGTAAATCAAGATTTAATACTAACTAGGGTTTGTATTCCCCATGGGTTCATAACTGCTTCGGGTATACACATGTGATCAATACCAATGCTTACTTGTAAAACTGATGACTAGGGTTCATCCAAATGACTAGTTCATCCCTATTGGATGACTATACTCAATCACTGGGTTATGTCTCATAAGTGGTTTCAAACTATCTATTGTTAATATGTTCCAAATTTAACTATCCTGCGACCACAGCTCAAGTTAATACAATGATCATCAAGATTAAGGATTTGTTGTAGTTCTCTTTTCCTATTATCGATGTATCTAGGCTCAAGCAAGTAAAGAATTCAGGCAAGTCCTAATGTTGTACACTGTTAAGAAATGTTTAAGCATGAAGAGAATACAATACAAGCATTTTGCATTGGTTTTGAATCACTTTTGTGTATCCCTAGCTCGTTAATCCATCATGGTTCCCAAAACCTACTTATGGAAATTTTAGCCTCTCATAGTTGTAAGTTTGTGATATGTATTCATAATTAAACACATAATTCAATACTTATAATCATAGATGAGAGAAAATCTTCTTTGATTGCATCAGAAAATAACTCAAGAACAATTCACAAAGATGAAGAAATATATCAAGAAAAGGTTGATCACAAGTCAATCAACTCAATTCTATGTTCTTTTCCTCAAAATCACTTCTCTCTAATGTTCTCTATTACCTTCTCTAACTACGTCTAACTGCTTATTTCAAAAATAAAACATAAAAAGTAGTTAGACAGATATAAGAATCCTTTTCCTAAGCTAACAGAGTAAATTTCCATAACTATCGCCGCTTGAGCCACGATTGATCATACGACTCATAGCAGGATTATATGGGTCATACCTGCTATCTGTAAGTCGTTGGCTTGATGAAATTTGGCTAAGTGTTGGGCCTTGGTATGACTCGTACATGCTTCCTACGAGTCGTGAGTTGCTTCCCTGGTCTGGCTCTAAGAACTCTGACTTTTTATGAATTTATTCACGAGTGTTGTGATACGACTCGTACCTTTCAGCCATGACTCGTACTGTCTGAAGTTTTACTTAGCATTGAAAATCCTCTGAAGCTTACCACTACTCCTGATACAATTCGTACCTTCTTGCCACGGTTCGTAGTTCTATCCGTGTCAGGAGTCTGCCTCTTGTGCAATTCTTCTGAATATTTCCACGACTCTAAGTCACGGCTCGTACCAGTATTGTACGGCTCATACTGAGAGTTGTAGGTTGCATTCTTCACAATCAAGTCATCTGAAACTTTTCACAGTTCTCAGTACGATTCTTACCATCGACATATGACTCGTACTGAGACTGTGACTTTAGCTCATTTTCTGCACTTTCAGGCTTCTTTTGCACATTCTTGCTCCAACACTTACTTGTCCTATAATCAAAGAAAAAGTGCCCTAAATCCATATAAACACACCTATTTTCATGTTTTTTTCTTAGTTTTGAGCGTCGAAAGTGCTGTAAACTCACATCATATCAACAACCTCAACTTAAGATTTTGCATGTCCTCAGGCAAAGAAAAGAAAAACTAAACATGACGCTCAACTAGAAAATAAACCTAGGATACTACAGCCAATACCAAAAAAAATTTGAACTATACATTCAACAACTTTGACCCTTCTTCCATGAACCAATATTAGCTAATGTACTACAAGCATCCACAAAACCTGATAAGCAGGGATCAAAACATTGCATCTAGCTATTAATAGGCAATCAAGTCATTACCAATGCTTTTCATACAGACCGCTGGTAAAATTAAACATAAATCATGTACCTTCACAACAAATAAAGTCTCCACTCACAAATATAGTGTCAGATATGGCATGGGACTGAAAAAGCGAGACTCTCACTCTCACAAAGAAGTTTCAAGTACTGTGTATCAGATACCATAGGCTTGCCCTTATTTTCTCTGCTTCGGTCTGTCAGATGGTCAAATTAGGATCACTATAGGACTTGTTGTGGCTTGTAATGTAGGATTTAGGGCTGGACATGATAAATGTGGGATCTTTTTAAGTGACTAACCCTTCTTTGGCACTACATATATTGGCTCCACCATTCACCTATTTCACCCTTTTTTTTCTTTTTCTTCCTTTTCCTCCCTTTGTGTGCATTACTATGAGAGTGGTGTGTTTTCAACCTTTTTCAAGTATTATTTTTGATCTTTCTTTCTTCTAAATTTTCATCTCTCTTTTTCCCTATTTTTCATTTGTCACACCACATCTCATTTTTCACCTTTTCTCTTTTCTCTCCCTTTTCCTCGTTCCCACCATTTATGCACCCCTACTCTAGCCACCCTCAACTTAGGCATTTTGCCTATGTTGAGGTTCACAATGTCCAAGGAAGGACCAGGGCCAAAACAGGTTCATTATAAAAAATGGGTACGATTCATCAGTTAATCAAAGAAAAATGGTTTATTAAAGGCTCAAAATTGGGATCAAGGGAATCATATGATTTTGGTAGGGTCATTTAGGCTAAAAGTAAGCTTTAACGAAAACAGCCTATGATCATATCCTAACCAACCATCGTTAGCCTATGCAAAGACCAACTAGGTAAGTTCTAGATCTTCAACACAGTACTAAACTAAGTATCAAACCTCACTCACTCATGGAACATGACTTATATTCACTTTACCTATCTGGATTATATATGGCTTAACAAGACTACTCATACTAATACACTAAATGACATAAAAAAATCCACAGAAATCATGCATGTAGTCACAAGTACACAGCTAATGCATCAAAATTTTTTAAACAGGGTCAATTTTTTTCAGAAACTTCAAAACTAGTGCACTTTCATTGGCTGAGTACTCCTAAGCTACTTCCTGATTAAACAAAAAATCACAAATTAAGAAAATAGAATCCTAAACATGTCGGTTCTACTAGATAGCATGCCCGAGGGAAAAGAAACATGACAAGAAAAATCTTTGGATGAATCCAAAAATCCAAAAAATACAAGTATAGCCCCTCCTCTTTTTGAAAAGTATGCTTCATCCCAGAAGAATGAATTACAAGCACAGAGGGAAGGGAACATACCTGTGGCGCTCTAGGCGCTTGTGTCATCTGGCGGAGGAAGTACATCTGCTGCAATCGTGGCACTAACAGTGGCCGGTGTGCTCACTAATGTGTCAATAGGGGGAGTGGTTACCCCCTCAGTAGGCTTGGCCGTCTCTACGGCCTTTGTGGTGATCTAGGCTGAATGTGGCTCACTCAAAGGGTCCCTGCCACTAGTAAGCTCAGGCTGAGCCAAGGTAGAACTGCCTGCTCCTGTAGCTCTCTCCTGCAACTCTGACATGTGTGAGCCATGAGTCTGCAGGCTCTCCGCTCGTGCCCGTTTGCGTTCTCTTCTTTCTTTCTTTCTTTCTCCTCTTCCTCAAGCTCTCTTCTCCAACATCCTCGAAGACTCTCTTCTTTCCTTTCTCCTTTTCTGCTGTCATGGGCTCCCAATAGGCCACTAAGTCAATCTCCTCATCTGGATCCTTATCCAAGTCCAGAAGAGTGGGAGCTTCTATAATTCCATCTCGGTCACTTGGCTCCGAAGAGCCCCAACTCCTTCAGAGGCTGCTTGTGTATGTCTCCTCCACCATGCGTCTATTAAATTGTATCTCAAATCCATTGACCTTGGCATTCAGAGCCTGTGCAACTTTGTCTATCTCTGCTTTCACCCAGGGCTTCACATTATCCATCATCGCTTGGATTTTTCTTTCGGCCATCATCAATCTCTTGGCCAATTTCTGGAGAAAGTTCTAGGGCATTAGAACGTACCCAGCTATTATCTGGCTCGGATGGCTAGGCAGGGGTGTACCAAAAGTGCTGGGAGATGCCTATGAATTATTGGAATATGTAGCTGGTGTTTCGATTTGCTCCTGTGAGGTAGGGGCATTCACCTATGCGCCCCCTGTTGGCTGGGTCGGTGGAACCGTTGTGGAAGTCGGGCTCGACTCACCAGGATCATGTCATCCTGGATCAAGCCAATGTCTACTATCCTCTTCCATCCAGTTAAGAGCTCTAACCTCGTCGCACCGGCACTCCTGCCTCTTTGCCTAATCTGAAAACGAGGCTCGGGAATGGAATGGTAGCGCTCAATCCCATAGACCAATCTCGTATCTCCTATACAATGATCCTCGAGATGTTGATGGGGTATCTGGACATGAGACATACCACTAGAGTTGCTCGGTGTGCACTCAAAGTGTTGTCATTGCCTTTGTTGCTAATCGGTGGCGCAATAATATCCATTAGGATTTTTCTATGAAGTTGAGTGAATTTTTGGTAACCTACTTTCTACCAGAGACCCACTATGGTTCCACTTTATCCTCAACTATAACACCCCCAACCACTATAGCTGCCTCTGTCTTTCCTCAAAGCACAATTTCCTAATTCGCTTCAATGCCTCTACCCGATACTCATATTATTGAGTGGCATGTGGAGGTATGAACTGCGGCCCGTATAGGATCTGAGAGATAATGCACTAGGAGATGTCGACCTCTCGATCTCTGACCGTGACACTCTCTAGTCTGGGATGATCTTTCACTTTCAGCCCTTTTTTTGCCTTCTCCTCCATGGTCTCCAAGTAGTTGGTATAGAACTCAAGGACTATCTCTGAAGTGTACTGGTCCGGAGTCCTAGCAATCTATTCGAGGCCATAAAAGCTGAATATCCACTTCATCTCCTCTACTTCGTTCAATGAGTTTGTGAGGATCCGCTGTTTTTCGTGGATGCTCCACCTGGGTTTTTTTTATTCGGTGAGAGAAATGCCCTATTCATAGATCTCTTGTGCTCCTGGCACTCTCTACCGAATGGGACGACTCTCCCTAGGCGATATTTACTGCTACTCAGCATTAGGAGCCTCCTTCTCTCACTCGGCACTGCCACTTGCCTCATTGGATTAGGTTTCCTCTGACCCTTCTTATGCATTTGAGCCACTTCCTGACTCCTGATTACCTTCCTTAGCTCCTTCCTCAGACTCGGGGGCTTCGGTGGATGTGGCAGTAGCTGCGACGGCTTGGGATTTGGCATTTGCCTAGTTGTTCGGGTCCCGTAGATATTTGATGTATCAATATGTACTCCTCAACTGAACCACTAGGGGAACTGCCTGCTTGCTCAGATTCAGAGGTTATATCATGTAGTTTCCTCCGGGCCATTTCTTTGGATGCTTTACATTTAAGTGTCATTGTACCTGTAGAAAAAAAGGGTTAGAATTCCATATCTGAGAAAGAAAATCAAGAAGTAAAGTCCTCTGTAAATAATCACGAGTCAAAAATACGGGTCGTACCTTGGAGGTACGACTTGTATGAAAACCTATAAGATCTCTGATGCACATTACGAATCCCAGGTACAATCCGTACCTTGAGTCGTCTGTGGGTGCCCCTTTAATAACAATTTCTCTGTATTTTTCAACGACTCATGGTATGAACCGTAGGTGGATTCCACGAGTCATAGGAAGGATTATACTGTCTCATATGGACCTGACCTTTCCATATCTTTGGAACGAATCCTTGGTACAACTCGCACTGGCAAACCACAAACCGTACCATAGGTCATACCTTAGGTCTTTTCCAGTTTAGCTCAGGACAGTCCCAACGAGACTTCCTACAAGTCATAGTATCAAAACACGAGTCGTAGGACGACTTGTGAAGCCTGTCCCTGCCTCGATTTTGGTCCAGTTTATAGGGAGTCTCATTCATGTTTTGGGTACTCAGAATTCCCCAGGTCTAGGCATGTAGTTCAACCCATTATAGAACTACTCAGCCCACCCCTTTTTAGTCACTACCCGTAACTCTCTTTCTTGCTAGTGCAATGTACATGCCCATAAAATTTCAACTTTATTTCCCAGTCATTCATAATTTAATCACACCCCTGGTAATTGTCTATTTTGAATTTTGTTGAGCAACAACACAGACTCGCAGGGGGCTTTGCACTATTACATTAAGCACGCAAGTTCAATCAATTTTAAAGAAATATACTTACTTGATGATTGTTACTTTGACTGGGAATAAGTATTGGGGCTGGACAAAGGTATTTTGAGCAAAATTTTACTCGATTTTCACTTTGATTATCGACTGATGATTGTCACTTTGACTAGGAATCACTCTGCTTTCTCTTTATCCTCATGTTACACCCCATAAATATTAACGATTAGTAAGTGTACACATGGATTGGTGGCAAGTAAGAAAATCTTGATGCATGTGTAAAAAGCCTCAGAAGCAGGGTCAGACGGGACCCGTGCGCATAGGGCCAGTGCGACGCATTGGCTAGCGCGGGGCGCCAAGCCTGCTGCCTCAACGGGAGCGCGCGGCGCGCCAGGGTGGAAGCCTCAATGGGAGGCTCGAGGAACACCCCCTACCACTGCCTAAGTAGTATATAAACCTCTCCCTCTCTCATTTAAATTATTTCTCAAATGTTTTCACGGCTAGAGGTTAAAGGAAACGTGGGTTTTTGTTGATTTTCGTCCGATTATGTTATCAAACGCCGTCCAAATTCAAATTAACTTCAGTTATTGAGTTCTAAGCCTACAGGGAACATTACTACAGAGTTATTTTCGTGGAATTCGCCCGACAAATCGTAACCCCTCCGAGCCAAAGTTGTCCGAATTACTTCAAACTAATTTCTATACGGTCACAGGCTTCAAATAAGCATTTCTCCCTTCTGTACTCTCAGGAAATAATATGTTTTCGACTATGTTCCATTAAGTTGAAATATTGTCAATATTGGTATAAAAAGTTATTGTTTTACGCCGAATTTGGTATTGAAATTCATCTTTTTTCCCAGTATAACGGTTACAGCTGAAGAGAGCTGGCGAATACAAGTTGAAACTCATCGGTTGTTCAGGAAACGACAATTGAGGTATGTAAGGCTTAACCCTCAACAAGTATACCCATCGTACAATGTTACGACTTATGTTCTTGAATAGAAATGATGATTTCACATGTTGTAGATGGTTGCTACCATTAAATTGTGATTAAACATATTGGAATTAGTTGTTGCTAGTATATAAAGATCATATATGCTGCGAGTAACTGCCATCAGTAGATTATGGTCATATATCTATTATGGTTAGCTATTAGAAAAATTTATATGGATTATACTGTAGTATCCCTCATTAGAAAAAGACATGGTAAGCACGATACGCACTAGAAGAATCATAGAAACTCTGCTATTCACTGGTTTATGGTTTTAGTAGGATTGAATGTTTTATTGCCAGGACTAGATCTTAGAAACTCGCGAGGGTTAGCGAGCCTGAGTTAGTAGGTTGAACAACGTAGGCGCAGTCAGGAGACATAACTACCAGTTTGGCACCTGGGTTTCTAGAAAAGCACGCCCAGAAGTCATTGATGTAACCGCACGTCCCAGGGCCAAAATGTAGACAGAATAGTCATACTTTAGAATTAGTGACACTAGGGTTGTCTAGTGTACTAGGTGACAGTCTACCACCCTATTAGCTATTACCAATGGTTGTCAATCCTAGTTGACTTAGCAGTTATCACATAGGTCACCTAGGAAGCCATCCCGATCGTCCAGGTCAAATAGACCTATGGGTGCCCTAAGGAAGGGGACCTTATCAGTAGCTAGAGGTCGGGCCAGCACCCTAGTCGGTTTTATAAGGTATTCATGTACGGATTGCCAGGAATGGTTAAGTCTACATAAAGTTGTCTATAAGGTTAAGAATCTCCCAGAAAAGTAATATAAGATCCGATTAGACCAAGATGAGGGCTAAGGCACTAGTAAGTACCATGTTAGTATAGTATTTCCCACAAGCTAAGGATTTTAGTAAACTTCCCATGCAGGATCAGGGGCCGATTGCTAAAAAGCATGTTCGGCCAGTACCATCCCTACAGTTGTCCTAAGTAGAGGAATTGAGTAGTTAGTCATTCACAACCCCGCAGTTATTATAAGTTATAGATGTCCAGGCAGGACATATAGAGAGTTGTGTTGGACCACCCCAGATGTTGCCCTATTAAGTCTAGACTATTAGAGATCACGATCACTATGAAGATCCTCTGATCAGATACAGGTGCACAACGTGCCTGCTAGTAGCTTTACAAATTATCCTAAGGGGCGAGCAACGGTGGGATTAGGCCTAGAAGGACAGTTATGCCTTTTGAGTGGCAAGATTGAGATGTTAGTACATCACTTTTGTTGGGGTTGCCCTCACTTAGGATCCATCCATGACCACCCCAGTGTTACTAGTTGTGTCGACGCCCGCGAGGGGCTAGATGACGTTGCTCCGAGGAGTGGTATGCCGTCCTTGAGGGATGAAGATGAGGTCCGAGGTCCTCATACAGTCCATTCCATGGCAGGACTACTCTTATGCCATATCGGCACACCTCGTCGAGTTCGATACCCGGGGTATAGACAGTAGGAGTCCATCAGACTTAGACACAGCTATAGTTTAGGGGCCAAGCAGGCTTAGTTGTAGATCCCACATGACTGGTAGGTTGGTTATAGTACCAGTAGAGTCATAGAAACTTGGATAGGGGTATATAGATTGAGATGTGCTCGCTAGGGCTTATGGGGGCCCGAACGAGTTATTCTGTGTTAATTGTACCTTTCGGCTTATGGGAGCCAGGTGAGGTTCTTGTTTGTATTCTTGTCTGCTAGTTATAGTTTATGAACATGTAACTACACAGTCTTAGCTTACGTACATATAGTGTTGGTTAGATGTAGATTATGAATCAACAGGCGTATAGGTTAATCTTTCTGCCCTTCTTTCTATTTACTTCCAGTCTTTATCAGCTTATCTATTGCCTTACATATTCTGTACATATTGTACTGACGCCCTCCCCTGGGTGCTGCATTACTTACCTGTAGGTTTAGAGAGACAGAGTTTAGGATCCTTAGTAACAGCTGTTCAGAGTCAGCAGTTTGCCCAACTCCTTTCATTCAGAGTTTCCAGGTTGTAGCAAGTGCAGTCTTTCGTTTGTATAGCATCTGGGTAGGGTCCTGACCACTATTTGTATTCTTAGAGGCTTGCAGACTATAGTTGTCAGTTAGTTAGCTATTGTTGGTCGTGCGGGGCCCATATACGTCTTATTTTACGTGTTGGCCATGTGAGGCCTAGTATAGCGTCTGATTTCCATTTCAGTTTTAACTAGATATCATGTTGGTCTTGTCAGCCCACAAAGGATCCCTCCTGTTGCCTGTTGTTGGTTAGATGTTTTCATTTACAGGTGGCTATAAGGCCTTATCGGCTGGAGGCTGCATTTACAGCCGAGATATAGCCCGTAGTTTTCTTGATTTGAGGAGCAAGCCTGAACCAGGTGTACCTAAGCTTAGTTAAGTCAGTTCAGATCCTAGTAGGCACTAGGTGCCAGTCATGCCTCCCAAGGTGGGGTCTGACATCTTAGCTATACAACCCACCAACCACTGTAGCTGCCTCTGCTTTCCTCAAAGCCCAGCTGCCTAATTTGCTTTAGTGTCTCCATCCGGTACACATATTTTGGCGTGGCATATGAGGTATGAACTGCAACCCGTATAGGATACTAGAGATAGTGCACTTGGAGATGTCGACCTCTGGACCTCTTACCATGACATTCTCCAGTCTAGGCTAGTCTTTCACTTTCTGCCCCTTTTTTGCCTTCTCTTCCATGGCCGCCAAGTAGTTGGTGTAGAACTCACGAATTATCTCTGAGGTATACTGGTCCGGAGTCCTAGCCATCCATTCGAGGCCATAAAAGCTGAATATCTGCTTTGTCTCCTATGTTTCGTTCAATGATTTTGTGAGAATCTGCGGTTCTTCTTGGATGCTTCGCCTGGGTTTGTTTTTGGTGGTAAGAGCAATGCCCTGTTCATAGATCTCCTATGCTTCTGGCACTCTCGACCGGATGATACGACTCTCCCTAGGCGGGAGCTGCTGTTGCTCAGCGTTAGGAGCCTCCTCCTCTGACTCAACACTGCCACTTACCCCACCGGATTGGGTCTCCTCAGACCCTTCTTCTACATTTGAGTCGCTTCCTGACTCTTGATTACCTTCCTTACCTCCCTCCTCAGACTGGGGAGCTTCAACGTGTGGCAGTAGTTGCAATGGCTTGGGCCGTGGCTTTTGCCCAAGTGGTTTGGGTCCCATCGGTGTCTGATGTATCAACCCTGTATTCCTTAACTGAACCACTAGGGGAACTACCTGCTTGATTAGACTCAGAGGTTTCATCATGTAGTGTCCTATGGGCAGTTGCATTGGATGCTTTACGCTTAAGCGTCATTTACCTGTAAAAAAAGAGTGTTAGAATTCCATATCTGAGAAATAAAATCAAGAAGTAAAGTCCTCTGTAAATAACCATGAGTCAACAGTGCGGGTCTTACCTTGGAGGTACGACTCATATGAAGACCCATGAGATCTCTAATGTATATTATGGCTCCCAAGAATGGCTCATATCATGAAGGTACGATCCGTACCTTGAGTTGTCTGAGGCTGCCCCTTTTAATAACAATTTCTTTGTATTTTTCATAATGTCTCATAGGGACTTGACCTTTCCAAATCTTTGGTACGAATACCTGGTATGACTCGTGGTGGAAAACCACGAACCGTACCATAGTTCATACCTCAGATTTTTTCCATTTTAGCTTGGGACAGTCCCAGCGAGCCATCCTATGAGTCGTAGTACTGAACCATGGGCCGTAGGAAGGCTTGTGAAACCTATCCCTGCCTTGATTTTTATTCAGTTACAAGAGTTTCAATTTCAAGCTTTTGGGTAATCAGACTTCCCCAGGTCTAGGCATGTGTTTAACCCATTTTAAAATCTACACATTCCTCCCCTTCTACCTCACTACCCGTAACTCTCTTTCTTGCTAGTGCAATGTACAAGCCCGTCAAATTTCAACTTTATTTCCCAGTCATTCATAACCCTGGTCATTGTCTATTTTGAATATTTCGAGCAACAACACCGACTCGCAAGGGGTTTCGCACTATTCCTTTAAGTACGCAAGTTCAATCAACTTTAAAGCAATAAACTTACTTGATGATTGTTACTTCGGCTGGGAATCAGTATTGGGGTTGGACACAGCTACTCAGAGAAAAAATTTGCTCAATTTTCACTTTGATTATCGAGTCACGGTTGTGAGGTAGTCATGGGAGTTGGTCGTGAGATGGGTTTTGAGTGCGTGGGAGAAGGGTCCTATGGGTTTTGCATTTAAATACTTAAAATGGTATGTTTTAAAAAGCTAGTCTGATTCAGGTAGTTTTAAGAAAATTTGACCGATCACGACTCGTACCACGAGTCATAGGAAGACTATACGACCCTTCCCTTGGACCCGTAATGCATAGAGTTGAAAAAACTTACTTGGGAACCTACGAGTGCATCTTACGACTCGTACCACGTGGGTACCGTCTGTACTATGACTCGTAGGTCTTTGCCTTTGCATAGTTAACAGGCACAGTAAGTACTACGACCCGTACACTTGAGTTACAAGTCGTAGGACCAACCGTACCCTGACTTCTTTCACCAAAGCACATCTCTGATCCTCACCAGGACTCATGCTACGACTCGTACAGCCCTCTTACGAATCGTACTAAGAACCATTGCACCTTCTCTTCAGCAGTTTGCTGCTACCTGTTTTAGTTTTCCCTACACACTAAAGACATATTAGTTCAATCACTTGGGTTGCATCCCAAGAAGCGCTTGATTTAACGTCGCGGCACAACGCCGGTGGCCCGGCTACTCAGAATTCACCATGCCACCACTTGGTTTTCCTCCCAAGAAGTACCTGATTTAACGTCGCGGCACGACACAAGTCTCTTAACTACTCAGACTTCATCAAGGAACTTAGATTCATCCTGTATTGCTGAGATTACACTGTACTCCTTCGGTTGCTGGATTGACCTGCAGATATTGAAAGTGACCTCTTCTTTATTGGGTCTAAACATCAATTGGCCAGCCTCCATTTCCACTAGGTCCCTCCCAGAAGCAAGGAATGGTTGCCCCAAAATGATGGGGACCTTACAGTCGACCTCACAATCTAGGATCACGAAGTCTGCCGGGAATATGAATTTTTCAACTTTTACAAGCACATCAAACAGGATACCCACTGGCTTCTTCATAGTTCTGTCGACCATCAGTAGCCGCATTGTAGTCGGTGTGGGGGCTCCCAAGCCCAACTACTTGAACACAATCAATGGCATCAGATTGATGCTTGCTCCCAGATTGCAAAGTTCCCTTGCGAAGTTGACATTGCCAATTGTGCAAGGTATAGTGAAAGCACCCAGATCTTTCTTCTTCTAGGCTAGGGCCCGTGTAGATATGGCACAATAGTAATGTACATTATCTACAGGATCATAACTCACATACCTCTTCTTTGTCACAAGGTCCTTCATAAACTTAGCATATCCTGGCATTTGTTCCAATGCCTCAACCAATGGTATGTTCATAGATAATTGTTTGAGGATTGATAGGAATTTCTGAAACTAACCATTCTCTGCCTTCTTTTTCATTATTTGGGGGAACAGTTGCGGTGGTCTCAGGATAGCCCTATAAATTTGTGTTGCACCTTCTTCAACTTCGGACCCTTTTTCACCAGTTGAGGCCTCAGGAAACTCAGCATTCTTAGCACCTTCCATCTCAACATCATTTTAATCATCTTCAACTACGCTCTCTTTCTTCCATTCAACTACAACCGGTAGAGGGGGGTCAACTGTGGTCTTACCACTCTTAGTCATCACAGTTATGCAGTGGCCATCATTCTTTGGGTTCTGGACTGTGTTGCTAGGTAGTGTACCCTTCTATCTAGGGTTCACTGATGCCGACAGTTTCCCTAGCCGCTGTTCAATTTGCTTGATAGCTATTGCGTGGGACTCAACTCGCTGAACCATGCTCGATATATCACCACAGATTTCCTTCAACTGATCATCAATGGACCTCACCTTTTTCAGCATCTCAGCCATCATGCTCTCTAGCTTTGACTATCCAGCCTCCCCCTCTCGAGCATTAGGAGGCACATATACTCTAGCACGGTTGTTGCGATAACAGACATTCCTTCTCCAATCTCTTTTGCCCTCACGACCTTGGCTTCTGTCTCTGTACCCATTTCAATTGTCGTTCTCTCTGTATTGGTTCCAACCTTGGTTTCCAGAACCTTGGCGCCAATTGTCTTGTCCAGATGCTTGGGCCTTGGCTCGGAAATCTGCCACCTGGCTGTCCAGGAAATTTTCCTCCTCCTCGAAATCAGAGTGCTCTTCCCCCGGCTCCAGTCCTTGTGTCCCCACTGCATTTAAATTTTTTTCTCTATCTCCCATAATGTGCTTTGTAAGCAAATCCAATGATATGCGCATATAAGCCAACTCCTGGTCACGTTCTTCTTCCTTCTTACATTGTGTAGTAACACCAACAACATATGTACTGGCCACTGCATCTGCCTCCCAAGTATGCCATGCCCTGTTTGTTTTAGTCACCCTGTCAAGAATAGTGGCAGCTTGCTCCTAGGTGTGACTCATCAATCCTCCTCCCGCCACTGTGTCTGCTACAACTTTTGTGTTATTGTTAAAAGACATAAAGAAAATTTCCAAAAAACTGTCATCTGGTATTTTATGATTTGGGCACTTTGTCAACTTCTTCTTGAACCTCAACCAGGTTTCATGAAGTGCCTCGGTTTTTAGTTTTCGAAAATTGTAAATCTCATCCTTGAGCTACAACATTCTTGAGGGGGGAAAAATCTCTCCAAGAAGGCTTGCTTGAGTTCCCTCCAATTGGTTATGGAGTCATTGGGCAACTCTGATAACCATAAAGTGGCTTCCCCTAATAGAGAAAAGGGGAAAAAGTTTGAATCTGATGGCATCTTGGCTAACTCCAGGCAACCTGTATGCCTTGCATATTCCAACAAAGTTCATCAGGTGCAGGTTGGCGTCATACACTGCATGAACACTGAACACCCCTTTCATGTTTAACAGTTGAATCATGGTACTTGTGATGTCAAATTTGGCCCCAGCGGGCAGTAGTGGTTGTACAATTGCTCCAGTTCACCCAACTTCATCAATGTCTGGGTCCTCATCATCGAAGAACTGAAGGGAAAATCTATGACCTCTGTTGCCCCGCCCATGTCACTAGCGTTAACAACCTTATCTCTAGCATCCTCCGCATCCTGAAGTGCATCTTGCCGAGCTAGTTCGGCTTGCCTAGCTTCTTCAACTATATGGGCATATTTGTATTCCTAGTTTTCCATTCTGCGCAGTGTTTGTTCAATTTCAGGGTTCAACGGAATTAGGGGATTTCCACTACTCTGAGTGCTTGGCATTCACCGGGCAACAACCTGTGGGTATCACAAACAAAAAGAAAACGTAATTTAGGAAATAACTATCAAAAGTCAAATACAAGCAATTAATCTAGTCTTACCTGTATTCCCCTACGATGGCGCCAGTTTTTGATAACACTCAAACTCACACCTCTTGCTGAAGTATGAAGCGGACATTGTCAATAAG
This sequence comes from Datura wrightii, assembly GCA_035772735.1. NCBI lineage: Eukaryota > Viridiplantae > Streptophyta > Magnoliopsida > Solanales > Solanaceae > Datura > Datura wrightii. The sequence goes on from JASDFA010000027.1 coordinate 1,261,665, forward strand.
GAACCCAACAAAGAGGTTGGGGTCGAACTCACAGGGAATATGGAAGATCTAGACTAATGTCGGTAAGTGAACTTGTTGGTTAGTTACTCCAATTGGGGATTTAAAGAAAATAATAATTAAAACAATAATTAAAATTATGATGTAATTCAAGATTGAAGAATAACTAGGGTTTTTGTTCTTTATGGGTTCGTAACTGCTTCGGGTATATATCTGTGATCAATACCAATGCTTACTTGTAGAACTGATAACTAGGGTTCATCCAAATGACTGGTTTATCCCTATTGGATGACTATACTTAATCACCTGGTCAGGTCTCATGAGCGGTTTCAAACTATTTGGTATCAATATGTTACAAATTTAACTATTCTGCGACAACAGCTTAAGTTAATACAATGATCATCAAGATCAAGACTTTTTTGTAATTCTTTTTTCCTAATCTCTACCTCTCTAGGCTCAAGAAAGTAAAGAACTCGGGAAAGTCCTAATGTTGTACACTATTAAGAAACGTTTAAGCATGAAGAGAATACAATACAAGTATTTTACATTGGCTTTGATCACTTTTGTGTATCCCTAGCTCGTTAATCCGCTATGGTTCCCACAACCCTAGCTATGGAGTTTTGGGCCTGTCATAGTTGCAAGGTTGTGATATGCATTCATCATTAAACACATAATTCAATACTTACAATCGTGGATGAGAGAAAATCTTCTTTGATTATATTAGAAAAACCTCAAGAATAATTGATAAAGATCAAGAAAGAATCCAAGAAAAGGACGATCACAAGCCAATCAACTAAATTCTATGTCTTTCCCTTGAATCTCTATTGTTTTCACACCTCTATCACTTCTCTCTAATGTTCCCTAATGTTCTATACTGAAAATAAAACATAAAAGGTATTTATACAGAGATAAGAATCCTTTTCCTAATCTAACAGGGTGATTTTCCATAACTGGCACTGTCTGAGCCACGACTGATCCTACGACCCATAGCAGGTTTGTACGGGTTGTACCTGTTGTCTGTAAGTCCTTCGCTTTCTTCAAATTGGCTAAGTTTTGGGCCTTGGTACCACTCGTACATGCATCCTACGAGTCGTGACTTGCTTCTGTGATCTGGCTAAGAGAACTCTGACTTTTTCTGAATTTATTCACAAGTGTTGTGGTACGACTTGTACCTTCCAGCCATGGCTCGTACTGTCTGAAGTTCTGCTTAGCATTGAAAATTCTCTGAAGCTCACCACTACTTTTGATATGATTCGTACCTTCTTTCCACGGTTCATAGTTCCATCCATATCAGGAGTCTGGCTTGCTGGACATTGGTTTGCCACAGGTTAGAACCTATGGTGAATGATCACCCTAAGCACCGACAGAGTAGCGTTAGTGCCATGTATCATGTCCAGATATTCTATTAAAATCTCGAGGGTGATAGTAGAGGTGATTTAGGATAGAGCTCTAGAATTGAGCACAACCATTCCATTCTTGAGTCTCATATGTATACTCTGCATAGAGTTTGATGTAAAGGTAATAGCCAATGTTGATGCTAGAATGGGAGGCAATCAAATTGTTGACATCGGGCTAATCAAATATGAGATGAACCCGATGAGCCGGGTTAGATTACCAGCAACAATCCCACCACCATAGCCAGTTGGGGGCGAGCAGGTAGATGCCCCCACTTCTATCGAGCAGAGCGATACACCAGCCACTAAAGTCGGCCACATAGTAGTGGGCCCCAACACTTTATCCGCACCTCCACTGGCCATATTGGGAAGGTTCCTTTAGGTTGTATTTTTTGGACCATGATTTCCTGCAAAAGGCCAAAAAACACACATTGATTGAGAAAAAGGTCAATGTGATGATGGAGCAGGTCAAGCCTTGGGTCATGGCTGAGGTTGAGGAGGCTACGAGAGCATAGAAGATTGGATAGCTTTGAGCTTCGGCTCAATGAGTGTCTTGCTTAGTAGACAGATGTGGGGAGCTTAAGAGATGAGATTGGGTCGCTACGGAGTCAGGTAGCTGAGTTGTCGTCTAGGCAGCTGACCATATTACCAGCTTCCACCATGTCTTTGTTTGAGGATGAGCTAGAGATAGAGCTTGATATGGGAGCATTTTAGGCTCATAAGTCGGCCGGAGGAGATAAGGGAAAGGAAAGAAGAAAGTCGCAGAGGTAGTTGATGAGGAGACCTCCAGGAAGAGGAAGAGAAGAGAAAGGAAGGAGCACAAGCGGGTAGCAGTAGCTAGCCTGCAAACTCATGATGAGCACACATCTGAGCTATAGGAGAGAGATAGAGGAGCTGGGAGCATGTTGTACTTAAAGAGCTTGAGGGTGTCAATGACCCTTCTGGAAAGCCACATTCAGCCCAGATGGATAGAGAGTTCACTGAGGTGGCCAAGACTGTTGAGGGGATTGACTGTATCCCCCTAGACTACACCATTGAGTGCATCGTCCGCTTCTATCAGTAAAAGTACAATGTAGGGAAGTGTGTCTTCACACCCGCCTCCACAGGATGATAGGAGCGCAGAGCGCCGCAGGTATGTTCCTCTCTCTCAGTTTTGTATTTCTTTCCTTTGAGGACACGGAATGCTTTTCATAGGGAGGAGGGTTGTATTTGTTTTTTGGATTTTGATTCGTCCGAGGGTTTTGTTGCCATGTTTCTTTTCCCTCAGACATAATATGTAGTAGAGCCGACATATTTAGGATGTTTTGTTTTTGTTAATATAGAAGTAGCTTAGAACTACTTTAGAACCAATAAATGCACATGTCTGTGATGTTTTGAAATTATTGAAAACAATAACCCTTTTTAAATTTTTTATTGTATAGTTAGCTGTGTTTGTTGACTATGAAGCATGACCAATATGGACCTTTTATGGCATTTGATATACAGCATGATTAACTGTAGCTTAGTTGTGTATGAACCTGATAAGGGGTGTGTGATGCGAACTTGTACTTAATTGAGTGAGGTCCTTACTTAGTTAAATGTTGTGTAGGTTATCTAAAACTTGCACGGTTGGCCTTTGCTTAGATTATAGGATAGTTGGTTAGGAAAGGATCATAGGCCATTTTTGAATTAGCTCAAATTTTATCCTAAATTGCCCTACCATATTATAAGTATCCTTTAATTTAAATGTTTGAGCCCTAATTGGCCATCTTTCTTTGATTAGCCTATTTGCCTTCCCACTTATTTATAATAAACCCATTTTGTCCTTGGTCCCTCCTTGGATGTTGTGATCCTCAACTCAGGTAAAATGCTTAAGTTGAAGGTGACTATTGTAGGGGTGCATAAGTTGTGTGGGAGATATGAAAGGAAAAACAATAGCCAATGAAAAGTGGGTGTGGTGAAAAAGAAAAAGAAAATGAAAAAGAAAAGGAATAAATCTTGAGAAAAAAAAAGAGAAATAAGAGAAAAGTGAAAAAGTAACTACACCCACTAGTTGAAAGAGGAATGAAACGGAGAAAACATAGAAAAAATGAAGAAAAAGGAAAGGGTAAAAAAATAGTGGAGCAAATGTTGTGTAGTGCCAAGGAGGGTTAGTCACTATTTCCATATCTACCATGCCCAACCCGAAGACTACATACAAGCGAATAAAAGTCCTATAGTGATCCTAGCTTAACCATCCGAAAATCCAGAGTAGAGAAAATAAGGGAAAACCTATGGGATCACCTGTGTAGTGTGTCGAACTTCTTTGGGAGAGTGAGAGCTTTGCTTGATAGTCCTGTTCTTATATATATCATTTTGAGTGTGTTTGGGACTTCTTCTGTTGTAAGGGTATGTTTTGCATTGCATTCTGCCAACATTCTGTATACACAAGATTAATGATAGCCTGGTTGTGTGCTAATAGTTGAATGCCATTTCTAGATTTCTTTGTGTCATGATATGTGGGTTCTATGTATGCATAGCTAGCTTGGTTTTGAATGGAAAAGGGGTAAATATTTGATTAGTGCTCATATGTGCAATTTTTATATGGTTGGCTGTAGGTCTTCTGTTTTGCTTTCTAGTAAAGCGTTGTGTTAGAGTAGTGTTTTGTTTGCCGGAGGACATGCAAAAGTCTTAAGTTGAGGGTGTTGATATGTTTTAGGTTACAACACTTTTTACACTTAAAACTTAGGAAAAATGCAACCAACGGGTCGTTGGTTCCTCCCGTGGCCACTGGACGAGAAAATTGGGAGGCTTGACGACGGTCAACACAACGACTTATTGGTGGACCCAATGGGTCGTTGTGTCCAGTCGTTACCTTCACTGGAACAAGTCTAAGGATTACTGAACTTGACCCCACGGGTGGTCACAACGACTCGTTGTGGGATACAAGGGGTCTTTGTTTCCACTTGTCATCAATGAAGGGAGTTTTTGGGGCTCTCAACCAACGACTCACACCACGAGTCGTTGTAAGATACAGTGACTCATTGGTTCAGTTGTGGGGTCCTGAAAGAGGGTCTTCTGAGCTGGGGACCAACGAGTGATAGGACAACTCATTGTTTCGCACAATGGGTTGTTCCTTGTCCCGTTGGTTCCCGAAGGACCCAACCAGGATGACCACGACTGACACAACGAGTCATTGGAGCTGACCACGACTCATTGTCTCGGTCGTTCTGAGGAAACTTTTCTGGTTTCTTCTTGGTTTTCTTGCAAGGTCTGAGTTTGGTCTAGGAAGGTTTTGGTGTTTTACATATTTATTCACAACGTCTGCTTCATACTTTGTCAGGAGTGTGAGTTTTAGCGTTATCAAAAAGTGGAGCCATTGCGGGGGAATACGGCTAAGATTAGATTGATTGCTTATATTTAACTTTTGGTTTTTATTTCCTTATTTACATGTTCCTTTTGTTTTTGACACTCGCAAGTTGTCTCTTGGGGAATGTCAAGTACTTGATGGAGTGGAAATCCCCTTATTCCCTTGGATCTTGAAATCGAAAGAACACTGCGAAGGATGGAGAATCATGAGCAAAGAGAAGCTCGTCTTGTTGGAGAAGCTAGGCAAGCCGAGATAGCTCGACAAGCTACACTTCAGGAAGCCGATGATGCTTGATATGAAGTTGTGAATGTTGGTCGACATAGAAGGGGCAACAGAGGCCAGCGATATGCCCTCAGTTCTTTGTCGAGAATGACCCGAATATTAATGAACTCGGGTCAACTGGAGCTATCGTACCACCACCAATGCCTGCTGGGGCAGAGTTTGACATCACTAACACCATGATACATTTGTTGAATATGAAAGGGGTGTTTAGTGGTCATGCAGTTGATGATGCCAACCTACAGTTAATGAACTTTGTTGGGATATGCAAGGCATACAGGTTGCCAAAGTCAGTTAGGACGCAAAAAGGCTGAGACTCTTCCCATTCTCTCTGCCTGGGGAGGCCACTCTATGGTTATTGGAGTTGTCCAATGACTCCATTACCAACTAGAGGAAGCTCAAACTAGCTTTCCTAGAGAGATTCTTCCCACCCTCCAGGATGCTACAACTTAAGGATGAGATCTACAATTTCTGACAACTGGACAGAGGCACATCATGAAACTTGATTGAGATTTAAGAAGAAGTTGACCAAGTTTCCAAACCACAAAATTCCCGATGACAGTTTGTTGGAGATTTTCTACCAGTCATTGAAAAATAGTACCAAAGCTGTAGCGGATACTGTGGTGGGAGGAGCACTGATGAGTCACACTTGGGAGCAAGCTGCCATTATTCTTGACAGAGTGACCAAAACAAATAGGGCATGCCACACTCAGGAAGTGGAAGAAACTGCCGGTACATATGTTGTTGGTATGACCGCAGACCAACGAATGAAAAAGGAGAAACGTGATCAGGAATTGTCCCACACGTGCACATCATTGGACCTGCTCACGAAGCATATCATAGGCGCTGAAGCCAGAAAGGTCAATGCAGTGGGAACACAGGAACAGGAACCAGGGCCAGAGCATTTAGATTCCAAGGAGGCAAACTTCTTGGAAAACCAAGTGGCGGGTGTCCAAGCCAACGCCCAAAGGTCTAGACAGCGCCAAGGTTCCATAAATCAAGGTCGGAACCAATACCGAGACAACTATAACCGAAATGGGTACAGAGACAGAAGCAAGGTTATGAGTGAGAGGGAGAATGGAGAAGGAATGATGGTTACCACATAGACCGAGCAGGATTGTACGTGCCTCCTAATGTACGTGAGGGGGAAGCTAGACAGTCAAAGTTGGAGAGCATGATGGCTGAGATGCTCAAAAAGGTGAGATCCACGGATGAGCCATTGAAAGACATTCATGGATGTCACGACCCGAACATAGGCCCGGATCTAGACACGGAACCTAGAACCATAACTATCTCCAAGTCGACCTATGGAATGAATATGAGAACTAAAGCTTAACATAAATAATTACCGAAAGAAACATTTGAACTAGCGGAAGTCTGAATAACCAATAACATCTTTACAACGGAATACATAAAACTGATCCGAAGCTGAATACATACTACATCTAATAACCTCTACAATCTGGCAGGTTTATGGGACAACAACTCAACTAACTCACTAATAAATTGAAATTGAAAATAAACTAGTAAAAGTATCCTTCAAAGATGAGGACTCACCAACAAGCTGAGAAAATGCTAACTATGAAGATCTGGCTAGCGGCAGGACTGAACCGGAATGTCTGAGCCTATATTACGAAATGATACAGCATAGGGTATGCGGTCAATACTTGGAATGTACCGAGTATGCAAGGTAAGAAAAAACCACTAAGTAAGTAAAATTGAATTCATGCATATAATAAAACATTTCATCATAAGATTCTGAGAATAATGCTTGCATGCTATTATCTAAAAACACGATTTAAGCATGACTGAATATCATAACTAATTCGAATGACCCAAAACTGAAACTAATAATCATAAGTAAAATTGAACATTGGGTTAAACCTGCTGAAAAGATAATATCATGACTGATGAACATGCACTACTGAAATCATGAGGAACTATGGGAGCCTCGTCATATAACCCACATTACCACGATAGAGCTTATGTGGTCCCGACTATTACACTCAAGTGGGCAGAGCCGTGGCTGAATCATAACATTGCATACATAGTTTGAAAACTTAAATATGAGGAGCCTTGGCTCAAACCACACCACAAGTTGAAAAGTGGGAGTCTAGACTCCAAAACCATGTGGTAAGCTAATATCATACGATTTAGTCTAATCATGAAGTCATACTTAAATCATATGGGCTTGCCCAAACTTTATCATGCTTGAAATAGACTTGCTAGTAAAAATCATGGACATATTCATGGGTAATTCATAAACATTCTTAAGTACGAGAAATCTCATCATACTTGGAAGCATAATTCATAAATTCACTTTTCATGATACTAGCATAATTGGGCATCATACCTTTAAAACTTGAAATCATGAATTTTAATCAAAATAGGTTTAAAACTTGCCCACAAATCTAAACATTAGTTAATACATGAAGGTAAATTGACCCATAATTAATTCAAAGAGAATTTCATGGAATTGGGTTAAAACCCCATAAGATCATAGATTGACTCTAGTACTTGAATTCGTGAATATAGAGGTAAATTGGGCCGTAAGAGTGAAGAGGAACTCTCATTCATAACCCTACATATCTGGGTAATCTGGTCTTATACTCTTCCTTGAAAGCCCAAAGGGATTGGACAAGAATTAGAGAGTTATAAGCTTGATCTTCCTTAAGAATCCTCTAGTCTTGCATGCATGGGGAGGGAATAGGTTAGGATAGATTAAACCCCCCTTAAAGCCCTTCTAACTGAGCTTAAAAAAATGTAGTATAGGGCGTAGGAGCTTAAAAATTATGAATTTAACCTTACTAACTTCGCAGGAAAAATACATTCTGCCAGGAGTAACTCATCCAATGGTCGTCCTTAGGTTTAATGAGTCCTTACTTCGCTCGTTGTTTTGCTCAATTTTCCAGAATCAGATCTGTAACCACGACTGGACAGGATGAGTCATTACTTTCCCCAATGACTCGTCACTTCCACCCGTTGTCACCACTGCATGTTACTGCTTACCTTCTGGAAGTCTTCCCAATGGAATCCTACCATGACTCATTGTTCCCTTCAACGAGTCATACCACAACTCGTGTCAGTCACCTTGGCAAAGGCAACTCCCACAATGACTACATTTCATGATCCGTTACACCGACCAGTGAGTCATTCCATGGCTCATTGGTCTTGGACTTATCAACCAACATCCTTACCACGACAGGAACCCATGGTCCGTGGGAGCTTCCTACAACTCTTACAACGGGTCGTCCTGAGATAATTTTCCAAATTTTCTGCTGCATATCCTTTCAACTCCTGAGTCTAGTCTTAGGCACTTCCAGGGTATTACAATATCTCCCCCTTCATCCTCGAATATGGGGTAAACATATTGAAAAATTGGGGAAAACCTGTCATCCCAAATACTAAACATCTAAAGCTGAACATTGACGGAGTGACTGGCTCCAAACTGAAATACATGACTGAGCTGAATTCATGAATCACACATACATGTATCAACATGAAAGAAACTGGGACACATGAACTGAACATGAAACTGAATAGAGTACTAAGGAGGAAATTGATACCTCAAGCTGGAACAGGGCCAAAAGGGAAAAGGTACGGGTATTTGGTCATCATATCTAATTTGGCTTCCCAGGTAGCTCCCTCAACATGTTGATTTCTCCACAAAACCTTTACTGGAGATACCTCCTTGTTTCTTACCTTTCGAACTTGATAATCAAGTATCTCAATCGGAACCTCTTCATAGCTAATGCTATCCTTCACACCTACGCTCTCCACCGAAACAACCAAGGCCGGGTCACCCATGCACTTCTTCAAGAGCGATACATGGAAAACTGGATGTACTAATGCCAATTCTGAGAGCAACTCCAACTCATAAGCGACCTTGACAAAACGTCTCACAATCCTGCATGGGCCAACATTGAGAGGACTAAGTTTCCCCTTCTTCCTGAATCTCATTACTCCCTTCATGGGAGATGCCTACAGAAACACCCAATCATCAACTTCAAACTCAAGTTCTCTCCTCCACACATTAGCATAGGACTTTTAATGACTCTGAGCTGTTTTTAACCTTTCTCTTATAAGCTGGACTTTCTCCAAAGCCTCATGAACTGAATCTGGTCCTGTCAACATAGCTTCACAGACTTTGAACCAACCAATAGGCGATCTACACCTCCACCTATAAAGTGCCTCAAATGTAGCCATCTGAATGAAGGAATAGTAGTTGTTGTTAAATGCAAACTCAATGAGAGGTAAATGTTCATCCCAACTACCTTTAAAATCAATCACACATGCTCTCAACATGTCCTCAAGAGTTTGAATGGTCCGGTCAGCCCGACCATCTTTCTTCAGGTGAAAAGCTATACTAAGCTTTACCCGAGTATCGATTCCCTTCTCAAATGATCTCCAGAACTAGGAGGAAAATTGAGTACCTCTATCTGATATGATGAAAAAGGGCACTCCATACAACCGAACTAACTCTCGAATGTACAATTTAGCGTAATCCTCCACTGAATCGGTAGTTTTGACCGACAGGAAATAAGCTGCTTTGGTCAACCTACCCACAATCACCCATATGGAGTCATACTGTCGACGAGTATGAGGCAACCCTGTAATGAAGTACATATTGATTTCCTCCCACTATCAAGTGGGGATACTAATGTCTTGAAGCACACCTCCAGGTCTTTGGTGCTCAACTTTCACTTGTTGACAATTCGGATACTTTGCCACAAACTCTGCTATGTCCTTCTTCATGCCATTCCACCAATAGGCTTCCGTAGGTCATGGTACATCTTGGTGGCGCCTGGATGTATAGAATATTTGGAACGATGAGCCTCATGCAACATCCGGTCCCTCAAATCAACAGCACTCGGAACAAACAAACGACCCTGATATCGTAGTACACCATCTCTCCCTTTTGAGAGAACCTACACCTTCTTATTTTGAACCACCTCCTTCAACTTTACCAAAATAGGATCCTCGTATTGCCTAGCCTTTTCAGTCACCAAAGAGGATGTTGATCCATTCTAAACAATGACCCCACCATCTGACGAATCAACAAGATGAACCCTTAGTCATGCAAGCCGATGCACATCCTTCACCAATTCTTTCCTTCCCTCATCCATATAGGGCACACTCTCCATAGAAAGTCTGCTAAGGGCGTTAGCCACCACATTATCCTTGCTTGGATGGTAAAGGACACTCATATCATAATCATTAAGAAGCTCCAACCACCTTCTTTGACGTAGATATAGATCCTTCTGGGTAAACACGTACTGTAGGCTTTTGTGGTCCATAAACACATCCACATGGACCCCATACAGATAGTGTCTCCAAATCTTCAAAGCAAATACTACCGCCTCCAACTCAAGGTCCTAAGTTGGATAGTTCTTTTAATGGACTTTCAACTTCCTAAAAGAATAGGCTATAACCTTACCATGTTGCATTAATACACAACCAAGGTTGATCCTCAAGGCATCATAATATACCACAAACCCATTAGTACCCTCGGTAAAGTCAACACCAGCGCTGAGTTGAGTCGCGTCTTTAACTCTTGGAAGCTCTTCTCATAGGCCTCTGTCCATTGAAACTTCACTTTCTTCTAGGTCAACTTAGTCAACGGTGCTACAATGGATGAAAACCCTTCAACAAATCTCCTGTAGTAACCAGCTAAACCCAAAAAACTCCTGATATCTAAAGGACTAACTAGTTTAGGCCAATTCTTCACATCTTCTATCTTTTGAGAGTCCACTTGTACACCCTCACTTGACACCACATGACCCAAAAATGCTACTGAGTTTAACCAAAATTCACACTTTTTGAATTTAGCATACACCTGGCGATCCTTATGGCTTGAACACCCTATTCATCAAATCTATAAAAGCCGCAGGAGCATTCAATAGTCCAAAAGACATAACTATAAACTCATAGTGACACACCGTGTTGTAGAGAATGTCTTCGGGATGCCACTTTCTTCAACCCTAAGCTGATGATATTTGAATCTGAGGTCTATCTTTGAAAAACTCTTGGCACCCTAAAGCTAGTAAAATAAGTCATCAATTCTGGGGAGGGGATACCTATTCTTGATTATAACATTGTTCAACTGATAATAGTCAATGCCCATCCGAAGGGAACCATCCTTCTTCTGGACAAAGAGAATTGGTGCACCCTACGGGGACTAGCTAGGTCTGATGAAACCCTTGCCTAAGAGATCCTTCAACTGCTCATTCAACTCCTTTAGTTCAGCTGGAGCCATTCTGTAAGGAGGAATATATATAGGATGTGTATCGGGAGGAATATCAATATCAAAGTCGATCTCCCGCTCGGGAGGAATTCTCGATAGATCATCTGGAAATACCTCTAGATATTCGCACACTATAGGAACTGACTGGATAGTCGGGGTTTCGGATGTAGCATCCTTAACCCGAACTAGATGGTACACGCAAACTTTAGAGATCATCTTTTCAGCCTTAAGGTAGGAAATGAAGTGACCTATAGGCATAGCTGAACTACCCTTCCACTCTAGGACTGGCTCACCCGAAAACCGAAACTCTACCACACGGATTCTACAATTCAGTGAGGCATAACATGCATGTAGCCAATCCATGCCAAAGATAACATCAAAATTTGTCATGGTTATACTAAATCTACTAAGGTGACTTCTGAAGGGCTATGACAGGGCAATTTCTATACACCCACCGAGCTATGACTGAATCACCGACTAGAGTAGAAATTGAGAAGGGTTCTGATAGAATTTCTGTACTAACTATGAAACTACTAGCAACATAGGGCGTCACAAAAGATAAGTATCCCCTAGATCTAATAATGCATATACGTCAAGGTGGAATACTTGTAACATACCAGTGACTACATCTGGAGAGACATCCTGCTCCTGATGAGATGCCAGGGCATAGAATCTGTTCTGACGCTGACCACCACCTGCACTAGTGGATACACCCTACTGAGCTGAGTATGCTGGTGGGGCTGCTGAATTAGTGGCTGGGTCTCGGCCTCTACCATGGCCCTGTCTAGCTGCTGGACAATCTCTAAGCATATGTTCGAGCTTTGCACACCCGAAACAAGCACCTATACCTGCTAAGCATTGACCAGTCTACCTCCTACCACACCTGTCACATCCTTGAATGCTGGGCTCTACGGGTCTACTCCCTTGACCTCGAGAACCTAAGGCTCGTCCCCTCTGATCGCGCCTATATATGGATGGCACACTCGTTGCTGACGGCGTTGGGGCTGATGATCTCTGGTGGGACTGCTGATGATGCCCACCACCAGGCCTCTATTGGGAGAATACAAAACTATCGCTCCTGGCCCTTTTGGCCTCCCACTCTCTCTCACTCACCTGTACTGCCTCTATCTCTTGGCATACAAGACCAACCGCAAGAAGGCCATATCATGATGAAGCATAGCGGTCCTACAATCCTTGACCAAATAGTCCACTATCCCATGTACGAACTTACTCACTCGATCCCTCTGATCAGCCACCATATCTGGTGCATATTTGGACAAGCGGGTAAACTTTAAAGCATACTCTTGGACTGTCATGTTGTTCTGCCTCAGGTTCACAAACTCAGCTGCATTGATTTTCCTCATCTCTCGAGGAAAGAACCGATTCAAGAACACGATAAGAAAATCATCCCAACTAATTGGACTCGCTCTAACGGCTCTACTATCCTTCCACTATTTGAACCAGATATAGGGAACCCCTTTCAACTGATAAGAGGCTAGGTCTATGCACTACTCCCATGTCACCCCTATAATCTGGGTGATCTTCTAGATTTTATCAATAAACTAGTGTGGATCCTCATCCACCCTCGATCTGAGGAACTCCGGAGTATTCATCCTAAGAAAGTCCCTGACTCTTGCCGCTGCCGCATTCCCATTCTGGGGAACATACGCCATCGCCTGCTAGTTGACTTGTGCGGTTAATGCCTGTGCCAACATCTGGATGGTTTCCCTAAACTCAGCATGGGAAACCTTGCTCGGGCACATGATCCTCGGGGCCTGGTGGGGCCTGCTGGTCCCCATCTCTGTTTCCATTCCTATGGCCATTTCCTTTCATGTTCCTTCTTTTGTTAACTAGGTGAGAAGACATAATTCTACAAACGCGTGTAGCACGAGTTAGAAGGATAGAGAGACATTTAATTGCACGACATAGATCATGAAAGAAGGGAAATTTCCTAAAATGTTTCGTAGACTCTTCGTCATAAGTGTGGCGCGTTTTACACCCATGAAAACGACTCTACTTAACGCAGCTTTTAGATACCCTAGGACACTTCAAAAGCTAATTCTCTGATATCAGGTTTTTCACAACCCAAACATAGGCCCGGATCTAGACACGAAACCTAGAACCATAACTGGCTCCAAGTCGACCTATGGAATGAACATGAGAACTAAAGCTTAACATAAATAATTGCAAAAAGAAACATTTGAACTAGCAGAAGTATGAATAACCAAAAACATCTAAACAACATAATACATAACATTGATCCGAAGCTGAATACATACTATGTCTGATAAGTCTCTAAAATCTTATGAGTTGATGGGACAAGACCCTAACTAACTCACTAATAAACTGAAACTGAAAATAAACTGGTAAGAAGATCCTCAAAGGATGAGGACTCACCAACAAGCTAAGAAAATGCTAACTATGAAGATCTAGCTAGTGGCGGGAATGAACCTAAATGTTCGAGCCTGTATCATGAAATGATACAACATAGAGTATGTGATCAGTACATGGAATATACTGAGTGTGCAAGGTAAGAAAAACCCACTAAGTAAGTAAAATTGAAATCATGCATATCATAAAACATTTCATCATAAGATTCTAATACTAAGGCTTGCATAATATTATTTGAAAACATGATTTAAATATGACTGAATATCATAACAGATTCTAATGATCCAAAGTTGAAACTGATAATCATAAGTAAAACTAAACATTGGGTCAAACCTGCTGAAAACATAATATCATGACTGATGAACATGCACTACTGAAATCATGAGGAACAATGGGAGACTCGTTATATAACCGATATTACCACGATAGAGATTACATGGTCCCGACTATTAAACTCAAGTGGAAGAGCCGTCCAAAGCCATGTCGGGGCTAAGGGTGCTACCATGATATCAATATCAAGCTGAAGGCCCCTTCGGGGCAAGGGAAGCTCACAAGGGAGGTCCCAAGAATCTGAACATACCTACGTCCGCATGTAGTTCTACGGCGCAGGGTTTTTCTAAGCCCTTAGCCTTCTCAGTGCTGGATACTACTCCCAAAATTATGCAGATGCTCTTCATCATTTTTCAACGAACTAAACCATTGTCTTTCGACAAAGCTGAATCATAACATTACATACATAGTATGAAAACTTACATATGAGGAGCCTTGGCTCAACCCACACCGCAAGCAGAAAAGTGAGAATCTAGACTCCAAAACCACGTGGTAAGTTAATATCATAAGATTTAGTCAAATAACATGAAGTCATACTTAAATCATATGGGCTTGCCCAAACTTTATCATGCTTGAAATAGACTTGCTAGTCAAAATCATGGACATATTCATGGGTAATTCATAAACATTCTCAATTACTATAAAACTCATCATACTTGGAAGAATAATTCATAAATTCACTTTTCATGATACTAGCATAATTGGGCATCATATCTTTAAAATTTGAAATCATGAATTTTAATCAAAACAGGTTTAAAACTTGCCCGCAATCTCAAAACATCAATTAATACACGAAGGGAAATTGATCCATAATTAATTCAAATAGAATTTCATGGAATTGGGTTAAAACTCCATAAGATCATAGATTGACTCTAGTACTTGACTCGTCATTTCCTCCATTATCACCATTGCCTATAACTGCTTACCTTCTGGAAGTCTTACCAATGGAATCATACCACGACTTGTTGTTCCCTTCAACGAGTCACACCACAACTCGTATCAGTCACCTTGACAAAGGAAACTCCTACAACGACTGCTTTCCATGACCCGCTAAACTGAACAACGAGTCATTACATGGCTCATTTGTTATAGACTTGTCGACCAACATCCTCACCACCACAGGAATCCTCGGTCCGTAGGAGCTTCCCACGGCTCATACAATGGGTCATCGTGAGATAATTTCCCAACTTTTCTATTGCATATCGTTTCAACTTCTGAGTCTAGTCTTAGGCAATTCCAAGGTATTACAATATCTCCCCCTTGGAAACATTCATCCTCGAATGTGGGGTAAACATACTAAATAACTACGAAAAAACCTTTCATCCCAAATACTGAACATATAAAGCTGAAAAATGGCAGAGTGACTAGCTCCGAAATGAAATACATGACTCAAATGAATTGATGATTACACATACATGTATCGATATGAAAGAAATTGGGACACATGAACAGAATATGAAACTGAATAGAGTACTAAGGAGGAAATTGATACCTCAAGTTGGAACTGGACCAGAAGGGAAACGGTGTAGGTATTTAGCCATCATATCTATTTCGACTTCCCACGTAGCTCCATCAACATGCGAATTTCTCCACAAAACCTTTAATGAAGCTATTTCCTTGTTTCTTAGCTTCCGAACATGTTGGAGAGCGTCATGGTGCAAGGTCACACTATTGACATATCCGAGTGTACCATTGCTCGGGTATTATTTGGGCCTCAGTTCATTCCACCCCACACTACAATAAAGTTTGACTACCAGGTGGACTCCATGAAGAAGATCAAGAAGTTAGGCATTGAATAGAGGAAGAGTCAGATTAAGTGGCTGACTAGGGTCATTGCTGATGATAAGAATGAGGTAGAATGGGTGACTAGTGGAAAGGAGGTCACCAAGAATTCACTAAATTTTATAGCAAAAGCTTGTTGGATGCTAGTTCACCATAGATTGGCCTCGAACTTGAACAACAATACCCTCAGTGCAGACAGAGCAGCATTGGTGTTGTGTATCATGTCATGATACGCCATCAATATTTTGAGGGTCATTGTGGAGGAGATTAAAGATTGGACTATGGTATTTAGCACTACTATTCCATTCCCGAGTTTCATATTCAAGTTCTGTATAGAGGCAGGTCTCAAGGTGCATCTTCGTGAGTAGCAGTTGATTGGAGGACAACGGACAATATACATTGGGTTGATCTGGGATAAAATGAACCCGATGAGCCGAGTACGACTTTCTGTTGTAGTCTTGGTACCACGAGCAGTTTTAGGGTAAGCATGTGAATGCCCCCAGCAGGATACATACTCGTGCATTAAGAATTTCTCCAAAAGATGGCAAAGAGACTGACTGTGACCGAGACAAAGGTGCATTCTATCACGAAAAAGGTGAAGCTTTGGGTGAAGGCTGAGATTGAGGCTGCTGCATAGGTTTTACATGTCAGACTTAATTAACAATTTTGATAGTCTCTTCAACGAGCGCATGGCCGAGCAGACTGATATTGGTAGCCTCCGTGAGGAGTTAGGGGCTCTTTAGAGCCAAGTGACCGAGCTGTCATCATGATAGCCAGCAATTCTAGTAGCCCCCACACTTCCTGATCTCGACATCAGGATAGATGATGAGCTTGATTTAGCAGCATATTGGGAGCTGATCAGAGCTAAGGGAGAAAAGGAAAAAAAGGGTCTCGGAGGATGTTGGAGATGAGACCCTAAAGAAGAAGAGAAAGAAGGAAAAGAAAGAGCGCAAGCGTAAAGATTGGAGAGTTAGCAGATTCACGATGAGCATAGGTCGGAGCTGCTTGAGAGAGAAAGAGGAGCGAGTAGCTCCACCACTTCCCATACCGAGCTTGTGGGTGGCAAGAACCCTTTAGGCGAGCCACATTCAGCCCCAGTTATTCCACAGGTCACAAAAGCGACCAGTACTGCTAAGGGGGTGACCATTCCCCCCGTTATTATACCATTGAGCGTGCCGACCACCTCTAACGCCACGACTGTAGTGGAGTTACGACCTCTGCAGGATGACAGAAGAGCTTAGTGCACCAAAGATATGACTCTTTCCCTTATGTTTTATATTCTATGCTTCGGGGAAGAAGCATGCTTTTCAAAAGGGGAGGGGGTGCACTTGTATAATTTTTGAGATTTTTGGATTCGTCCGAGGGATTTTCTTGCCGTGTTTCTTTTCCCTCGGGCATGCTATCTAGTAGAACAAGTATGTTTAGATGTTTTTATTTAATTAAAAAGTAGCTGAGAATTCCTCAGACAATAAAATGCACTAGTTTTGAAGTTTGAGAAATTGACCCTGTTTAAAAATTTATGATGGATAGTTGTGTACTTGTTGATTACAAAACATGAATTATGCAGATCTTTTTATGTAATTTAGTGTATTATCATGTGTAGTTATGGTTAGCCATATATGAACTGAACAGGTAGAATTAATGCAAAACATATACCATCAGTGAGTGAGGTCATGTAGCTAGTTCAATACTGTGTAGAGGATCTAGAACTTGCCCGATTGGTCTTTACATAGTTTTTAGAATGCTTGATTAGGAAAGGATCATAGGCCATTTTTGTTTAGCCCATTTTTGTCACACCCCGCCTTGGGGGGTATGACTAGCACCTGGTGCCCTACTAGGACCTGAACTGCTAGACTGCTGAGCCTGGGCACATCTGGTGCCTGGCTGGCTCTAACTCACATTTCTGGAAACAAAGGGCTATATAACGGCTGTAAACACAGCCCCCGGCCCATTGGCCTATAGCCTCCTGTACCTGAAACGACAGCTAACCAGAAACATGCAACTATAGGGAAACCTATACGGGCCGACAAGGCCACCATGCTGTCTAGTTATCTGCAACTCAACAATGAAATACTGGAAAGCTACGTGACCGGCAAGGTCACCACTACTGTCAAACTAGGGCCCCACACGGCCAACATAAAAGAGGTAGAAGTACTAACAACTACACAACTGCACGGCCTCACACGACCGGCTCAACTGACATTAGGGAAATATATACAGACTGCAAGCCTCTAGGAATAGCAATAGAAATGATCGGGACAGGGCCCCGACCTACCCGTACTGTACAACAAAAGAAAACGAAATACACCTCTGGGATTCAGTCTCCGGATGACGGGAGCTGAATACTCAAGCGCTGACCGGAATCACGACGGATCGCCTGCTCGTCTATGAGTACCTGCAGGCAAGTAATGCAGCACCCCACCGGGCGTCAGTACCGCTGGTACTGAGTATGTAAAGCAATAACTGAAAGGAACATCTGAAAACAACAATACAACTGATGAAACTAAAATAGGAAGGGGAAAGATTAACTGCCTGATAATGTAAAACTATGCCTACTCTTAATCATACTGAAAGGAGTAGAAGTCATACCTGGAGATGTGTCATTCTACTGCCGATCTACTCGTAACTAATGTAACATGGCATGACATAACATAACATAACATAGCACACACCAACCTTACCCGGCCCCCATAAGCCGGGAGGTACAACCAGCACATAATCTATACCCCTACCCCGGTCATCCCATCTCCTGTAATAACTATAGGCATCCTGCCGGTCCCCTGGGTATGCACTTAGGCTTGCTGAGCCCCTGACTATAACTGCATCTGAGTCCGGAGGACTCCTGAATCAACACCCGGGCGTATCCGCTCCACAGGGGTGTGTAAGGGTCGATCAAGGCACAATATGGGGAAAACTGGCATCCCATCTTCGTCCCCTGTGGGACAGCATGCCACTGCATAGAGCGACGTATCCTCATCCTCTGGCGGATGAGTCGATACATCTATTAACCCTGGGGCGGTCATGGATGCTAGGTAATCCAACCCCAAAACAATACAACGGTCTCAACTAGTAATACTATCTGCATATCCCACATACTGCAACTAATAGTAGTAAAGTATCCGTACGTACTGTGTACTGAACTAGTGATGGCAATGTGTACGTACTTAATTCATGCTGATACTGATAATAGTATATATGTACAAATATAATCTTCTGCCATACTGTACTGAGTCTAACACTGTACAAGATATAGTTTTTCTGCTGAAAACCATGTCGTATACTGAGTTTCTATAGTAACATGATTTACTATTTCTAATATGCTTTCTAAACTTCATTTTAACCTATCATTCTACTTCTGAGATGTCTTACAGATACTTACATTGCTTTACTGGGTTTCAACTGAATACGATAATATCCTAACATTCTGTACTAAATCACATATTGGGCATGCTGTACAGTTCCTAACACTTGTATTAGAATTTATATCGTGCTAGCAAGTTTTGCGCTAAAGATAACATGATGCTTCTAATATCGTACCAACATTCATAATAAACATAACACGCGACTTGCGAATATTCTACTGGCCTTTAAACTACTTTACTATACCGAGATTACTAACTTGCCGAGGAAACTAGCTTTACATACCTTATCCTCGAATTATCCGTCTGTCGGACGAGGCTCGGCCAGTACTTCAACTATTTTCTCCCAACTACATTCATGAATATGTCAATTAATACTAAATACAGCTTTATTTTAAAGAGCAACATCACTTTCAATATAATTTATAGCCTAAACTTAGGCTTATCGAAAGACGGTTGAAAACTCGCTATTTTTCAGAGGTCCAGAAGGGAGAACTATTCACTTCTCAGCTAGGAACACATAGACACTAGTTTGGAGCAATTATACTTACCTTAGCTCGGTAGCTCGACGATTCGTCGGCCGTATTTCATGAAACTAAATCCGTAGGAATGCTCTCTTCTGCTAAATACCTCAGTATCTGGGGTTAATTTGAGTTTGGACAACGTTTAGCAGCGTAATCGGATGAAAATTATATTACCCCTTCGTTCTTTTCTCTTCTCTACTATTTCCTCTCTGTTTCACTGAAAATTATAAGTTTAAAATGATTTAAAACCGAAGTGGGGCTTTATATACTTGGGCCTGGACAAGGCCAACGTGTCACGGAGCCAACGCGGAGGCTTCACCTCCGTGACCCGCTGCCATCGCGGAGGGGCTCTGCCTCGGCTCCTTCCGCGATGGTTCGACAGGTTTCTCATCCGATCTTTTTCCCGGGCCTTTCTCTAGCACGTATAGCCTTCAAATATACTTAACCAATGTGCGAATAGGTCATCTAGGTGCCGGGAATCCTTTGGGGTATAACATTCTCCTCCCCTTAAGAACATTCGTCCTCGAATGTATACTGCTATCTAGAGGACTACTTAACTTACTTGTTTAGAAAAATTTCTCCAGAGTCTCCCCTATAATATGGACTATACCAAAAACCTGAAATGCAGAAAAGTCCAATACAGGTACTGTACACAATACCTTAGGACTCACTGGATGGCTAAGTATCAATCTTTTTCACTTATACATATACAACCATAAGATACTACATAAGCAATAATACGGACATACCTGTCACCTGACTAGGCCTGGAATAGGTGAGGATATCTAGCTTTCATATCTTCTTCAGTTTCCCACGTCATTTCCTCACGGTTCTTGTTACGCCACAATACTTTGACAGACGCAACATCTTTAGTCCTCAACCTGCGAATCTGTCTGTCTAATATAGCTACTGGAACCTCTTCATATGCTAACTCTTCTGTGACCTGGACATCCTGGACTGGAACAACTGTGGAAGGGTCTCCTACGAACTTCCTCAACATAGATACATGGAATACTGGGTGAACAGATGCTAACTCCGGAGGCAAGTTCAATTCGTATGCAACTCGGCCTATTCTTCGCTGAATCTGATATGGCCCAATGAATCTCAGGCTAAGCTTGCCATTCTTGCCAAATCTCATCACCCCTTTCATCGGAGACACTTTCAGATATACCTAGTCATTTACCGCAAATTCTAGATTTCTGCGCCGCATATCTGCATAAGACTTCTGGCGGCTCTGAGCAGTCAGTAAACGTACTCGGATAAGCTTTATCTTTTCCTCTGACTGTCGAACAATGTCTGGGCCAACCAATGCTGATTCCCCCACTTCAAACCAGCCCACTGGCGATCTACATTTTCACCCATATATTGCTTTAAAGGGCGCCATCTGGATAGCTGAATGATAACTGTTATTATAAGCAAATTCAATCAACGAAAGATGCTCATCCCAGCTACCCCCAAAATCTAGCACACACGCTCGTAGCATATCTTCGAGCGTTTGGATAGTTCGCTCAGCTTGCCCATCTGTCTGGGGTGGAATGCTGTGCTCAAATTGATCTGCGTTCCCAAACCCCTCTGGAACGACTGCCAGAATCTAGCTGTAAACTGTGCTCCCCTATCTGAAATGATGGATACCGGCACTCCATGCAATCTAACTATTTCTCTGATATATAATTCGGCATAATCCTCAACCGAGAAGGTAGCCTTCACTGGTAGGAAATGAGCTGATTTTGTCAGCCTGTCAACTATTACCCAAATGGAATCATTTCTGCGTCTGGTACGGGGTAACCCTGTTACAAAATCCATGTTTATCATTTCCCATTTCCACGTAGGCACCGTTATATCTTGCGTCAAACCGCCCGGCTTCTGGTGCTCCGCTTTCACCTGGTGACAGTTAGACCATCTAGATACAAATTCATCTATCTTAGCTTTCATACCTGGCCACCAGTAGATGTCTCTGATGTCGTGGTACATTTTCGTCGCTCCTGGATGGAGGGAATAGCGAGCGTAATGTACCTCATGCATGATCCGCCCACGAAGCCCTGAAACATTCAGGACACAGAGGCGGCCCTTACAGCGTAGCACATCATCCTCCGTCATTTGGAAATCTAACTCCTTACCTTTCTGAATTCTATCTCTGAGCTGGACTAAATCAGGGTCCTCGTACTGTCGTTCTTTTACCTCTGTAACTAATGATGACACTGCAGAATTCTGAATTACTGCTCTATTATTTTCTGTTTCCATTACTCGAACGGCTAAACCAGCTAACTGATGAATTTCTTTGGCTAACTCCCGCTTCTCAGGTCGCAAATACGCCAAACTCCCCATTGACTTACAACTCAGGGCATCTGCCACTACATTAGCTTTTCCGGGGTGGTATAGAATATTCACATCATAATCTTTTAACAGCTCCAACCAGCGGCGTTGCCGTAGATTCAACTCCCTCTGAGTGAAGATGTACTGTAGGCTCTTGTGATCTGTGTAAATATCAACATGGACGCCGTACAAGTAATGCCTCCACATCTTCAAGGCGTGGATCACTGCGGCTAATTCCAGGTCGTGGGTAGGGTAATTCTTTTCGTGTTTGCTCAGCTGTCTGGAAGCATATGCAATCACCTTACCATGCTGCATCAACACACAACCTAACCCGATGCCTGATGCATCACAATACACCGAATAACCTTCTGTACCCTCCGGCAACGCTAACACTGGGGCGGAGGTTAATCTGTCTTTCAGTTCCTGGAAGCTCTGCTCGCATGCCTCTGTCCACTGAAACTTTGCTGCTTTCTGTGTCAGTTTGGTTAGAGGTGCCGCAATGGTCGAGAACCCTTCAACGAACCTCCTGTAATATCCTGCCAACCCCAGAAAACTACGAACTTCAGTCGGAGTGGTAGGCCTAGGTCATGACTTAACTGCTTCTATTTTCTGCTTGTCTACCTGTATACCAGCATCCGACACGATATGCCCTAAAAAGGCCACTGAGTTAAGCCAGAATTCACACTTAGAAAATTTAGCATACGACTGGCGGTCCCTGAGGATCTGGAGCATTGTCCGCAAATGAGTCCGGTGATCTGCTTCAGAGCGAGAATACACCAGAATGTCATCAATGAATACTATCACGAACAAGTCCAGGAAAGGTCTGCAAATACAATTCATCAGGTCCATGAAGATAGCCGGGGCATTCGTTAACCCGAAGGACATGACTAGAAATTCAAAATGTCCATATCGGGTCCTGAACGCTATCTTAGGAATATCTCTCTCACGTACTCGAACCTGGTGATATCCGGACCGCAAGTCAATCTTAGAAAAGTATCTGGCTCCCTGTAACTGATCAAATAAGTCATCAATTCTGGGAAACGGGTACTTGTTCTTTACTGTAACTTTGTTTAATTACCGATAATCTATGCACATTCGGAGCGAGCCATCTTTCTTCCTCACAAATAAAACTGGCGCACCCCACGGTGAAGTACTCGGCCTGATAAAACCTTTATCCAATAAATCTTTCAACTGCTCCTTTAATTCTCTGAGTTCTGTAGGAGCCATATGATAGGGAGGAATTGATATCGGCTGAGTGCCTGGTAACAAGTCAATAGAAAAATCTATCTCCCTTTCTGGGGGAATACCAGGTAACTCATCAGGAAACACATCAGGGAATTCATTCACTACTAGAACAGACTGGAGTGTCGGAGATCCTGCTTGGACATCCTGAACTCTGACCAGATGGTAAATACATCCCTTAGATATCAACTTTCTCGCCTGAAGGTAGGAAATAAACCTACCTTTTGGCGTAGCGGTGCTGCCCTTCCACTCTCGCACTGCTTCTCCTGGGAAGTGGAATCGGACCGTCTTGGTCCAACATTCAACATTGGCAAAGCACGGCACTAACCAATCCATACCCATTATGGCATTGAAGTCTATCATCTCTAACTCGACCAGATCTACTGTGGTCTGACGGTCAACAACCTCTACTGTACCCCCGCAGTAAATTTTGCTAGCCACAATAGAGTCACCGACGGGCGTGGATACTAAAAAGGGCTGCTGCAATAATTCTGGTGCAATACTAAACTTTCGTGCCACAAATGGAGTAATGTAGGACAAAGTAGACCCTGGATCAATCAATACATAAGCAGGGTGTGAGCAGATAGTTAGCATACCTGTCACAACATCAGGTGACGCTTCTGAATCTTGCCTCCCTGGTAAGGCATATGTGCGGCTTGGACCCGCACCTGTACTGGAGGCCTCTGATCTGCCCCAACCCCTGCCTGCTGAAACTGAGGGCCTGCGCCCTGTCGAGGATGCTGTGGCTCGTGACCCTGCAGATGCCCTATCCTGTCTATCTCGGTCCTCTCGACCTCTAGTTGGGCAATCTTTCATCAAATGGCCTTCTTGGCCACAAATATAACATGCAGTGGAGCCATACCTGCATGCTCCAAGATGGCGTCGACTGCATATAGGGCAAAGTGGTAGGGTATACCTACTCTGCTCCGCCCTCCTCTGTAATGGTGAATCTACCATCTGTGAGCCTCTACCAATCTCTGACTGCCCCCTGCGGCTGAATCTACCCCCCTGCGACTGTGGCGGAGGCGGGGGCCTGGGAGGCCTATCTAACAATCGTGGCCTGGGTCCTCCCCGAGCCTCCCTCTGTAACTCAACTGGCCTGTCCCGGCGGCGCTGTTCCTAATTGGCCCTTCTAATCTCCCGATGCCGTTTTCTGATGCCCTCAATATTCTGGGCGAATGCCTAAACTCGAGCAATGTCCATGTCCTCTCGTAGTGTAGCCATAATACAAGTCTTAACATATTCTAGATTCAACCACATGATGAAGCGATGTACTCTGGATGCCATGGTATCAACAAAGGTCGGTGCATACCGAGCCAAAGAATCAAACCGCAAGGAGTATTCCCGAACACTCATGGCCCCCTGCTCCAGATGTAGGAACTGGTCTACCCGGGCCTGTCGAATCTTCCACGGAAAATAGTGATCCAAAAAAGCTC
The DNA here is from genome assembly GCA_035772735.1 of Datura wrightii. Taxonomy (NCBI): domain Eukaryota; kingdom Viridiplantae; phylum Streptophyta; class Magnoliopsida; order Solanales; family Solanaceae; genus Datura; species Datura wrightii. The sequence goes on from JASDFA010000027.1 coordinate 1,286,284, forward strand.
CTGAGAAGCTGGACCAGGTCGGAGGGGAAACATCTCTCCCTCGGGACCTTTCCCAGCTTTCATACCACAATACGGCGATGTCCCGTAACCGGAATGCTGCCAACTCAACTGATTCTGTAGGCGTGGCATGCATAACCCTGAAAATTCTCTGCATTTGATCCAGAAAATCCTGAGGGTCGTCTGTCCGGTCCGTACCTGTGAACTGTGGGGGATTCAAAGCCAAGAACTCTCGGACCCTCGAACTACCGGGCCCTCCTGACGACTCCACAAGTGTAGACGGCATCGGCTGACGCTGAGCAGCCATCATCTGTGCTAACATAACTACAGCACTCCTAACCTCCTGGTCGGAAGGTGTCGGTATGGGGATTGCTGGCGGTAGTGTCGCCCCAAGTGGCTCCTGATGTGGTGGAGACTGCTGAGAAGGCTAGGACGATACCTCTGTAGTGCCCTCTGATCGGGCTATCTCGAAACGAGGGGGAGGCATCCAATTGGTGCCTTCCCCTGCTGCAATATCTAAACTCCGGCATGTGATAGGATGTCGCTGTTCTGACATTATCTGTAACCAACGAATACAGTAAGTTTTTAGGGACTCAACCCTATATTGTACCGCTCTACAACACGACTGAATAAGAATAAAAGACAACCATCCTATCATGCCTTGCAGCCTCCTACCCATAGTATGTGGTGCACAACACATCCATGGACAGGACTCTACTTAGCATGGCTTGCAGACTCCCTGGGATACGACCTGCTCTGATACCAAGTTTGTCACACCCCGCCTTGGGGGGTATGACTGGCACCTGGTGCCCTACTAGGACCTGAACAGCTAGACTGCTGCGCCTGGGCACATCTAGTGCCTGGCTGGCTCTAACTCACATTTCTGGAAACAAAGGGCTATATAACGGCTGTAAACACAGCCCCCGGCCCATTGGCCTATAGCCTCCTGTACCGGAAACGACAGCTAACCAGAAATATGCAACTATAGGGAAACCTATGCGGGCCGACAAGACCACCATGCTGTCTAGTTATCTGCAACTCAATAATGAAATACTGGAAAGCTACGTGACTGGCAAGGTCACCACTACTGTCAAACTAGGGCCCAACACGGCCAACATAAAAGAGGTAAAAGTACTAACAGCTACACAACTGCACGGCCTCACACGACCGGCTCAACTGACATTAGGGAAATATATACAGACTGCAAGCCTCTAGGAATAGCACTAAAAATGATCGGGACAGGGCCCCGACCTACCCGTACTGTACAACAAAAGAAAACGAAATACACCTCTGGGATTCAGTCACCGGATGACGGGAGCTGAATACTCAAGCGCTGACCGGAATCACGACGGATCGCCTGCTCGTCTATGAGTACCTGCAGGCAAGTAATGCAGCGCCCCACCGGGCATCAGTACCGCTGGTACTGAGTATGTAAAGCAATAACTGAAAGGAACATCTGAAAACAACAATACAACTGATGAAACTAAAATAGGAAGGGGAAAGATTAACTGCCTGATAATGTAAAACTATGCCTACTCTTAATCATACTGAAAAGAGTAGGAGTCATACCTGGAGACGTGTCGTTCTACTGCCGATCTACTCGTAACTAATGTAACATGGCATGACATAACATAACATAACATAGCACACACCAACCTTACCCGGCCCCCATAAGCCGGGAGGTACAACCAGCACAGAATCTATACCCCTACCCCGGTCATCCCATCTCCTGTAATAACTATAAGCATCCCACCGGTCCCCTGGGTATGCACTTGGGCTCGCTGAGCCCCTGACTATAATTGCATCTGAGTCCGGAGGACTCCTGAATCAACACCTGGGCGTATTCGCTCGACAGGGGTGTGTAAGGGTCGATCAAGGCACAATATGGGGAAAACTGGCATCCCATCTTCGTCCCCTGTGGGACAGCATGCCACTGCGTAGAGCGACGTATCCTCATCCTCTGGCGGACGAGTCGATACAGCTATTAACCCTGGGGCGGTCATGGATGCTAGGTAATCCAACCCCAAAATAATTCAACGGTCTCAACTAGTAATACTATCTGCATATCCCACATACTGCAACTAATAGTAGTAAAGTATCCGTACGTACTGTGTACTGAACTAGTGATGGCAATGTGTACGTACTTAATTCATGCTGAGACTGATAATAGTATATATGTACAAATATAATCTTCTGCCATACTGTACTGAGTCTAACACTGTACAAGATATAGTTTTTCTGCTGAAAACCATGCTGCATACTGAGTTTCTATAGTAACATGATTTACTATTTCTAATATGCTTTCTAAACTTCATTTTAACCTATCATTCTACTTCTGAGATGTCTTACAGATACTTACATTGCTTTACTGGGTTTCAACTGAATACGATAATATCCTAACATTCTGTACTAAATCACATACTGGGCATGTTGTACAGTTCCTAACACTTGTATTAGAATTTATATCGTGCTAGCAAGTTTCGCGCTAAACATAACATGATGCTTCTAATATCGTACCAACATTCGTAATAAACATAACACGCGACTTGCGAATATTCTACTGGCCTTTAAACTACTTTACTATACCGAGATTACTAACTTGTCGAGGAAACTAGCTTTACATACCTTATCCTCGAATTATCCGTCTATCGGACGAGGCTCGGCCAGTACTTCAACTATTTTCTCCCAACTGCATTCATGAATATGTCAATTAATACTAAATACAGCTTTATTTTAAAGAGCAACGTCACTTTCGATATAATTTATAGCCTAAACTTAGGCTTATCAAAAGACGGTCGAAAACTCGCTATTTTTCAGAGGTCCAGAAGGGAGAACTATTCACTTCTCAACTAGGAACACATAGACACTAGTTTGGAGCAATTCTACTTACCTTAGCTCAGTAGCTCGACGATTCGTCGGCCGTATTTCACGAAACTAAATCCGTAGGAATGCTCTCTGTTGCTAAATACCTCAGTATCTGGGGTTAATTTGAGTTTGGACAACGTTTAGCAGCGTAATCGGATGAAAATTATATTACCCCCTTCGTTCTTTTCTCTTCTCTGCTGCTTCCTCTCTGTTTCACTGAAAATTATAAGTTTAAAATGATTTATAACCGAAGTGGGGCTTTATATACTTGGGCCTGGACAAGGCCAACGTGTCACGGAGCCAACGCAGAGGCTTTACCTCCGTGACACGCTGCCATCGTGGAGGGGCTCTGCCTCGGCTCCTTCCGCGATGGTTCGACAGGTTTCTCATCCGATCTTTTCCCGAGCCTTTCTCTAGCACGTATAGCCTTCAAATATGCTTAACCAACGTGCGAATAGGTCATCTAGGTGCCGGGAATCCTACGGGGTATAACAATTTTAGCTTATATTGCCCTACCAAAATGATATGATTCCCTTGATCTCAATTTTGAGCCTTAAATGAATCATTTTTCTTTGATTAACTGATTAACCTTACCCATTTTTTATAACAAACCTATTTTGGCCCTGGTCCCTCCTTGGACATTGTGAACCTCAACCTAGGCAAAATGTTTAATTTGAGGGTGGCTAGAGTAGGGGTGCATAGATCATGGGGAGGTGAAAAAAAAAGGAAAAGAAAAGAAAAAGGGTTAAATGGGGTGTGGTCTGACAAAAGAAGAAAAAAGAGTTGAGAAACAAAAATTGAAAAGAAAAATACAAAAGAAAAAAAAACGATGAAAATTTGAAAACACACCACACCTATATATTGCATAAAAATGGAGAAAAGGGAGGGAAAAGAGGAAAAAGTAAAAAGGGTGAAATAAGTGAAAAGTGGAGCCAGATTTATATAGTACTAAGGAGGGTTTAGTCACTAAAAATCCCATATTTACCAAACCTAGCCCAAAAGAATACATTACAAGCTGAATAGAGTCCTATAGTGATCCTAGCCTGATTGTCCGAAGAGCTAAAGTAGAGAAAATAAGGGCAAGTCTATGGTATCCAATGTGCAGTATTTGGAACTTACTTGTGAGAGTGAGAGTCTTACTTGTTCAGTCCCACGTTTCATATTTTCATAAATTTGTGAGTTGGGGACTTCATTTGTTGTGAGGGTACATGATTTGTGTTTTATTCTGCCAGTTGTCTATGTGAAAAGCTCTGGTAATGACTTGTGTAATACCCCAAAAGTGCCTAAGACTAGACCAGGGATTTAAAAATGAAAAGTAGAAGAAATCTAGAAAATTTTCTCAAAACAGTTCATTGCACAAGTCGTTGGAGGGACTAACGACTCGTCGGATATGCCCGTGATGAGATACTGCAGGTCTGGAGTTTGGAGTGACGGATCTTAGGACGACCCGTGGGATGTTATAATGAGTCGTTGAAGGTGGTCATGGTGAGGTGGTTTTGTATCAAGGGGGAAGTAGTGAGTCATCATACGGCCCGTGGTTGGAAGCAACGGGCTATTGTCAGTACCAGTTGGAAAGAATTCTAGGTTAAGATAGTGGTGACAACGACTGCCAGCAATGAGTCATTGGAGCTTTTAATGACTCATTCTGTCCAGTCGTGGTAAGGGATCTGAGATCTGATTCAAGGGTGTAACAACGATGGGTGTGACGGACCGCTGGAGCCAGTAACGGTCCAATGTGACACCCATTGTCATTGAGAGAGCAATTTTTTCAGAAAATTCATTAAGGGTATTTTCGTCATTCTTAAGACCTAGAGTCCTAAAATACGTCATTTTAAGCTTAAAATAGAGTGTTTTCATAGGGGTTATGTCATTCTAAACCTATCCTAATTCATGCATGCAAGCTTAGGTGTTTTAAGAGGTGATCAAGTCTAGCTTCTTCATGTTCTTCCTCAATTCTCTTTGGGCTATCAAGGAAGTGTGAGAATCAGATCCTTTTAGGTCTATAAGGCTTTGAATGGGTGTAATTGTCTACACCTATGCCCAATTCTCTCTCAATTCATGATGTTCTAAGTGATGATTCCATGGGTTCTAACCTAATCCCTGAATTCTTAAGTTGTATTCATAGGTATGATCTAAGCATGTTTTAAATGATGAATTATGCTTAATGGGCAGATCTTATAATGTTTTAAATTATAAATTATGTTTCAAGTTTTCAAAACTATGATTCCCATCCATGAATGTTCATGAAAGTTGAGATCTATGAGATATGTTCTTAAATATAATGTGATGTTTAAGAAGAAAGTATGATTTTGAAATACCCATGTTATGTTCATGTTTTCAAAGTGAATCAAGTTGATTTAAAGAATGATAAAGTATTGGAAAAGCCCATATTATTATGTATGACTTATGATTTCATGAATTAGCTTACCACATGGTTTTGGAGTCAAGACTCCAATTATTTTCAACCTGTGGTATGGTTTGAGCCAAGGCTCCTCATGTTATGACTTCAAATTATGCATGTATGTTATTATTTAGCTTCGTCATGAGACGATGATCAACTTCATTGAAAAACAATTGAGAGCATATGCATGTTTTGGGAGTAATGTCTAGCACCGAGTAGGCTAAAGGTCAGTCAACCTTATGACTCAGAACTACGCACCAACGTAGGTATGATCAGATTATTTTGGGACCTCCTTTGGAGCTTTCCCTTGCCCCAAGGGTCCTTGAGCTTGATATTGATATCATGGAAGTGTCCTTAGCCCTGGCAAGGTTTTGGATGGCTCTGCCCACTTGAGTATAATAGTTGGGACCACGTAAGCTCTATCGTGGTAATGTCGGTTATATGACAAGTCTCCCATTGTTCCTCATGATTTCAGTTATGCATGTTTATCATTCATGATATATAAATATATACATATATATATATATATATATGTTTTTAAGTAGGTTTGACCCGATGTTCAGTTTTACTTATGATTATCAGATTTTAGCTTTGGGTCATTAGATTCAGTTATGATGTTCAGTTATGTTCCGATCATGATTTTAGAAAATAGCATGCAAGCCCCACTCTCAGATTCTTATCTAGATTAACGTTTATATTATGCATGTTTTTATGATTTTACTTGAGCGGTTTTACTTACCTTATATACTCGATACATTCCACGTACTGACCGCATACTATATGCTACATCATTTAATGATACATGTCCGATCTTCAGACTCAGCCCCGTCATTAGCCAATTTCCGGAGTTAGCATCCAGTTTCATTAGTGAGTCATCATCTCCCGAGGGCCATTCCTTACCAATTATCTTTACGTTTTCAGTTTTAGATTTAGAGAGTTAGTTAGGGTCTTGTCCCATCAACTCATCAGAATTAGAGGATTTTCAGACATAGATGGTATTCATCTTTAGACTCGTATTGTATTCTGATGTTATGTTATGTTTATACTTCTGTTATGTTATTGTAGTTAATCTTCCACTTTTATTGATTGAGTTAGATATATGTTCATGCCATGGGTCGACTTGGAGTCTCTCGAGGCTACTTGTCCTGTGTCTCGATCCAGGCCTATGCTCGGGTCGACAAACTTAGTATTAGAGAATTAGGTTTTGAAATTTCCTAGGGTGTCTAAAAGTCGCGTTAAGTACAGTCTTTTTCATGAGTGTGAAGCAAGCCACACTTATGACAAAGAGGTTACTAAATGTTTAGGAAATGTTCCCTTCTCTCATGATATATGTCTATGGTGAAATACCTCTCTATCCTTTTAACTCGTGCTATACAGTTTTGCAGAATCATGCCTCCTCGAAGAGTTAATGGGAGGAGAAAAGGAAATGGAAATGGCCAAGAGGATGGAGATGGAGACGGGCAGCAGCAGGTCCCACCAACCCATGCGGAACATGTACCCAAGCCGGTTGCCCACACAGAGTTCAGGGCAGCCATTCAAATGTTAGCCCAGGCCCTGACCGCCTAGGTCAACCAATAGGTGATAGTGCATGTCCCGTAGAATGGGAATGCAGCGGCAGCGAGGGTTAGAGACTTTCTGAGAATGAACCCTTACGAGTTCCTTAGATCAAAGGTGGACGAGGACCCACATGAGTTCATAGAGGAGATTTTGAAGATCACCCAGATTATGGGGGTGACTGGGGAGGAGTGTGCTAATTTGGCCACATATCAGTTGAAAGGGGTCACTCACATCTGGTTCAAACAGTGGAAGGATAGTAGGGCCATCGGAGCAGTCCCTATCAGTTGGGATGAGTTTCATGTCGCCTTTCTAGATTGGTTTTTCCTTCGTGAGATGAGGGAGCCGAAAGCGGCCGAGTTCGTGAATCTAAAGTAGGGAAAGATGACGTTTCAGGAGTATTCCTTGGAGTTCACATACCTGTCCAGGTATGCACCAAGTTGGTGGAGGATTAGAGGGCCCGTGTCAGCAGGTTCATGCACGGGATAGCAAACTACTTGGTGAGGGATTGCCAGACCATGATTCTTCTACAAGATATTGACTTTGCTCGGATAGTCCTATATGCCCCACAGATGGAGACGATATAGATAAGCGAGCAGGAGAGGGAGACCAAGAGGACCAAGACTGATAGCATTGGATTCTCCCAGCAGAGGCCTAGTGGGCATTGTCAACAGCTCCACCAGAGGTCTTCAGCCCCAGTGCCTTTAGCTTTGAGTGTGCTATCTAGGTCCAAGCGTGATCATAGGGGACGAGCATCAAGCTCCAGAGGTTAGAGTAGCAGACCCACCGATACTAACCCTACAAAGTGTAGCAGATGTGACCGGAGACACACAGGCCAGTGTTTGGCGGGTACAGGTGCTTGATTTGGGTGTGGGAAGCCCAAGCATATGCTTAGGGATTGTCTAGAGGCTATACAAGGTCATGACAGGGGCTGATGCCCAGCTTCTAGTTCAGCAGCCCCACCAGCACGCCCAGCTCAGCATGGGGCATTTACTAGCATAGGTGGCGTACGGCGATCAGCGCCAAAATAGATTCTATGCCCTAGCATCCCTTTAGGCCCGAATGTTGTTAGACTCAAACATAGGCCCAAATCGAGACACGGGACAAGGATCCATGAGAGACTCCAAGTCTACCCATTGAATGAACATAAATCTAACTCAATCGATAAAGCGGAAGACTAGACGTAATAAAAATAATAGAAATATCATCATAACATAACATCAAAGTCGGAAATAGATGATACATGATGAGATGATAACTACATATTGTCCGAAAGCCTCTACATAACTGATGGGTTGATGGGACAACACCCCCAACTAACCCGACAAGTCTGAACACTGAAAGAACATCAACATCTTAAATCAAATGGTCCTCAGAAGATGAGGACTCACCACTAAGTTGGATTTTTGACTCTGGAATTGGCTAATGATGGGGCTGATTCTAAAGGTCAGAGCCTATATTATAAAACGATACAACATAAAATATGCAGTCAATATGTGAAATATACTGAGTATGCAAGGTAAGTAAAACCAATTAAATAAGTAAAATCATTTAAAACATGAATAATATAAAACATGAAAAAATAAGGATCTGAGAGTAACGATTGGATGCTATTTTCTGAAATCATGATCTGAACATAACATAACATCATAACTGAATCAATTGACCAAAGCTGAATTTTGATAATCATAAGTAAAACTGAACATTGGGACAAACCTACTTTAGAACATATATAGATATATATACATCATGAATGATATACATACATAACTGAAATCATGAGAAAAAATGGGAGAATCGTCATCCAACTGACATGCCACGATAGAGCTTACGTGGTCCCAACTATCACACTCAAGTGGGTAGAGCCGTCCAAAGCCTTTCCAGGGCTAAGGACGATACCAAGATATTGATATCAAGCTTGGGGCCCAATCGGGGCAGGGGATAGCTCACAAGGGAGGTACCAAAGTGTATATGTATATAACTAAAAACCTACGTTGGTGCGTAGTTCTGAGGCATAGGGTGATCGACCCTTAGCCTATTCGGTGGTAGACATTACTCCCAAAAACATGCATATGCTCTCCATCATTTTTCAACGAAGCTCACCATCATCTATTAACAAAGCTCAATAATCAAATACATTTCAAATTTGAAATCTTTTATGAGGAGCTCTTTCTCAAATCATACCACAAGCTGAATATGATTGGGAGTCTTCGCTCCAAAACCATATAGTAAGCTTAATTCATCAATATCATAAACTATACTTGAATATATGGGCATTATGCGATACTTTAACATGCTTAAAAATACTCAATTCACTTAGAAACATGGTCATAACAATAGGTAACTTGAAAAAACACTTTTCGTAAATATCTCATCATACTTTCATGATGAGATATTTCATGATGAGATTTAAACATTCGTCCTAAATCTTAACTTTCATGATCTTCTCATAAATGGGTATTTTAATTTAAAAAGTTTGAAACATAATTTTAATTGAAAACAGTGTAAAACTTGCCTATGATTCATAATTCAATAGTAGAAACATATTTAGAACATACCCATGTAGGAAATTAGGAATTTCATGCATTGGGTTAAAACACCATAGAATCAACATATGGATTTTCATGATTTAGAGAGGGATTGGACATGGGTGTGAACGAATTCACCCATTCATAACCCTACATACCTAAGGAAGAACTAATTTTATCACTCCTTGATTTCCCAATGAAGAATTGAAGAAAACTTGAAGGAAAATGAGCTTCATCTCCTCTCTAGATCTCTAACTTTGCATGCATATGTAAGAATGGCCTAAAATGTTACCCCTCTTAAAACTCACCATTCATAGCTTAAGACGACATAGTTTAGGCCTTAAGATCATAGGAATTATGAAAAAGCCCTTACTAAATTTGCAAAAAATAACTGACTACCAGTCCCCACGAGGGACTGGATGGATCGTTACCCAAGACCACGACTCGTGGCATCAGTTGTCGGGTGTACTGTCCAAAATCTCAAATCTTCAATAACCGGCTGACCACGACTCATTCCACTAATCGTGGTGTCTGACCACAAGTCGTGGCTACTAACCATAGGGTACACTTCTAACTTTTCTTCTCCTTCCCATAGCCCTTGACCACAACTGACTCAACGAGTCATGGGGACTGACCACGACTCATGGTAAAGTCCGTGGGAACTTCAAAATCCAAAATTTCAACTCAAGTCATGTACCTCACCACGAGTCTCTTCACGACTCATGGTCTACCCCACGGGTCACAGAACAACTCATTCTATAATCTCGTGCAAGATTTCCAGTTTTCTTCGTTTCCACTCTCGGGTCTGATCTTTGACTTTCAGGGTATGACAGATGTAGTCACTGGTATGTTACGAGTATTCCATCTTGTTGTATATGCATTGTTAGATTCAGGGACTACCTTGTCTTTTGTGACGCCCTATGTTGCTAGTAGTTTCAGAGTCAATCCCGATATCCTATCAAAACCCTTCTCAGTCTCTACCCCAGTTAGTGATTCAGTTATAGATAGACGGGTGTATAGAAATTGCCCTATCATAGTTCTTTAGAAAAATCACCTCAGTATATCTAGTAAAGTTAGCCATGACTGATTTTGATATTATCCTGGGCATGGGTTGGCTATTTGCATTCTATGCCTCAGTCAATTATAGAAATCGGGCAGTAGAGTTCATATTTTCAGGTGAGCTGGTCTTAGAATGGAAGGGTAGTTCAGTTATGCCTGTAGGTCATTTTGTTTCCTACCTTAAGGCTAGAAAGTTGATTTCTAAGGGTTGCGTGTGCCATCTAGTTAGGGTTAAGGATGCAATGTCCGAGACTCCAACTATCCAATCAGTCCCAGCAGTATGTGAGTATCCAGAAGAGTTCCCAGATGATCTACCGGGAATCCCTCCTGAGAGGAAATCAATTTTGGTATTGACCTCCTTCCCAATACGCAACCTATATCTATTCCTCCTTATAGAATGGCTTCAGCCGAGCTAAAGTACTTGAAGGATCAATTGGAGGACCTTCTAGACAAGGGTTTCATTAGACCTAGCAAATCCCCATGGGGTGCACCAATTCTCTTTGTTCGAAAGAAAGATAGTTCTCTTTGTACGTGTATTGACTATCAGCAATTAAACAAGGTCACCGTCAAGAGCAGGTATCCTCTTCCCAAGATTGATGATATTTTTGACCAGCTTCAAGGTGCTAAGTGCTTTTCAAAAATAGATCTCATATCCAAATACCATCAGCTCAGGGTTTGGGAGAGTGACATCCCGAAGACAGCCTTCAGGACTCGGTATGGTCATTATGAGTTTGTGGTTATGTCTTTTGGACTAACAAATGCTCCTGCAGCTTTTATGGATTTGATGAACAGGGTGTTCAAGCCATATTTAGATATGTTCGTGATCTTGTTCATAGATGATATCCTCATATACTCTCAGAGCGAGGAGGAGCATGCCACACATTTGAGGGTGGTGTTACAGACTCTCAAGGACCACCAATTATATGCTAAATTCAGCAAGTGCAAATTTTGGTTGAACTCAGTGGCATTTTTGGGCCATGTGGTGTCAACTGAGGTATAAAAGGTGAACTCTCAGAAGATAGAAGCAGTGAAGAATTTGCCTAGACCGGTGAATCCTTCATATATCATGAGCTTCTTACGCTTAGCTGGTTATTATTGGAGATTTATTGAGGGGTTTTCATCTATTGTAGCGCAATTGACCAAATTGACCCAAAAGAAAGTGAAGTTTCAATGGTCGGAGGCTTGTGAGAGCAGCTTTCATGAGTTGAAGACTCGACTCACCTCAGCATTGGTGTTAACCCTACCCCAGGGAAGCGATGGGTTTGTGGTGTATTATGATGCATCGAGGATCTTCCTTGGTTCTATGTTGATGCTGCATGCTAAAGTGATAGCATACGCTTCCAAGCAGCTAAAAGTTCAAGAAAAGAATTACCCGACCCAGGATCTTGAATTGGCGGCGGTGGTAATTGCATTGAAGATTTGGAGACACTATTTGTACGGCGTCCATGTAGATGTTTTATGGACCACAAAAGCCTAAAATATGTATTTACCTAAAAGGATCTAAATCTGCGCCAGAGAAGGTGGTTGGAGCTACTCAAGGATTATGATATGAGTGTCCTTTACCATCTGGGCAAGGCTAATGTAGTAGCAGATGCTCTTAGTAGGCTCTATATGGAGATTGTGTCCCATGTAAATGAGGGAAGGAAGGTGTGCATCGGCTTGCACGGTTGGAAATTCGTTTGGTTGACGTAATCGATGGTTGAGTTATTATTCAGAACGGGTCAGAATTGTCCTTGGAGACTGATGTAAAAGTAGACAAGACGAGGACCCTATTTTGGTAAAGTTAAAGAAAGTCGTTCAGAATCACAAGGTACAGGTTTTCTCCAAAAGGGGATATGGTGTGCTTTGATATGAGGGTTGCTTATGTGTTCTAGATGTTGATGATTTGAGAGATCGAATGCTGCATAAGGCTCACAATTCCAGATATTCCATATGATGTCGCCCAAAATTACACCTCGCAATTGAGATATAAGCGGTCGATTGACAAATACAAAACCCAACAAAGGTAGAGGTCGATCCCACAGGAAATATGGTAAGAACTTAGGTTAACGCGAATAACTATTACTATTGATTTACTTATTTCCGAATGGGAAAAAATATAGAATAATGACAAAAGTAAAATTAATAAATGCTTGTATCAACTTTGGCTAGTTCATCAATTTACGACTTGACTAGGATTGTATTCCCCAAGATTTCATAACCACAAGGTTTATACACTAGTGATCTATTCCGGTGTTTAACATGCAATATTGGTAAGTTAGGTTCACCTAAATGGTTGGTCCCTTATCTAGATGATTTTCACCACGCAACTTGGTCTGTATACGGGTGTTCTTTAGTTAACCCTTACCCTTAATGGCGGATTAGCTATCCCTTGGAAAAGTTCAAGATATTAGATAAGGATTGGTAGCCTCAAATCTCCGTTTTTAATCCCTTTTTCCCATTCTTTACCTCCTTGATCCGGTAAGTAAGAATAAGGCTAGTCCTAACGTTTGCAACCGTAAAGAATCAATCAAAATGAAGGGAAAAACAATACATGCATAAAACTCCGTTCAAGAATCACTAGGTATTTTTACCTATGTGTGTTAATGCATCTTGATTCCCACAAACCTAGTTTATGGGTTTAGCTACTCATGTTTGTGTTATTGCAACAACAAAATATAGAAGAAATCATAATTGCAACTTACAAAGTATTATAGAATAAAAATCAAGTAGATTGAATAAAATTCTAAAATAGCTTTTGTGTCTTGAATCAAGAACAATTGTATGAAAATTCTCTCAAGAATATCATTCAAGATTCTCTCTCAAATTCGTCTTATATCCTTCGAGAAATCATCTTGAAAAATCTCTCCTAAAATAAACCTAAAACTGGGTATTTATAATACAAAGAAATCCTTTTCCTAAATAAATCTGGAAACCAGGCCGACAGTGGTAACGGGCTATGTGACGGATCGTTAGGCCTTCATAAGAGTCATTCCTTGCTTTAAAATAGTCGTCCTCAACAACATACCCAGGCTTGGCAATGGGTCACCTAACGACTCGTCGTGCCTTAGCACGAGTTGTTAGGTCCCTCGTGGTCTACTTCCTCAGCACTTCCAGTGCACTTCACGGAAGGTTCCAGTAGCTTGCCAATGAGTCGTTCCTTCAGGTGACGACTCGTGATGTCGATCGTCAACTCCACTGGACACTTAGTTGAAGTTTCCTCTTCAAAGCCTAACGGTTGACCTCACGACTCGCAAGTGTAACGAGTCGTTCGTCCAACTCATCAAGTGCACTGTGTCACTTCTTCAAAACTTCATCTTTTTTCCAACTCCTCAAGCGACGGTTCATGCCTCCTACCAATGACTCGTTGAGTGCCTGGCAGTCACCTTTCAGTTGTTTTTAACATTAATTCGACCAAATTCACTTCCATACCTATTTTCCTGCACATTAAGCATAAAATACCTTATACCCATATAAACGTACCTGGAATGTGCATAATTTCTTGGTTTTAAGCATCGAAAGTGTGGTAAAATCATGGCACATCAACACCCTCAACTTAGAACTTTTGCATGTCCTCGGGAAAAAATAAAACAAAATAATCTACTTCGACACTTCAATCGGAAAAACTTTAGGAAACTTACAACAGTCACAATTTCTTATCAAAGTCAGATTTTCTAAACCCTCCCTCATCATATTAACTCAAACACTATACATAAGAAAAATTTCCAATCATAACACAAAGGAATAGAAACATGAAAAAATACCATCATCTGCAACCACGCACATAAATCCATAACACTGCCCCAAATAATTTTCAGACGATTTTGTTGAACAAGTGCTCCCACCTCAAAGAAGTCCCACACTCACACATGTGTATATCATTATCTCATATATTTCTCTTGGGACTAGGTAAGATCCACTCACTCTCACAAAGAAATTCGAATTGTATGCATACAATACCATAGGCTTGCCTTTACTTTCAATACCTCGATTTTCAGACAAATAACTAGGATCATTATAGGACTTTCTCGGCTTGTAACATAGGCTCTGGGTCGGGTATGGTACATATGAATTTTAGTAGCTCAACCCTCCTTGGCACTACATCTTTTTACTCCACTTTTCACCTTTGTTTCTATTTTTCTCCCTTTTTCCCTTTTTTCTTTGCTTTTTCTTCTCTTTACTTTAGACACTATAGATGCGGTTTTTTTATTCAACAAAAATTTCTTGAAGTCACACATCATTTTTCTCTTCTTTTCTTGCTTTTTGACAACAACAATTTTTTTTATTTTTTTCCTTTTCATCATGCATACCGCACCCGCTCTTTTTCTTCTTTTTCGTTACCCAACTTTTACTTCAACCCGACTCTTCTTACTCACTCCTATCATAGCCACCCTCAACTTAGGCGATTTGCCTGAGTTGAAGTTCACAATGTCCAAGGAGGGACCAGGGCCAAAACAGGTTCATTAATAATAAAATCAGGCAAGTGAATTGGTGTAAATGAAAAGAAAGGTCAATTTAAGCTCAAACATTTGGATCAAGGAATTTTTATTCACATTGGTAGGTATTTTAGGCTAAAGTGGACTTATAAATCAAAAACGGCCTATCATCCTTTCCTAGTTCCTTATCCTCTAGCTCGGTACGACTGACCAGGCAAGTTTTAGATTGACACATACAACTGAATTCAGCTATCAGACCTCATTTCACACATAGCACCGGTCAACATCATCAATTCTACTAATCGCTAGTTCAGGTACAGCCATACAATGGTAAACAAATTCACAGTTCTAATTCCATGCAAAGGTCATAATTTTCAACTCTCACATACACATATACCAAAAATTTCGGAGGGGTATCAAATTATCAAAGATCAAAATATCAAATAATTCCAACTCTTGACTGCTTTCAATTTTCCTAACTTTCTTCTAACTGGCACAAAAAAAACAAAAACACAAAATAAAATCCTAAACATGCCGGTTCTACTATATATGGAAGACCCGATGGAAAAGATATCTAACAAGAAAAACCCTCTAGTTATGTTTAGCAAAATAGAATGCACAGGTATCCCTCCCCACCCCCATCAAAAAAACATGTGTCATCCTCGACGCATATATGTACAAGACAAAAACCAAGGGAATAGGAAACATACCTGTGCAGCCTAGATGTCAACTACTTGGTCGGTGGAGGGTGTAGATATGCCTCCAACATCAACTCCAATCTTGCCGGCTTAGCCCGGTGCATTCTCAGATCCAACTGAGCTCGCTCCTTCACCACGAGCTCTCGCTGCCTCAGTCTCGACTCTCAGTCGAGCCTCCTCTCTTGATTCGTGCAGCAGTTTCTCCATTTCATTCTGCTCCCATTTTCGCTAATGGAGTAGAGATGCATCAACATCATCACTTGACTCCTCATTAGGCCTCTTCCCTTTGGCATGTGCCACCAACTCCTCCGTGATGAAATCAAAAATCGATGGTAGCTCCTCCTCAAACTCATCATCAATCACGGGAAGTACCGGTGGAGGTACCACAACTGTCTGTCATGCGGCCAAGTCCCGCACTTCGGATCATAGTGCTCCCAGCTCTGCGTACCCTCGAGATAACTCTAGTTCCTGTAACTGTGCAACGCGCTCATCCATCCTTCACTAAAAAGCATCCAGTCACCCATCCACCGAACTGGAAAATGTCTCCAAGTCCCTTGACACCGATGACTTGACCTGCTCCATCAAGACTTTGACTTGTAGAGCCGTGTGTGCCTGTTGCTTCTTTGCTTTAGCTAGCCGCCTAGCCATATCAACCAAAAACTCATGTGAAACCGTGACTAGGCCGGCTGAGCTGGATCGT